>SJOL01006831.1:441348-520513 GCA_004794785.1 Opisthorchis felineus | reverse complement strand
TAGTTTACTGAGACTGGCATGCTTACTCCTTTATTTGATTGCAGAGGGATGAGTGGATTAAAAAGCTCTCGGAATTTGTTGAGTTAGTCTCATCCGTCTCACTCCTTCGGGATCGAATCCAACGTCTCCCATCTAGGAGTATAGCGTACGAATTGGCACCCTACATAACCGAGATGCACACTGTTCTCGGCATGGTGTTGGACTATTTTCGATGGTTGGGTAAGTTTTCCGTTTGTCAACCTGATTAGAGAAGCGAGGCTGATTGGAGTTTGCTTTGACTCATTTGCTGCAGAAAAAATTGGAATCGGTCTTTCTATGTATTTTAGTGTTCTGTTGTGTTCGGTCCAGGATAATTCCAGTATCGCCGCTGAAGAACGTTTTCATGACGGTGATCTAACGCTACTCTTGTCCTCAAGTGTCGCGTCATGGTCAACGGTGAACACTCTCATCAATCCGCCGGCAGTGTGGGAAGCCAACAATCATTGGTCTATACCACAGTGTTTCACCAGGTTCTGCGTTATATTGTTTTCCAGTCAATCCATCTGTACCAGATCTGTTGATGTCCCGATCATAAGCCCCTGCACCTGCCCTTCCGGGCGGTGCAGATTCTGGCAAACAGTTTGAGCTACTGAGAACCTTTGTAAGTAGTCCAATTTATATGCACCTCGCAAACAACACCAGGACTGGCCGGTTGGTCCACTGAATGCGGGAAACACCTCGAGTTGTCTGTAGAGCTGACGATGAGCCGTTGTTTCCCGTCCGGCCTTCCCAATTATCCAACATACTTTTAAACATCAACAGTGGTCACTGTCAGTGTACAGCACCCCGAACTTTGGCGATGGTTGTCCGGGTCCATTCGTCATGACTACTCGGTAGCTTTTTAGAGTGATAATTTAATCTAACGAAAGGGCGGTGAAGAGTGCGCGGCCAGTGTCATAGTGAAGCACTTCTTACTTCTCCAAAATCACCGTCCTACGTGAATTCTCGCTAAACTGGTGAAGTATCCTTGGGAAACGCACAAGATACGCCACAAATGACCATATTATTATGGTGATTATGTGAGTGACCGAAAACTTGGTCAGACCAGAAGAGTAAAATTTGAGTTGTCACATGTCTTGCAATGTCGTGGCATTTCGGTCACAAGCTAAGGATTGCCGTAAGCTTCAAATTTCGGTGACCGCTGAGTGTCGTGCTTGTGAGGTGTCCTCGGACCTGACCTAATACTGTTCCGTGACACCCAGTCGAAGAAAACTCGGTGGAATTGAGTTAGCTGCGAGTTGAACAGGTGTTTGAAATTGCACAATCCGTCTGTGTGCTTCTTAGGGTCAGTAGCTGAGATGAAGGCACAATTCGGAAGTGAATGCGAATAAAGGAAATTTTCATGACCAGAAATACTCAAGTACACATGAGTGGCCAGTTGGGAATGGAGAATGGGGAAATTTGACTGAAGAAGGGTTAATTTGACTTGACCCAGACGAAGGGTAATACATTTGAGAATCATTAATGGTCAAAAGAACTGCGTGTCTTCCAAAGAGGAATCACTCACAGCAAACCCCTCAAATGAGAATCGTTCGTTTATGCACATGATTCGTGCATTGATCCCATGTCCCTGTCATGGGGATGTCAGCTTGATATCAAGCAACTCCCAGTGTATCCGTTCACTTTTTTATAATCGTAGGACAACTGGTCCCATCCATGTATTCACATACGACATGGTCACTCAATTTTATATGCATTAGTTATTATCTGATGGCACAGGATTGACTGATCACTACATCTCTGCAAAGATCATTCCCTTTGTAAAATTCTGAGTCAGATTTCATAATGTTCTCCCACTGTAGTATTCGCTATCTCTCCATGATCCTTCAATTACTTTCCAAAGCATAAACTACTGAGCTACACTTGTTTCCGTCCCGTTCCCCCGTACAGAAACCGGTGTCATGGCAACACGAAGTATGTGCCATTTACGGCGCCTGCTCACATGTAAGTCCACTCTGTTTTGTACCGGGTTGGATTTTCCCGCTGGCTGTAACCGAAGTTGCACACAGCTCTTCTCTTAGCCTTTGTTCAGGTGGCATTTGGTCTGTTCGTCTAGCCTGTCAAACAGATCAACTACCACGTGATCGGCATGCAATAAACTGGCCCGAGTTACCTTCAGTTCGACATATTGCCCATTATTCTGTTGGTTGCGGCTAACAGGTCAACTGTGTTTTTTTATATTTCAGTTTGCTTCCTCTTCGTCTGTGTGATAAGTGTGCTTTGAGCATTAGTGTTCAGTCATCTATGGCGTCCAGTCGGCACGTGCCTGTTCTGCAATCTACAGAAAGCCTGAGGACGCTGTGTTACTTCCAGATTATTCAGGTCCAGTTGATGAATCGGTTCCCACAAATCGATAGTTCACACATGTATCAAACAGAGTCCATCACAGATAAACAAGGTGAAGTTATAAATTTCCAACAGCATTTCTTGCCTCCGACCGCTGGGAACACCGTGCTAGATAAGTGATACAGTCCTGTTTCACCAGCATAAGTTCCGATTATCTAGTGGTAACTTGATCTCGTAAAGCCCAGTTATGGTGTTTTTTTGTTATGGTGGCCTAGATCGTTTGTGCGCTGCTGTTTGATCGGACTGTTGTTACCATTTCGTCCTTCCTCTTCTCGATCTGCAGGGTTCTCTCCTGGTTACCGAGATATGGTTACTTCTGGTGATCAGGAGCCGTGGACCTTTCGAGGTGGTCTAATCACCGAACTTCAGGTGAGTTTGTTGCGTATTTCGAGTGATTCAGACATTTCTTGTTGCAACCAGGCCGAGCTGTTGCCGATTTATTAGTCTAGAACTGGTCTAGTCATAGAACTTGGGTCCTTTATGCTGCATGACCCAATAGACTGATGTGCGCAGGCCATGACAGCCCTATCTATTCACGAGTGTATACGTATACTCACACTTCGTTGCATTGAATCCCTCGGTGAGCAAGTTAAATCAATGGGTTTGGCTTGGAAAGCGAGTTAATCAGTGGGCTAGTTCACTCGATTTTGCTTTTTGCGGTCGATCTACGGCGTCGACAGTCCACCCCCTCGAATCTAATTCTAGTTGGCGGGGCTGATGAGTCGCTCAGTTGGTTTGATGGCGTTGACGACCTTCCAGATCGATGAATGCAGTAAGCATGCGCACTCAATTGACAGTGGGAACTCACCCGATCAAAACATATGGTCGAGCTTAGTTGGAGCCGACGGGGATGATCCACGTGCTTCACAAACCGACTTAGTTCGCGACCGAAAGAACCAGGGGCGCTACCATCGGCCGATCAATTGAGTAGGAGTTTACAAAGCTGGTGGAACCTAAAGAACCATTTACGACAACAACTCTATCTAGAAAAGTTGTTTGCATGGAGTTTGAAGCGAATTCACTTGTGTATGCTCTGGGCTTATTGTTCCAGTTCAAAGAACCCACGTGAATCCCGGGTTACCATGTGCAACATAGACATGAAATCGTTAATACCGGTACAATGGCAAAGCTTACCACTCTTATGCGACTATTTGCCTTCATTTCTAACCGCAACACATTCCACCACATGGGAAATATCAAGTATCTTATGCATCACTCAACAGGGAATTTCACCCTCTTATCAAATACAACAAACAAGTTCTACCTGTTTCAAATCATTTGTGGCAATCTTGGTTCATACCCGAAGATTTATGCCAATAATTCATGAGTTTTTAATTTATTTTTAAAGAATCTAGGAAAGAACATTGGAGCCAGTCGTACATGATTGAAAACAATTCAGGGAATTCACAACACTGAGTTCGTGTGTTTGGCCATTAGTCGAATTTTTATGGGACCGTCAGGCCCTTAACACGAGGTAATCCGTGTAAGTGGCTATGAGTTACGCGGTTCACGATGGTAACGAGGTTGGCTATTCCAGCCATGAAATAATTTGTGGCTTGTACGCATCCGCCACGGCTGCTCTGCTACTAAGACTGCTGAGGGGGGTAGGGCTGCCGTTATGATCGAAAGTAGTTACGTGTGAAATCGCAATGGGACACAGACGTGTATCAAAAAAGCAACATATGTTTGACTTAGCTACTAGGAGAGCGTGCTAGCTGAGAGTACAAGTTTACTCGGGAAATTTCGCAGACTGTAAACCGTAATTTTGAAGTTGTACAACCAGAATTTACAGTGAATCCGTTGTCATCGTGTGATTTAAGGATCCCGATTATCCTGGGTAGAACACTTGTGAATTGCCAACTCAATACTCATCACAGAGTCTTACATCACAGCCTATGTACAGTGTAATCACATTTTTCTTTTCAGTCTAGCTGCAACAACGAACTGTGCGCCGCAGCTGCTATCTGCATGTGTGATGTGTGTCAGGTAGCCTTGTGAAAGAGCAAAACGCATGTTATGGGCCTGCTGCGGTTACACAAACCTGACTACATGCTGGAGGGGGTTGTACGTGTTGAAAAAACCGCCACCTTTGAATATATGTCATGTCCTGTTATTCAGCAAGTTTCCCTACAAGCGCCTCGTCTTCTAATTTTACAAAGACGTGTCAAACATTTGTCGGAAATTTCTGGCCTCGACCGAAATTTCCGGGCAGCCTTCGGAGGTGACTTGCCTTAAAAATATTTTTGAAAAATTTTGAAATATGAACGGTTAAACAGTACCTAAACCCGGTACACCCTGAATGGTGCTGTGTGTTGAGCTCAGAGTTGGTCGCAGTTACTACTTTCGGTGGTGTCCACAGACGACAACCGGTTGGAAGTAAATTTTTCGTGCGTGTTATGTACATCTCATAATAAATAGTCACGGAATACTTCCCACCTTAGAGCAACCGACTGAAAGCCCTCTGGTTTGTTTAAACTTGTTTGAATGCTTGGGACTTACGAGATCCGCCAAGAAGTTGAATGACTTGTCCGAAAGATCTGGTCATGTCTTGTTTTGGTTGTTCGTCTCTTCTGAGGTTGATTCGAAGAACGTTTGCATCAAAATGTGATCTGAGGTCACAGCCTAGATTTGGTCCGTTCAGGGTCCTAGGATTTGATGAGATCAGCCGAAGGTGGTCACTTTTTGCGGGAGGTTTCTTCTGCCAACAGAGGCGGACAGGTGTAATTTACCTTCTATATCTCGTTTGGTCCATTCTCTCTCACACACAACCGACACCCCACTATTCACCAACGTGTTCTTTAGACGCTTCATAGGACGAGGAGCCACATGAGGTAGGACAAGGCATTACGTGGCGTTGACTTCAAGCTAACGACCCAAATTTTGTCTCACAAAGTAGTCCTGGACGAATGTTGGTGCTTTGCTACTCTTCGAAATTGAGCAATGAACACGGTTTGAACTGGTAAATGCTTTTAAAAACCACTGTAAACAACTGCCAACTATTCCGGTGGTTTCTTAGGTTCCACCGGTTTCGCCAACTCTAACACAATGTGCCGATCAGTTGCAGTACCACCACACGCGGAACCATTGCGAACTAAATCGGTTTGTATTATCGGCAGTGTGGACCAGCTCGCCGACCTTCAGTCGGGGACGCCGTCGACCCCAGTAAACTGTAACAGGGCCACCACCCCCTCTCGACTACGAATTGACTGAGTAGCCTACCGATGCAGTAGACCGACCGACGTCTTATTTAGCACGAGTTCACGTGTACCTGATAAATATATAAAGCCGTTACGACCTATGGACCTATTCCATCTCTCAACTACGATGTCTATTCACAGAGCAAATAGTTTTAAACTCGTGAGAAAAATTCACGGAGGATACAGCCAGATGATCCATGCCCAGTCGAGATTCAACCGGTAGACCGATTGCAATCTAAGCTCTGCGTTTGTCAACGATAGGTTGCTGGTATTCCGCTCCTAACATCAGAATCGATCTCTTGGATGGTTGAATGGATCTGATTTTTTATTACTGTCACTTGAGTTTTCGCATACAAATGCATGTCATACGTGACAAACGGCACTGTTTCAATCAGTAAACTACTACCTCTTCACAATGGCTGTTACTGCCGCCTTTTTGGTCAAAACAAGCAAAATAGTGGTCCTTGGCTGATCAGTTGTGCCGTTCCTTCTCAAAATAAAACATATATAACACTAGAATACATGCCATGCCTCCAGAAGGAAGCACGAGGGCTGAGATACTGCCAGGTTGCCCAAGCCTAGACAGAGGAATTCGAGAGACAGTCGGGTTCGAACCACGTACCTTCCAGTCAGTAAATTCGCGCTCTAACCACTTAGCCATCTCGCCCCCACATTGCTCGAGTTATGCGTGACTGCTTTCCCAGCAAAGTGGACCTTCCACCGTTCGATTGGGTACCTTTCAAGACACCCTGGGGTTTAGAAAGGTATTTTTCCTAACTTGAGTACAGAGGAGTACTGTGTACGTTGCAGGTTTGGCTGTGTTCGTTTCAGCTGATCCCTTTTGCTCCGCTTTGCTCAATCGTAAGGGACGATATGTGATTGACCCTCGTGCTGTCCTCATTGGATATTTTAATTTTTTTCTACGTGTTCATCTAGGGCTGGTCAAGTAGCGAGTTTCGTAACCGATCTTTCCCTCAGCCTGACCAAGTAATCGCCTGGATTGAATTCTAACGTATTATATCCTCTCTTATCCACGTGACTTCTTTTGTAGCGCATTCTTCCACTGGAATCGGCCCAAGATCTGTTTCCTGCACCTAGTCGTGCTGTACCAGGAATGAATACCATGCCACCCAACCCGAATTGGCCCGATTCATCTTCCAGTCAATTCCCCGGCCCTCCATTCAATCCGCTACAACACGCGCCCCCCACATGTTTGCTCCGTCATAAGCGTTCTCATTCCTACGTTGTTAGACCATATCAACCGCAAGACAAACCTCAGGTATACGCACTATTCCGACGACTTCTTTTCGCACGAGTAGGCTTATCAGAGTCCGCTTTGCCACCGGAACTACACGATCTACCGGGCGATCGGTAAGTGCTATTGGATACTGATCTATACTTCGATTATTGATGTAAGTAGGAGAGAAGAGTAGGGGAGTAGGAGAGCAACTGCACACGAATGGGACATGTCAATGTCTGCCCAAACAAGAGAGCATTACTCAGGGAGAACCTCAACCTGTAATCACTCCGTATCTTTCTGTGAACCTGTCACTGAATTGACCTGTGCTGTGTACTGAATTGATCAGAGTATAAAAACGGTCGGTCGCCTTGTTCCAGAAATTTGGTTCTTGGATAACCGACACAAAACGCACCGAGCGAAAATGGTGTCCGGTCCGAAGTAACAATCAGGAACATAATCGAACAAAGCCGTCGATTAACTAGCAATCCCACATTTGATCGGTGATCAGACTGGGTGCCGTGGTTACAGTCACGATTGATGAGGATTTGTTTGCAGGCTGACAAAACTCACGCAGAGCATTTCGAGGGCAAGATACCAGAGGAATGACAGATATCTTATGTCTTTCCTGTCTTCAAAAAAGGTGTTAGATCTGAAGATAAAAATCGTCGGGATATCAGCCTAGTTACTCTCGCTTCTAAGTTGCTCACAGGTATCAACTCGTGAAGATTTACTACTTCCCGTGAAAGGCATCATCATGAAAACCAAACAGAGTTCTGTCTGGATCGTGGATACATTGACCACTTCCGACAAAATGTAGAAGGCCAACAATTGTTGTATTCTTGGCCTAAAATCAGTTGATCGCGGTGTCTTGTGGATATCTCGCTCTTTCGAAGATGTGCCGAACAGTTTCGTCAGGCTTCTGCAATACTCCTGGGAACCTGGGTCTTCAGAGAGTACTCTCCTTAGTTCACCACAAAAAGTGCTGGCCCTCGAAGCTATCCTTTGCCACTTTCCCAACTTCGTACTCAAATTAATAATAGAAGAAACGCTCACTGCTTCTACCTCACGTGGAGCTGGGGAAGGCCTTAAAGATTTGGAGTATGCGGACGATATTGCATCACTTGGTCCAGATCCAATCCACATACAAAGTGAATAATGCTGTCATGCAATTCGGTATGCTTTTTGCACCCTCAAAGTGCAGAGCACAAGACTGGGTGACTGCACCATCACAGCTTATCACGGCATCAGAACCAGGTTTGTCTATCTGGGTACTTCCATCACATCGGATGGCAGCATTGGGGACAAGGTGAATGCTGGAATCGCCAAAGCCCGTGCTGCCTTTAACCTAGGCGCCGCCGGAGTCGACGTGGCATTAGCCTGTTGATGAAAGATGGAGTCCATGATAGGGTCATGCCTGTAGGGTTGTTTTACGGCTGTGAAACCTGGCCACTTCGCCCTGAAGACAAAAAAAGCTTGCCTCTTTTTGACGGTCGCTGCCTTCAGAACACTATACATTTATTATAGGAAGGTCGAATCAGCAGTGCCGAAGTGCTGCGAGTGGCCGTTGTCAACGGATAAGTTGGTTGTCTAGTTGAGGCGGGTTGATTTGGCTGGTTTGGCCATGTGCCCTGTACGCCTCGGCGTGCCCTACCTGCTGAGGATGGTTCTGACTGGAAGACACTACAGGGTGAACAACGCATAACGTGGAGACGAGGCATGAAAAACATGGCGAATTGTCTTGGGTACATTGACACATGTCGTTCGCGAGCTTCGGGTAGCAGATACCCACAGCATCAACGGTTGTAGGTACTTACCAAAATGATGATGTCACGCGATTCCAGTGGTGTCTACTTCTCTTATTTATAATCAGCAACCCCAATGTTTTGTGTTTTTTCGTTTGTACCTCCTCTGTCTTAGGCTGCCCGCTGCCATAAACTGACTGCAGCGACCCGAACCATCGTACATACGAACACGGTTCACGTTTTTTAAACTAAGCCAAGTTCATCTGACAACTATTCTCTACACGGTTATCGCACATTGAGACTTCATCGACACAATGCATCAAGAGTGTATGGATGAGGACCGCAGATAGGTAAACGAAGTGCTGCCTGATATTCGGACTTTTTCAGTTGCTTATTGGTGCCGATCGTCAGTTCGTGGATGGTGAAATACATTCATTTACATGCCAATTTGGTTTTCACAGCAGACTTAACTGAATCTCTCGTTTATGATATTGTTGTTGTCAAAGAGTTTTCAGCAACCTTATGAGTAGTGTTTTACCTTTATACAAGTTCGAGGCTGCTTTTGTTTCGCGTGGTGGTCGATGGCCGTGCGGACTTAACATGGCAGGCGTCTCAACAAGCCAGTCCATGAATAAGAGGAGCGTCACCATCGAGAAACCTTAGATACAAGTGCACCTTCTTCTCTAGCTAGAGTTTATTTGCTCATCGCGATAAGACCAGGTGAGATGCAGATGTTCCGTTGACTCAGTGGTCGTCGCTGAGTTAAGCCTATCCTAGGTCCCGAATTTGTCCTGTCTGTTGGACCAGTTGAACTGTTATCATGTTATATTCAGCCGGAATTGGACATGTCTGGAAATATCGGGTATGAAAAACACTCCACGCTCTGCGGTACTGATTAAGTCGAGGTTTGGCCAAGCATCCCTCTCGTTCGGAATGCTCTTTTGAAAGGGAATTACCGTGTACTCCTTGGTCAGTACAGAAATCGCCAATGGGATGAGGTGAAATTGGTCGTTTCAGATGGACGGATACTGTAGATCGGTGTTTCTCAAAGGGGTTGATGCGAGGCGTTAGAGTGAAGTTAGACAGGAATGGAACGGAAAGGCATGGTAGACAAGTGTTGAATGCTGTTAATATTTGCGATTACCTAGTGACTCATTGCTCAGCTGACCATTTTGATTTGTCGTGCGCACACCATCCGGTACATTGACGCACACGACTGTACCCACATGCACTCCGCAAACTCCAGTCCATCTGTGAATCGTGATTCTTAAATGTGAATAGACGAATTGCAATGTCTGTTGCCCGATTGACTTTTCTGATACCAACGAAGGCGCGTTTCACAGTAGCACAATCTTCCAAGTAGGGTAGGACTGATTGTGCTATCTTATTAGAATGGGAACAGCAACTGACGAGATTTGTAGTGCATTTACAAAACACTATAATTGAAGCCGAAATTAAGCTGTGATCGGCGTTCAAAGAATTCTTGGCCGGCTATTTGTTCGAGCGGAGACTATGCGAATGTAATACTGAATTGCAGAAATAGTCAATGTTATTTCAGCGTCTCCAGAATCGTACTTATTTGGCGCAATTGACATGCTTTCCTCAAAGTGTCGAGACACACCCCATATTTCCCGACATTGAGAGTGGACTGTTTGTGGAACCATCTCTGATGTGGGACGTCAGATGACTCCGCGAAGAGCTCACTCTCCACCATAAGCACATAAGGCTTATACCCATCATAAACGAGAGATTCAACTAGATTCAGTTGAGTCGCCTGTCAAAACCAAATTTGTCTGCAAAAGAGTATTTGTCCACATCTCTTCAATTTGGGTTCAAGTAGAACATAAGGTTGACGGAAACTCGGGGACTGCGCCTATCTGACGAGCCCCAGGAAGGGCGGAACCAGTCGTAGGCTGTCGAAAAGTCTTCAGCAACCTTATGAGTAGTGTGTTACGTCCAGACAGCCTTATATTCCTTTTTCCTCGTGGTGGTCTCTTGGGGGATTATTATTGCTAATAATACTAACGTATGTGATGCGTGCATTCTGGCCATCATCGTCAGCACAGCATCAGTGTTCGAACACTTGGTAAAATTTCGGGAAACCTTGGTTTCTCACAAATCAGGAAAGTGCTCGTATGTCATGCTCCAAAGTAATGATAGGATTTTCGGAACATGGGCTGCTAGCTCACTGATGTTTTTAATGAGAATACATTGTCAGCGCACTTCAGATTTCGCCGGTTGTCGTGTAGTTTCCATTCAAACGAACCAGAGTATAGTCGCTAACCCCCCTCCGGAGCAACCAGTCTTGTTGTTGAAGTCTACCTAAACAGAGAGGTCTAGTGTGATAACGGCACAATCCCGCTGGTAGTGAACAGACTCGGATCATTCCCCTGTGTTTACACACATTTGACGGCTGCGGTCCGCAAATGTATGCAGCCAGGTGAAATGCATATGAACCGTGTCTCGGGTGCATTGTAATAACGGCAATCTTATTGGTGTACCCATGATAACTGGAATCGGTATTTCGCTGGACGAAACAAGTTATCACGTCTGTCGCCTTTTACTCAACCGTCTTGTCCACCTTCGTGCCACTGCTCTCAAAAAAACTGCCTACCGTTACTCACCCAGCGAAACGCTGGTTTGGATGGTAGTACGTCTCAGTGATTGCTCGTGAATTATAAAAAAACAATAAGCCACATTAGTTATCTGATGCCAAGGGACCTGCAATGTAGCTGGTGATGTAAGGGTCATTTTGCCGGGGCTACCACAAATCTGCATAGTCATTGTGTGATAGTCACTACAAATTTGACGGGATAGACTACACATGGTCACTATGGATGGTGACCGCTTCAGGGGATTTCCAATGTAGCATCATTTTTACGGCGGAGTTTTAGCGGAATGATATCCTACTCGCCCATAATGATATGTTTTTCAATCAATTAGGGACGAAGACCTACTTGACTATGGTGTCACCGTTCTTGCGGCTCGTTAGTTCCAAGCCATGTGGGACCGGCGACATGAATTCACCTATTTGAAGCGTCAGATGCGCTCACAACCATAACCTTCGCACAACCACAGTAATCTGATGACGGTCGTTTTGAAATTCACACGTCAGAAGAAAATTTGCTCCATCCAACCATATATAAGGTTGAAAAGACCGAGAGTTGGTCGGTGTATGAATCGGTAATAGTGTGAAAGCTCTGATTAGTGGAGTCGATCGCGTTCGTAACTCTTACCTCTCTGGACAGGAATATAGGATCACCAAGCTGAGGGATCATTTATGGTCTGGTCACAACCATTGGCGCTGCTGTCTTGAAGGTTCCATCGTCAGTGCGTACCTCTTCAACTTTCTAGGCCATCGAATCAGTTGAAACATCCAGTGTCAGTGAACCAATTCGGCCATCACACTCAATGCATGGATTCTTCCCTGGCACCACCAACCCATCGCTACGCACCACTACGCTCTCCAACAACGCACTGCTGATGCCACCTCGATTGGTGGTGAAGCGTTTGCAATCAAATTGCTCAGCTCAGCGAACCGGAACATAGCAAGTGAAGCCAATGTATTTTTGAAACACCTTTAAACGCCGAAATAATAAACCGACAGTGAAATGTAAAATCACTGTCTTGTGCGATTCGTCTGTTGATTCTCTCCTTGAAATGCACCAGATGTGTACAGGTGTTTTGTTTCACTGACAGCCCTATTTACATTGTCGTTTGTTTATGTTTGGTACTATTCGTGTTTGGAAATCGCGCACAGTAATTACTTGTGTATGTGTTTCCTATTCCTTGATTTTCGTCCGTCTCCTAATTTTTATCGATTATGTATCCTTGTCAGCTATCTCCTTCATTTTCTGGAACATTCCCCGGAAAATTGTCTGGTTGTTGAAGGTCCGCCGCTCTTATCCTCCAGTCAGTCTTCTACAGATGGCGCAGAAGAGAGTAGGTGCGTTGGGTTCGGCTTGTCGACAGCGGATGCTGTCGCTTGGGCTCGAGGCAGAACCCAGCTTTTCAAGGAGGTTCTCCGACAACGGTACCCACTTCCTGTTTCCGCTAATACGATCGATCAAGCTAACCAGAAGGGGCTGAATGCCGCTGCTCCAGCGGACGTCGCAAAAAAACGATCTAATTCGTCTTCCAGGCCTGAGTCACCAGCTGTGGACGACGTTGGGTCAAGCCCTTTATCTTTGAAACCACCGTTAACCATTGATGAGTTGATCAAGGTTAGCTTCAGTCTGCTTATTACTGTTTATTTAAGCGTTGATTCTTGTCAGTGCGAACTAGGACAACCCATATTCTCTTTCCTTCCAGTTTTTGCTACATCCATTTCATTCGGATAACGCTGAAGTTGCCGATATAGCTGACGCAGCTGCGGTGTTTCCCCCACCGGAACCATTGGGCGCTGCGCTCCCGATTGAACCGGCTCTATCCGGATGTTTGGAGTCCGCGGAGAACAATACTGATCGTCGTCCCAGTAGCCTTTTGCCGCCCAACGTCGAAATACCCCCGAATTCCTTCCCAGTCGGATGTAACCCTTCTGTCCTTCCACCCAATGTTCCCACACCAATTATACCCGACACAGCTCCCCCTTCGCCACCAGTCGTAATCGCACCCACAGTTCCCATTGCTGTCCCGTCTGAGAGCTGTTCAAGTAGCCCAGTCTCTCATATCCCTGGTCTCGGGCGACCAATGCTCGTTGCCGGTGGTCCAGAGGCACTCCACACTGCGCTCACTGCACATCCAGCAACACTCTGGGTCGAGTTCGATGACATTGGCGTGCTCAGTTGTGCGTCAGGACTGACTCCCACCGTGTTGATGAATTATAATCTGGGACTTGGTGCAGACCCCCCAGAATTGGTACTCGATTCAATCGCTCGAAGGCTGTTTATTTGTCTGTTGGCCGCTTTGAAAACGATTGGAGCCCATGTAAGTCGGACAGGCTGCAACAGGAAGTCGGTTGCATATGGTGCACGCACACAGACGTTAGAGCGAATATCGTTTTTCGTTGTGTCCTTGTTCACACACGTAACGCTTCATGGTGGGTTCACGTTTAGCCCAGGTCGCTGATTTCTCTAGACTGTCTGTTCGTCTGATCGATAACCAGAATTGGTCATTCTTTTTGTGTAACTAAAACTGCTTTATTATACTAATTCTGAGGGCTTGGAGAGACCGAATCGGATCACAAGGAAAGGGTAGCTCGTGTTTAAGGAACGAACTTATTGACCAGAAGGTCCGTGGTTCGAATCCAGCCTCTTCATCTCGACTCCTGCTGCAAAGGCAATTTCTCAGCCCTCGTACTTCCTTCGGGCGGCATGGCAGCTAGGCACTGTGTTACAAGTGCGCGACTTATGAGCAAGAATCCAGTTATGACCAGTATTCAGTCAATCCCATCTGCTTCTACTACTGCGCTCTTCTACTGTTGTGTTCCTCTACTGTGGTCGTGTAGATTCATTGTTTTCCCTAATAAGCTGCTTTCGCCACGTGGTTGCAGAGCAGCAGCATTATTTTCCGGGAGGAGTTTTACTAGAGTCTTCTCCGGTAGAGTCAACCCCATACGATCCGAAGTAAACTCACGTGTGTTTCGTGTCTGGGTTGTCCCTCTAACTTGAACGCTGTTTTGCTAGTCCAGTAACTCAGAGGTAGGATCCCCACTGACATTTGATCCATATATGAAGGACGTTCCGAATCAGATAAAAGCTTATTTCCGTCCGATAATTCGTATGTGCTGTTGCTAGGAGAAATATCAATCTTTTGACTGTGTTCATGCCTATGTCATGAGAGTAATTCGCACTATCTCTCTATCTGATTGCCTCTTCTGTAGGGCTGTCACGTCTACTTGGATTCGATTAACGAGCACCGCGCTGAATTATATCGCCGATTTGGATTCTACCCAGTTCCGGCTGCCTCCAACGATCAGTCTACAGTACTCGCCCGCTTAATCTGATGATTCAACACGTCGTTTTTCTACAGGTCATGGAACATTCACCTCAGGGTTGCATACACGCACACAGTGTTATGTCAGTCCCATTCCTGCCACTTCTTCAACGAACCCAGTCAACCCTAAGCCGCTCCATGCCCCCCCAAACCTATTTGTTGTCAACCCGGAAACTTCTCAAAGCCTCAACTTTTTTGTTGGACACCCCCTCGAAGCCCCTCAGTTGTAATAACTTATTTCAATGCATAGCAAAGTAATATTCTGAGACAACTAGGATTTCTATTGACCATCATTTTTGCCATTGCTACCTGGGTGGTGGGGTTTTCATTGCTCTTCTCAGGCATAGCAACAGATTGTAATGACCCGTGACTCTTCCATCTCAATATTATTCCCGACCCTCTGAACCCTCCACTGAAGTGTTTCATAGCTCATGATGTCTTCAGTCACTAAATAATAAAAGGAATTTACGAGGATTACAACCGTGTTGACATGGCAAACCATGCGACTGCAAGGCCGTTCTCGGCCGAGAGGTGCCCAGCTCGATCGTTTGTCTCTGATTGATCCGAGTTAGAACCGGCCTTGAGAAAGGACACCGGAACAGCAATAACTCAGAGTCCCATTTTAGATGCATGAGGTGTGTTTACAGCTGTCTGAGCAAGGTGGTTGTGAAATTTCTAGTCTGACGTAATGCTCGTGGCGGTGCTCATTCGCAGTATTGAACTAGACACTGCGACCCTCCTGTTGAATGCTACGTAGCTTCTCCGGCCTCAATTGAGGATGCAATTCCTTTTACACGTCGTGTACAAACAGTTGTTATTTCAGTACCCTCTTCCTCTTGAAGGACGCTCAAAGGGTATTACTCTTTATGGTCGGATGCAGAGGCATGCTTAGGGCCTAGTTTGGAAGCTGTTTTAGTGGTTCAGGAGAAAGGTCAGCGATGGGGGTAGGAAGTTCGGTTCCGGTCTGTGTAGGCTCATTTCGGATTTCACACTGAATTCGTTCCTGTCCCATGTACATCAAATACTAATGTTGACCTTGGACCCAGCAAACTATTGTTGGGTGCTGAGCCAAGAAAAGTCCTTGGAGTGTTGATGAATTTGTCGAGTATGTGGGCTCAAGGTAGCTCGGACGCGTTTACTAGCCATAATTCAAACCTACCTATGTATTCCTGTTCAGACTCGGGAGCTAGTGCTCTTTTTAAGTTACGTGAAGTGCCAAGCGCCGAAAAGGTTTCAGACCGACCGACTTTTATCGAGAGTTAGTCGGTTAATACGCGAACCGAAGGCTGTTTGAATGAGATGCGTAACCAGCACAGGGCCAGCAAACCCCACATCACCGTTTCGGATTCGTTGGATGGAATGAATAATCTGATAACACTGAGTGGTCAGACTGATGATCCCAGTCAGCCGTCGATCCGAAGGGGGGACCTGATAATTAGCATGTCATACGTTTGGAATTCGCTCGGTACGGAATACTTGGTGGTATTGTTGTCAACTTGTGTTAAGACCTGGCGCGAATTCGACAAGTTAACGGTCAGTTTTCCCAGGAAAATCAAATTTGACAACATTTGTTTCTAGGATGGTGTATTATGGGAATCGCATACAACCTTTTTTTAGTAATACAGTATACATCTATGCCTATATGTGTGTAGAATGTCTTTGGAAATACTTTTATTCAAAAATGGATTTCGGCTTCCTAGTAGCACCTCTGCATGCGACATTGGTTGCATATTGGCTCACGATTTCGGTTGGTAGGCCGCTGGTCAGGTAGTGAGGATACCAAGCTCTCGTATGATTGTCTGGATTTAGTCATTTGTGCCCAAGGTCCGCGACAATGTGTTCTGTAGCCTAGCACCTCGCACAAAGTCTTGGAGTGCATCTGCGAACAAAAACCAAGGAACACTAGAGACATCATCCTTGGCGAAACTTCGTGTTTTCTTATTGTAGGAGCCAGCCATAGTAAAGTGGTGAGAGTTGGGTCATTAATGGCAGGTACTCAATAAAAAATCAACAGATTCACTGTGGCTCAGCGGAGGTGATTCGAACTTGTCGAAAGTGATTATATGGCGGCCCCAGCACGACCACTTATGTACGTGTGACCGCCCAACCGAACAGTGGGTGATAACGGGCCCAAGTCAGCCGGCTGTCGATGTACGACCTTGGATAAGCCACCGGCGTGCCCGTCAAAAAGACTGCGCGCAACGATATTATGGCTACGCATCTCTGGCCCTCTCTAGTTAGATCCTAAAGCTCGACATGCATTGATTCAAACTCCGGCAGTTATGGAATACATCCGAACTTTGCGATTAAATACACAAACCAGCAGGAACACCACAACATACTGTTGATGTGTAAAGGACTACTGTGCCCGAAATACCAACTATCTAATCCACAAGATAGTGAGGTGACTGAAATACACTCATCTGAAAACTAATTTCGTTCTAACGGGATACTCAACTAAAGCCTCATTTATCGGGTTCTTCAACTGAATGTTCTGCATAAAGGTCACCTTCTGTTTCTGTTGGTACGACATTTCAGATATTGTAGTATGTTTTGTTCAGATATACTACTAGTGAGGTCGCCGAAAACTCTTCGACAGCCCACTACCGGTTTGGTCTTGGGGCTCAGTATAAACGAGGGGTTCATATGAGATTCAGTTGAGTCTCCTGTTTGCACGAAGTTAATTTGTAAACTAGTTTACTTCGTTAATTCGATGTTCAATTAGAACATAAGATTAATGGAAACTCGTAAGCTACGCTTACCTGCCGAGTCCCAAGAAGGGCGAAGCTGATAGTGGGCTGCCGAGGATTTTTCAGCGAGCTTGACTAGGAACTAAATCATCCTGACATACCCCTGTCCGAATTATCAGAAGGCAAAAATCTCGTTAACGAGTGGCTCGACCGTATCTCCCTAAGAGGAGCGAAACGGGGCTGCTGAAGAATACTCAGCAACCATATGAATAGTGTTCTGCCAAGAAAGGAATCCCAGCCCTGTTTGACAGTTAATTAGGCAATGAATCACATCTGGAAATTTGATTTAAATGTTAGTTCTTAAATGACTGATATGCCTGAGGACAAAGCTAGATTTCGGCCGTCGACCTTGCAGTGGTGATTCCTTGCTGGTTTGGAGTGGGGCACTCGGGTGTCGATTCAAAAGTGGAAACAGAGAGCCGATTCATCATACCTCTGGACACTGTATGACTTACTGCGTCCTTCGATTCCCTGAAACCTGATAGGCCATGGTATTTCAGACCATAAATCCCTGTCGGTGATTCACGCAGCCCTTGTTCACCGAGTGCGATCATTGGTATGTCACATCGGAACCATAGATTGTCTCATTCATACTCCGGATTTGAAACAAATCAAGAAAGAATGTGACCAACCAGATGATAGGTTTATGCTGGTGTTCGGGGTTTTCTAAAACTATATGAAATGAAGTCTACCATCTTTCAGGAATGATGAAAGAGATCAAATGATATGCCTCATTCATAATTAGTAAACCTTTCGTATGTTAATCATCGGCCATGAATAGTTGGAACGGCATTTCGCACCAGCCATGCACGTTATTCGTTACAAATTTTCGTGATTTTTAGTACTGGGACGTCCGAGAATTTAGAGAAAAATAAGGCGATTATAGCGGCACTTTGCGTACGACTTGGATGAACCCTCTAGCTAGGCTTTGGTAAACCCGTTTCGTTTCCGAAGACCCTAATTTAAGTTACATAGGATATTTGTAAAACTAACAGTTGACCACATTAGCGTCTCACGTACTTTGTAAAACCGCGAATGTTATTGCGATTTCTACCAGGAGCAGCAACTATTTTAGTGACCTCGGTCTGGTCCGTAGTAGTCGTGGGCCGTCGTCCACTAACATATCGGACGCGACGCCTCTCAGAAATGCCGGTACCTGTCATTTCGGTTTAAATGAGCATTCTGTTTACTATTTTACATGTGAAAGATGAAGGAATTGATGGTTTCTTGGCTTCCGCATTTTTAGTCCCCACGTTTTTTCACCGAAGAATGAGGACAAATCTCTCGTTTGTCGCAACGTGTCATTCCAACAAGTGCTTTGATGTCCATTTAGTTGCTAGGTCGAACTCGCCTCTAAGCCGATGATGATGATTTGGTCTCTGGATGATGCGTCCTTCATAACGGTTTTTATCAGTCTCCTAAACACTTAGCGGAATGCCGCCACTCAGATGTTGCAGTGGCAGCCGACTGACCGAATGTGTTATCCCAAGTCTGGTAATTTTCCCAGACTTCCTTGTGAATTTTTGGCGGCTCTCCCATGTGTTTCACCCCGCACGTGTGTTATCTTGGTCGTCTCTTTCCGACTTAAGCGTCAAGTTTATTTGATCACTTAGATAGCACTATCTACTTGCCACAGGTTTTTTGGGCAGACACCTGTACTGAACATTGGTTTTCCTTGTCGCCTCCGATGAGGGCATTACTGAGGGGCCGTCATTCAGAATGCAACAAATATTCCCATATCCGGTCTTGTCACACCAGCCTATTAGTCAGGTACCCTTTAACAGTTTCTCTCTGGTACTGCCAGTTTCCGATGATTTTGGACTGTCTGAAAACGCTAGTATTCTAGCATTTGGCAATTGCTTCGTTAGACGACCACAAAGGTCTAGCGTCGGTATCATGAGAAACAAACACGCCTGGTTTGATGTCAGACAAGATAATGTAGGAAGCGTATCACAGAATGTGTATGTTAGTTGAATATCGACCCGTAGCAGATTTAAGAACCCCTTACATGGTCCCAATTTTTGGTGTTTTGTGAATAGATGGCGATGATTGTGGTCCATAGAGCGAACAGACTGATTAAAATACCGTTTCTGTGGCATGGCAGGACTACCGACTACCGTCTGGACCTGGGCTTATATTGGAGTTTCGGCTGTTCATTGGGAAATTATGGATCCTGGCCAGGTCGTTCTGAGCTATTTTTCAGTTTACAATATCGTTATCCCCTTCCCACAAAACCTCGTTGGCCTGAGCGCGTACCGTTTATGGTCAACGCTACTTGTTGTGGCGCGTAAACTGTGAACACAAGATGTTCACTCCTGGTATGCATGGGGTGTTCTATTTAGTAACGTTGTACTTGGTGACTGTTCCTTTTCGACTGGCAAATGATTCGATCAGTCAAACCTATGGAATGTGCTTTTACTCGCTGCAAAAACGAAAATCCAGGTATTTTGTCCGTTGGACCACGAGAGTTTCCGCTGAAGTTGGGGAGAGTAGTCTGCTTGATGTATACATTGAAATCGGAAGAGTCAAATCCTGGTATGGTTTTTGTTTAAGTGCTTACCACCAATCGGACTTAGGCTAGTCTCCCCAAAAAAGAGCCCCTTAATTGAGAGGACACTCAGTTGATCAAAAGTTAGTATGTGGACCATTCCAAGAAGTCTACCTCCAGGAAAGACGAGTGACTTTTTAAATTCCTCCAAATATATTGGTTGGGACTCGAGGCAAACTACTAAGTCTTTGGGTAGTCCAATTTAGGGTAAACCACACAGCTTCTCGAGGCAGAGTCAGGGGTGGTTTCACGAGAATACAGCTGTTCTCAAGGTTATCCGTGCGCCATACGCACACAGCAACGCAAACCGTAGGCAAACAAACGGGTTTTCCAAGCCTACTCTGATTCCTCGTACACGGTTTGCACATGTTTCCCTCAGATGTCTGTCAATCACCCAATTTCCCTACCACATGACTCGCTGGTTTACTGCCCCTACTACAGCATGTCAATCAGATTGCTACCAAATATGCCATATTGCCAATGTGGAGTGCTTACTGACGGGTTTCCGTGTATTATAGCCAACAGCTTTGTCTCGTTTCGCGATGGGATTCAATCTTGTTGTCTCAGGTGTTTGTGTGCTCACTGGAACTGAGCGTTGTTCGCAGGCAGCGTTAGAATGAATTTTTAGCATTAAGTCTAGTGCCGCATCTACTGCTGTATTATTGCCATCTGTCAGTTCATGACGAATGGGGCGAGATGGCTCAGTGACTAGAGCGCAAATTTATTGACCGGAAGGTCCGTGGTTCGGAACCGACCTCTGTCTCTCGACTTCCCCTGCCTAGGCTTGGGCAACCTGGCAGTATCCCAGCCCTCGTGCTTCCTTCTGGTGGCATGGCAGCTAGGCACTGAAAGGATGTTACAGCTGAACGGGAACGGTCATCAAGCATTTGACCATAATCTTACGAAGTGGAGCTGACAGAACCACGTTGATCATCCTCGTAAATTTGTGTAGATATCTACAAAAACCTTCACCTCGCACCTTAGGACATTTTATCCCCCTCACAAAATCCGTTACTGAAGATCTCAAACGTGGTTAGTGCTGACCGACACAAAGTGAGAGCGTACAGCTTAGTTAGGCTCAGTACAGAATGTGCCCCCAAAAACTAGAAGTTCAAATAATTACCAAGCTGGGTAGATTCACCCCAAAACAAATAGACGGTGTTTTCCTCTCTAAATTGCCCGGTCCGCGTACTGTTTATCAGATAGATCTGCATAGTTTATGTGACAGACTGCAAACTTCGTGTATTTTTGTGGATGTTAGCTGTCATCCTCGACGCGCCCCGGATAAATCACCTCGTGATAGATGACTCAATATTTATCTCGATCGATCGCGATCCCGTTTTCCATTTCAGCGTACTAATGGGTCCTAGTCATTGTTTTGCTGGGTGTTGGTGGTGCATTCTGGGCTTATGCCATTTAGGCAAGCAGTGAAAGAATGGTGGTCATTTGTGATTTATGGGACAAATGTACCGTTTAGCTGCTGGGCTCAAAATAGGGTCTTAGACGTGCCTTCATGCTTCTCTATCAATATTCAAAGGTATTTTTAGAATTGTTGCATTTGAGGCTACCGCATTTTTGTCTTTTCAGTTGTCCAAAGAACATATAGACATATCGCAATTCACTCAAAATCTGAACACTGATTTTCTGAGACCTCGACACAGTAATTTTCGAAGACTGATCGATGACTGTAATTCTATTGTATGGACAATGTTTTATTAATACTAATAAGCTTTTTTTTACATCAACACATTGTCGAATTGGCAGCTCAGGCTTCAACTACTCCGGGGACAACCCTAGAAACAACCAATTCAGCCTGTCTGAAGATCTTACCTCACGAATTGTGTAACAGTCAGATACCAAATGGACTGGTTTTCGATTTGTTCGATGGGTTGGGAAACTAGTTGGAAGTACAATGCACTGCACCGCTTTGCTTCACAAAGACGCAATGAAGGTGTCGCGTTGACCAATGGTGTTACGTTTGCAAACCAATGGCCCAGCTTGGCGAACGAAGTGACGCCCAACTATACAACTTCAGCTACCGACATTCTCTTCAATAGTAAAGAAAGTGGGTTACTCCTGAACCAAAAGAAAAATATTTGCGACTTCCGTTTCAAGTCTTACACAATTGTCTTCCTAAATTGAGTTACGAGGTCGAAGGTTCGTAAACTGCGATTTTGTCGTTTAGGGCGGAGGCTTTGAGCCTCCTTAAGAAAGGCACCAGCCCGTTGACCTGACTTATCGATTATAGACGGATTGAGAGTTGATGCAACCCGGTCAAAATCGCTTCTTCTCGTTTTAGCGGAGTAGTTTTGAAAGGCTAAGTGAGATCAAGATAAACGGTCGGTCTGACTGATCTAGCAATGGTGATCGGTCAGGTAGGTGGCTTGTGAGTTGTGCTTGATTGTTTGTGGAAGCGTTTTTCAAAGACTGAAGAATTGCTTATGGTTAAAAATGCTCTGAAACTTGTGGCTTTTTTTGCGGAAATATGGGAAAACAGAGGGGTTGTTAGGTCATGCGAATAATGGGTGACATCCGAAACGGATTTGTCGGCTAACAGCTGTTGAGCCACCGAGCACCTATGAATTATCAGAGAAGCACAGTCGGCGTAATAATATAGGCGGATGAACGTGGAGAGCCCCGCTGCGAGCCATTAGTTAGTCTAAAAATGATGGGATAACAGTGGACAGCAGGACAGTGGATAGCAGTTACTTAGTTATCGTCGGGGTACCGGTACCACCAGGCATCAGCGTACTACCTCAGTATGGTAGTTTACAAGTGTTTCTAGGGGCTACCCGTTAGCTGATTAGATGGTAATAGATAAACTGACTATACGATAATCCTTAGGAAGACCACATCTGAGTCTCGAAAAATTTCGATGTTTGCGATTCGCGCTATCCATTTGACGTGATGCATTTTGCGAAGACATTGTGAGTGAGATCTGCCAGATACCCATACATCTCGTCTGTGTGGTGTCCTGGATTCTTTGCACTGCTGAAGACTCTGCAATAGAGTGAAATGCACTGTAGTCCTGATGTATATGCTCCAGTGATGATTTCTCTAGATGCGTTTTCTTAGACCACACACCAATCTACGCAACTCATGAGTTCAGTTCACTTTCAGAAATGGGGATTGTTAATGACAAACGGCCAAGCCTGCAGAAATCCGTCCAGCACCCCATCTTACAATCGTCCATTTGAGTACCTGGTACTTTAATTTGTGCCCCGGTGCGGGACAACAAAACGTAAACATTTTAGAAACATTACTATTTGAACTGAGACGAGAAACCGATTAACCAAGGTCATTTACCGCACTTCTGCTTCAGATTGTGGAAATAAAGCGCAACCGTCTGCAGGTAGCGGAATATGAGCATTAGATTGGTGCAGCATCGCTTTGTCCCTGAAAAGCTTCGTATTAGATTGACGTATAACCTTAGCTAATGATCGGGAGCCTGCGTGTGGATGGTTGTTACGCACAGACTGGACAGAATTGGGGCGAAGATAGGCGATTTCTGCATGGGTATGCACTCGAACTCTCGTTCTATCCTGAACGATTTCGGTGGCAAGCTTGTCCGGGCAGCCAAACCTATTTAAAATGATCAAACAGCACTTTTGTGTTAGCTGAGTCCAAGGCTTCACAAAAAATCCATGGAGCTGTGGGCTCATATTCCGATATTTCTCTTGTGTTTGTTATGCGACAAAGATGAAGTCGGTCGCACTTTGTTTGCCTCACAATCTACCCTGCTCTGCATACTACCAGTAATTAGGGGTCTGAGCGGGAGCCACAACCTTGTCCATCATGCACAGAAATCCTGTTACTCCATACCTTCCCGTTCCTCTTCCACAGAAGAATGATCGTTGCATCCAGGAAACCTTGCAGAACATCTTCCATTGTCCAGATTTTGTACGACGGGCGGAGAGGTTTGTTTTGACATTTCGATCATCCTGGTTTGGACAGCTCCACAGGAGAGTTTTGAAGCCCTGTTATTTTGTATCTGGTTTATGGCCGACCCCAGTTCTGTGGGTGTAGGTGGGTCAGGTAAGTGTGTTGGGGCAGATGAGCTATGTGGCTCAAGGCAGCATTTTCTGCCGGTTGAGTAGCGTTGAATCCCGCCATACTTGTCAATTTTTCTTTCGGTTTGTTTGTCTTCTACCCTCTAAAGATAATGGGATTTCGGCACACTGAATTCTTTTAGTTGATTCTTTGTGACAATGACGATCGGGGCTGTTCACCTCGTTTAATCCACCTTTAGTGTTTAGCCTTCCGTTGGTGTTTCAGGAGCTTGGTTCTTTCCCCCTGAGTTACTTTTAGATCGTGGTGCTTTTCGGATTCTGGATGTTTTGCTGGGCATCTAATTCTTCTCCTGAATGAACGTGGATGTCGATTAGTCAGCCTTCTCAAACCAGTCTCGCTACCGCTCTTACTTTGGTCCAATTATATACGCAGAGATTACTTAGATACGTGTTCGAATTCGAGGTCACTGGCTCTCGAGTGTGTGTGGGACTTGATTACCTACCAGCATTTGAGTCAACGCTTTTCAAAGTTTCGATACAAATTCATGCTTTTTCAGTCTTATTGCTTCCAGCTTGGATGAGCTTCTTCCTGGTCCACGACATGGTAGTTTTCCATGCGCGAAGCCTACTTTGGAGCAACTAAGAGAGAGAAGCTGACGAAATACACTCATTTGCATACCAATTTGGTTTTGACGGGAGATTCACCTGGAACCCAGCTGTATCTCTCGTTTAAGGTATTTAAAAAGACATCATAAACGGGAGATTCAGCTGGTGAGTCTCCCGTCAAAACCAAAGTGGTATGCATTTCGCTAATTTCGTGCAATTTGGATTCAAGTAGAACATTGGGTTGACAGAAACTAGGGGACTGCGCCTCCTTGATAAACTCCAAGAAGGACGAAACCGATCGTGGTCTGTCGAAGAGTTTTCAGCAACCTTGTGAGTAGTGCATTACGTCTATAAGAGAGAAGCTTATTGCACTAAGCTCCACACGTTCTTCTCGTGATCAGCACGTTACGGAAGTCTCTTCTGCACACAGTGGTGTTGTCGAGCACTTGTCCGCGTATACTTCTAGGATGCATCTGCGTGGCAAGTGGTGTCTGTCTCAAGTTGAACCACGTGTTTGCCATTGGATGTCCCAATGGTGCACACACCGTCAGTAATCCTCCATCGTTCTTCATTTATTGTTCTGATTCTCAAGGAATCCGGTTGCTTCTTCTAGGAACTGAAATTTGGAAGAGAGAATCATCTGAAGGTACATATCTGGTTAGGCCGAATAGTTGACTGTAGAATCTGCTCGTTTCCACATCTGAATGTATCACTTTGAGGCCACAAGAGCTGACATATAAGGTAAACCTTACTCTCAACAAGCGGAATCAGATAGCTATCATCCTTGAGTTAATGCAGGTTGATGCATCCATTATTCTCTGATTCGTGGCCTGAAACCGCGATACCACCAATAAGTTAGTGTCGGCTCTCTTGTGTTGTTCCATTCGAGCAGATAGTACAAACAGAACCAATCTCTCTTGGACTTCTCTAATCAGCCGGCGTAGTCTCACTGCCAGGTATATTCGTTAAAGCTTGATTTCTCTCACAACAAAAACGGCTATCTTTCCAGGCCTGCGCTCTTCATCCCCGTCTAGCAGAGTCCTTACCGTCCAGCTTTCGATTCATAGAAGGCACGTTCCCAATTTTGTTATTGCGCATCTTGATTAATGGGGTCAGAGAGAGGGGCTTTTTTGGCAGTTCACCGGTTACGGCCGATCGGTGGGCAGTCAAAGTATGCAGGCTTTAGGACCAACGTTTACTGATCTATCCTTCCTCGGAGGAAGGTGGTGGTCTTGAAGAGCCATGTTACTTTTCTCACACTCCTCTCTCGGCGAACTTTACGACTTTATCTCCAGGCAGCTGAATGTGCTGCACCAGCCCACCTCATGTTTCAGGTGGTACGAAATTCGAGATATCGCGATACATCTATATACGTAATGCACACGAACACACATTAACATCACCACTACATACTCTATCAGCGAAATACACTCATTTGCAAACAAATTTGGCCTTGCCTGGAAACATCACAAACGATAGATTCAGCTGGGTTCCAGGTGAGTCTCTCGCAAAACCAAATTTGTTTGCAAATGAGTGCATTTCGCTAACTTCGTGCAATTTGGTTTCAAGTAGAACATGAGGTTGACGGAAACTCGGGGACTGCGCCTACCTGATGAGCCCAAAGCAGAAGGGCGAAACCGGTCGTGGGCTGTCGAAGAATTTTCAGCAACCTTATGAGTAGTGCATTACGAATATACATGTATCGCGATATCTCGAATATCGTAGCAACTGAAACATGAGGCGGCCTGGTGCAGCACATTCAGTTGCCTGGAAACATCACAAACGAGAGATTCAGCTGGGTTCCAGGTGAGTCTCTCGCAAAACCAAATTTGTTTGCAGATGAGTGTATTTCGCCAATTTCGTGCAATTTGGTTTCAAGTAGAACATAAGGTTGACGGAAACTCGGGGACTGCGCCTACCTGATGAGCCCCAAGAAGGGCGAAACCGGTCGTGGGCTGTCGAAGAATTTTCAGCAACCTTATGAGTAGTGCATTACGTATATATATGTATCGCGATATCTCGAATATCGTAGCAACTGAAACATGAGGCGGCCTGGTGCAGCACATTCAGTTGCCTGGAAACATCACAAACGAGAGATTCAGCTGGGTTCCAGGTGAGTCTCTCGAAAAACCAAATTTGTTTGCAAATGAGTGTATTTCGCTTAGTTTGTAATCTCTTCGAGGACAGCCCACACAGTAAGTTTAAATACCATTTATCCTGAGGTGAGCTTTATTTGGGAGACATACATGAATAACCATCATGGGACTCCGGCGAACATGGTAGATGATTTTGTGAGCTTCTTAAGTGTGCTTGTGTTCTTCGGGAAATATAACATCGCAAACCAACTAGTGTTTGGTGCCATACCGGAAGTGCAGCTGGCAGTCCTGTTTTTTTCCACTGGACAAGATGTTCTACGAAGAAATAAATATTCTACATCCTGTCTTACAGGATAGTGGCGACCTTCTAGCCAAGAGATCCGAACTAAAGGCTTCTACTGACTTCACATCTGACTTCACCGTCCTCATTTGGAAATCTGAACTTGGTTTTGTTCTTTGTTTAATTCCACCGGTTAGTAGACCATACTACCAGAGCTTCCAAGCTCCAATAGATTGCTTGTCTAACTTTTAGGACCAGTTTGACAGATTCACTTATATACCTATCTGTGTAGACTGTCAAGTAGGTCAAAACTAGGTTACAACACCATTTACCTATGCCACGAATGGAACGATCGGCATTCCTATTTGCTTCGCCGCCAAGATCCCAGATCTCAGACAGGGATCAAAGGACTAAACATCATCATGGACAGTATAGCATCGGTGTTCAACACTGACTCTTCGCTGCCGTACAACCATAGTTTATTGGAAGGTCCTATTGCGAAGAAAAGAATAAAAGTAGATGGGGAAGCGACAATCAATCCGGACACCCATTCAGGCTATTTGGATAGGGACTGACAACAAGAACGTCACTGACATCGATTAACAGCCATACCTTTCCACACGGAGGATCGTGTGGAATCCATCCCGGAAGGCCAGTCGCACCGACAACACCAAGATATTTTCTAGTCGCTTTCAGGTTGGAGTGTGACCGTATCTCCGATTGCGCCACTATGAGTTGGGCATGAAAAACAGCAGTCTCTTTGGCGTGCGCGCTACATGGCCTAACCACGGCAGCTGTTGGTGACGGACACACTTCTCGATTGAAATCCACTAGTCCACTACTTTTCCAACTGTCTCGTTGCGGATCCACCGGCAGGAGCTTACATGCGCTATGATTCTGACGACGGTTATCGAAGACCTGAAGACGTTTCAGTTCCGCTGCTCGAAGAGGCCACGTTTCACAGCCATACAACAAAGCAGCTTGTACTGTAAACTGATATACGCGGTTCTTGAGATTGAGGGTATGCCGCTTTGACACCACAAGTGTCTCAAATTAGCAAACACGACCCAAGCCTTCGAGTTTCGTGCACTGACCTCATCTGTCGTACTACGCACTCTGCAACTCCCAGGATATATAAAACGTTCCACAAATTGGAGTGCCTCTCCTTCGATTGTGACTGGCATACAGTGAAGTTGAGTGCTTCACAGTGGAATTGGCGTGTTCAGTGACTGCATATCCAGGAGCATGTGGGCGCAAAGCGAATGCCAGAAACACGTGTGGCTTTTTTTCCACCTCAAGAACGATGTCGTCGGCATATTTTAGATCGACAAGGTTCCAATTGACGACTAGGTAATCAACAATGGTTGAACTACCTTCTAGCGTTCGTCTCGGTGACGAAATTGAATAGGAATGGAGAGAGTCGGTATCCCTGTCAGACACCAGCTTTAGCTCAGGAGCTTTTCAGAAGCTCCATATTTTCTATCACACTCCCGGAAGTCATAGAATACAAGGATCTTAATAAAGTGGCAGGTTTCTGGGGCATTCTCTGCTGAGTGTCCGTGCAAAAGCCAACGTAGATTGCATAGTCTTGGCTCTTGTCGTCAAAGGGGGTTGCACTCGTGGGACATGTTGAATGACAGAGAGCATACTACTAACTGGTTACTACTACCTGGTTATTACCTGGTTAATACTACCTGGTTGAGTTATCCACAGAAGTCGTCCACAAAATACAAAAATTTACCGTACAGGAGAACTAACTATTTATACCTAACGCGTACTTGTGAACCCCCTCGACATACAGCCACTATCCGCTATCCGAACTGCTAGGCAGTAAAGTATATGAACAAGCAAATGCAAGTCCTTTGGCCTCGGTAACTCCAAAATACCCAAACAACAGAGTGACTGATAAGAATAGGAAACAGAGCATCGGTTATTCCAATGTTGAACCCCGTTCGTTTTGACTATTCCGCCAATGAGGCTAGACAGGAACAAAACTGAGCTCTAAAAGGTTAGTTGCATTACCAAATAGTAAAATAACCAGCAGTAGTGTATAACTTTGGAACTAATCGAATACTTTCATTTCGAATTCACCAATGAATTTCCCAGTTGCGCCAAACGGTAGTATTGAGTCAGAATAGGGATATATTCCTGGTCATATTATGTGTCCCAACCTGGGGAAGCGGATAAGTGTATCCCGGGTAGGCACTAGTGGGGATAGATAGATAGATAGATAGATAGATAGATAGATAGATAGATAGATAGATAGATAGATAGATAGATAGATAGATAGATAGATAGATAGATAGATAGATAGATAGATAGATAGATAGATAGATATGCACAGATTGCTTGTTAATTGTATAGTTGCCTGGCTAATCTCACTTTCCTGCTTTGTGAATTTGCACTCACTAATATCCTGCTGTTTACTCTAATGTGCCCTGGCTTAACATGGGTATCTATTACGCGACCTTCACCTTTAGTGAATTCTTTCCAGAGGCGAAGTAATCTGATTGAGCGAGCGACTGAATTCCCTATTCGCAAAATGCATGGAACATTTTCCAGGTTTCTCAGTGTATCTAATTTCCACACTTGTTGGAACGTACGGCTAACTTGTCCGTGCATGTGAGTGTAATTGGTTTTTCTATTGCTTTTTGTATTCATGGCTGACATAATTGTACTATCAAGTTGCACTCTATCTAATTGAGTCATTTATGCGAACTCCAATCCACGTTACATTTGCGCATTGTTTTCCAACCCATTCTCAACACTGTCCACGCTAATGGTCGGATGACAGTGCCTGCTATGAAAATTGTATTGTGCCACATTGCAGCCATTATCGTTATGACGGTCGCATCATAGTGCTTATCGTGTTCGCGGCAAATCGGATTAACTGGGTAAAATAACAGAATACAATCAACATGATCTGTTGAAGGGTACTTAGCGTGCGCGGTGGAAAGTACAAATCCCACCGGGTAGGTAAAGGTCAGTGCAACCGAATTATTTCTAACTGGGTTGTAAATAGTGAATCTGTTGAGAGAGTACCAGTCAGGTTAGTTTTATATCTTTAAATTCCAGACACCAGTTAGAATATCTGTGTATTATGGAGCATAGACTGAAGATTGCTCCATTTCGGTTTTCGTCCATGCCAGGATCTTCAGCTATCGTGACCGTTGAGGACTGATCAAAACGGGTGAAACTCTCATTTCTGCCTGGTGATTTTCGTTCAACTTCGGCTGACAAAACAATAAACAGTACCCGAAAATAACATGGGTCTGATGTGGTCAACTACGGAAAACTCGAGTTTGAACATTCATTACTTGAGACTACTGCACGGTGACGTGATTGGTCAAACTCATGGGCTGCAAAGTATTAAGGCCGATTGATACAAGCTAGCGAATCAACATGACAACATGACAAACTGAACTTCAATGTATGACCCATGATGTAATCTGTCCAAAATCGCACGAGGCCAAGATCAGCCAAAGCGATCTTTCACTTTAAGCCTGTGTTTCATTTGTGAAATCAAGTTAGTAGTTCCAATCAAAGGAATGGTTTTCAGCCGGTCATTCAACAAAGTTCATTTGAGAGATGTTAATTTAGGGGTTCCGAACACCAGTGTCATTATACAAGCCAATTTTTCCATCTGTTCGGAATCCCCACCAGTAGACCCGTAACTATTGTGAAGCCTTCCATCTCAAATCTCTCCTCTAGCCAGTCATTTATATGCTGGACAAAACGTCCTTCTTGTGTGTTGGCTGCAATGTGTTCAACGTTACATATCAAGGGGTTTTGAGGTCGTGGAATTCCCTTCTGTCTCTCAGGGCTTATCGACCCCCTTGTGGTGACTTCTGCCTCAAATGTATGGGAAAATATGTAAAACTTTCAACTTTTATAGGTCATTCAAGTAGTGATATTCACATTCTAAGTCCTTTTATGACGCTGGGCAAATCACGGATCGGATTCGTTGTTCTGCAATTCTGGCTAAGACTGATCCAAGTGTGTCGTGAGGCCCGATAAAAATGCTCACTTAAGGAATTATGGAGCTCGTCATATCGCTGCAACATGAAAGTTCATAAATAGGACTCCGTGGTTTCCTCCTATCACAGATTTCTGCGGAAAAGAGAAATCGACGGGGAAAAATCGCAAAAAGTGAACCTCTGTGGGGAATAAACACAAAAATTGCAGAAACTGCTAGAGGTGACGCTGATTTTTTAAGCGATTTCTGGGCTGTTCTGTATTCCATCTATGCATCCACCACGTCAATACACGCCACTTGGCGATGCAAAATCGGTACCCTCGGTCCTCATAGTTCCATAAGCAAATCAAATACCTACCTATTTTCGTGGCATCCCCTAATCTGTTCATTGTCACTTTCTCGTCTTGAAAGTATTCTAGGATGACGTGAAAACAAATCTGCCTCATGTGAATTGGAATGGTTCCACCCGAGAATAATAAAATTTAACAGTTCACGCTACATGCTGAATTTGACTTTCAATAAACCTGCGGATTGTTGAACGTAAAACGGGGAACACTGAGCCCGAAATTAACTTCCGCACCTCAAGGTATATATCACCTTAGGTTACGAAATACCAGAACAGCCATAATGTTTCGATAAGTGCATAGGCGGGACAAAAACCTCGGGTCACCTTCCTAATGCGATAGAGACTAGTGAGTGAGGTGAACGTCAGAAGCTGGTCGAGTTTTTAATGGATGAAGTCAATGAGCAGCCCAACTAACACCACCCTCATCAACGGTCAGTCCAGACTAGTGGCAAATTCAATACAGACAGGTGAACTCGATTATAAGGATGCGCCAACGGAACACTTCACACAACACTCATCAACCGTCTAAGAGACATCAGATGGAAGCTCTGATGCGCTTGGTAACGACATTCATGTGGCAGTCAGAGTGTTCCACGTGGCGTTAAAACAGTTTAAATAAGCTCGATGAATTCAGGAGATTTTTTGTGATAGGGCTTCAAGGCATGAAGTGGGGTTTGGATACAATTCCATGCAAGGGGGACTTTGGCTGGTAGATGAAAATTTCGAGAATTGTGAGTGGCTCCACAGTAATAAAGATCGAAGCTTTTGGTTCGACGAGTGTGGTTTGTGAAAGAACACGAAGAAATAGTTACAACTTTGTTACCAAGTGGCATGTTATCGTTTGAATCTCCTTCGTGCGGGCTGACTATGGAACTTACTTGATGAGCTCTACAACTGGTGAATGACCTCCTTTGGCGAGGCTTTCACGAAACTCACACAATCCTAGGCTTCACAACCATCTTTGCAATTCTAGAATGCTATTTCAGGAAAATTCTCTTGCGCTTCGGCAAAGGATCTTGAGTCCGATTACGCATAAATGAACGATAGAAACTACGGCAAGTGATCAGTTTAAAATTACATGCATTCAGGAAATCGCTTCCTGGTTATTGCGTGGGGAAGATGATATATGCGACTGAAGTGACCCTGCCTGCTACCGAACAGGGTCATTATCAAGCCACTGCACGACATAGGATGGGGAAACAAACGGTACTGACTAAAGCAATCGTTCTTGGATGGTGTTTTCAAGGAAACAGAGGGTAATTGCGATGGGAGGAACTGGCAAGTGGAAATATTTAGAATATGTTCTCATTGTGAATGAATACTCAGCAAGGCATAGTCGAAACAGCTAGTCTCTGAATAGTGGTCGCCTTTCAGATGTGTTTCTTGGCCTAGTTCATGGGAGCTATCGCAATCGTAGAAGTTTAGGAACAATTTCTGGCCGTTCATTGGTCGGACTCCTAAGTAATGCTCACGCATGAGCTAAGTCAAGAAAATCGATCGGATTTATACGCGCCTTGGTACGAGGAAGGTCTCTGGCTGTTGAATCCTGTTATCTCCATCTGACTAGCCCTAATCAGGACAAACCATGCAGTAGTTTGTCCATTTGGATCATTGACTCCTGTTCTATAAACTAGTACGTCTTTTATGGACCACAAAAGCATAAAGTCATTTGCGAAGTCCCTGCGAAATAAGACACGCTGTTACATATCTTGCTAACGTCGCGATGGAAGAATATACCCTAGACAGTAAAAGTATTCCCTGGGCTGAGTGGTCACACAAAATCGTAGACGAACCAAAACACCGCTTACGATCTTCTTCTTAGCTGCAGTTTCATTCATGACAGCTTATCCATGGATTGCTTTGCCTGTGGTAGGCAGGCAACTGCTGAATTAACTTATTTTCACACCTTGAACTTCATTTCGAATACCTGTGGAACTAATGCTGTTCCTCTGTCGCTGTTGGTCCAGAAGCAGTGACTTTACGAAGGTCCAGGTTAAGTTTGCAGGATATTTCCCCCATAATCTCAAATAAAACTAACATTTGCAAAGCCTTCAATTTTCAACCAGGAAGCTTTTGAAGGACACCTGTCTCCTGCATGTGGGGTTCAGCCAATCAGCAAAGACAATGAACTCTTTCACATGCACCGGAAAGCTTGATGGGTATCCTGTTGTGATTGACGTGTCCAACAACACATTTCTGACAACGTTGTATCGATCCTTCGATTTTACAAACACAAATGACAACAACATGGCTGATGTGCAGCCATTCATTGGAACCTGCTCAGTGTGGAACGCATACTCACCTAATAGAGGACATTCTGCAAGTCTCGAAATATGCTTTTCTGGACTATCAGCATTCAAGGTACACAACTTTGCACAATTCTAGAATTGATGTACAAAAGCCGGTTGTGTACGTTGGTTATTTAGCTGCGACTGCGGAAATTTTTCAGATGTCTCTGTTAAAAGTGAACAGAACAGTCCTTTAATCATGGGCAACTCGAGTAGGTGAAGTCTGTTTTTGGTTTACTAAAAGTTTGTTATCGTGGTCAATGACTAAATAAATTACACCCCGTCAAAGAATGAAACCCAATAGGAAATACAGGCAAGAAATTCTCTCCTCCAGGTTTGTTTAAACAAACTCCTCTGAGCCACATATACGACAGTTCCTAGGTCCGAATTCGATGGCAAATACTGCAAGGTGGTACACCACAATCTTTGACCGAGTGGGTCACGCACTCAACCCTGTACTGACGATATCACCTCAACTGACGACGAAACGTTTTCAGTTCAACTAAGGAGCCCATCCGAGCTAACTATATTCCGCATCATCACGAACTACTTCTTTCAGTTGAAATTCTCCTGGCGGCAGCCATCCCGTTTTGCAGTGCAGTACTCATATGACTTCAGGAATAAGGAAATTAAGAGTGTATTTTGCCGAACATTTAACTCATCAGCAAATGAGGATGGGACGCGATGAGTCACGGATAATTGCAACATTATTTCGATACATTTGGCCTGCGTACCTATTGAATCTGAATATCCGATTGATGAGAAGTGAGCAGATATGAGCGAGTGTGATGTGGAGGTGGACGAGAATCGACATGAAATGCCTTGGAATGGATGTCACCTGATTTGACACAAGGGGATGGGGGAGGGTTAGCCACCAATAGTTCGGAAGTTTGCTTCCGATTTTGCAGAATACGTTCTCCTGAGCCCTCAAACCCCGTTCTGAAGGAATTCCTCCAGTTTGGAACCGGCGAACTGCACGGAACGAACTGCATATGCGTGCATTGCAAGCATGCACACACCGCAAGCACACCGCACATTGGGTACGCATGCACACACGTACCTCCACACGTGCACCCCACACACTCTGGACGCACGCGGTCCGCACACACGTTCACCTCATCCATGCACATCCACACACATGCCCACCACTGTTTCGGAAGCAATGCTTCCACTATTTCAAATCGTTGGGCCCCAACTAACGCCATGTCACAGTCATCGGTTTCAGTTTTCCCGGGATTGAAACAGCTTTCCACCTGGGTGTTCGTGCCTTCTGAATAGTTTTGACAAACCGTCAAAGAAAATTACTGTGGTCAAGCTGAACAAGCCAAGAATGTTAGCTCGGAGACAAGGAGAAAAGTAATTAATCTTTTTCAGACGTGCTGAAACCTTACCTAGGTGCGCACTAACTGAGCGCGGGTACAGTGGTTTTCAAAGTGCCTCTTCATTCGGACGTTAACTTCTGATCAGCAGAGTTTAATGAGATTGCCCTTAAGGCCCCAGGATGATTGTTGTTGTCACCTTGCTTGGCTTTAGAAAGCCAAATGATCCAGTGTGTTCATCTGCAGCACCTGTTCAAGATATCTTAAAAACAACCTTCCCAAATCATATGGGGGTTTTGAAAATGAAGACACTAGGTTCGCCTTCGTTCCCACATTCGCCGGCAGCTTTGCAACCGGTCTTGAGTGTATGCACTATTCACCTGCAAATCAAACTGGTATTAGCGGGTTACATCGGCTAAGTCCGATCTGAATCTCTCGTAATGAAATTCTTCAACCGAATTTGCTAGTACGATATTCTACGCATATCACAGTGCATTTTCATAGCGGAGCACCCTACTCACAGGGTTGCTGAAAACTATCCGACAGCCCACATTCGGTTTCACCCTTCATGGGCTCATCAGGAGGTGAAGCACCCACTTTTCTGTCAACCTTATGTCTTACTTGTACCCAACTAGGCGAAATACATTCATTTGCAAATGGAGTTGGTGACTTTTGTGAAGCGTATTCATCTGAAGAGTGTCATCAACGAGAGATTCAGCGGGGAGTCAAGTGAGTCTCCGGCTAACAACAGATTACTTTGCAAACAACTGCATCCCACCAGTTGTGCACACTTTGATGTCCAACTAGAACATATGGTTGATGAAAAATCGGGGACTGAGCCTACCTAGTCAGTCCGAAGAAGGACGAAATACGTCGTGGTCCGTCGGAGAGTTTACAGTAACCTTAAGAGCAATGTGTCCCATCACCCAAAACATGCACTACACATTTTTCTAATGAAACCATTTATGAGGACATGGTATTATCGTCTCGAAGAAACTTCGCTTTTTGACATATTCATATTTTCTACAGGTCTTCTACTTTGGAATAAACAGAAACTACTGAATACTTACCCTCTTCTCCTTTTCCCAACTGAATGCGCCTTGACTCCTCTTCAACTCGGGCTCAAGGGTAACTTCTAGTAAATGACAGCCCGAATAGTTGATCCAATTCCTTGAGCTTTGTGTTTTCCTTCCGATGTCTTTTGGTTTTCCTGAAAGGGAGCCAACAGCTATCTACCATTGCTAACGGGTCCTTGTAAGACCTGGGCTCCCCTCCAGATAAACGCTCCTCTCTTTCTATGACCTAGTACTCGTTCGAAAAAACATACTCAGATCTAACAAAAGGATGCGCCTGGCTGGTAGCTAAAGTTTCTGGGTGCTGTACTCTTTACAGTTTTCGTAAATCTTTGCATAATTACCAGTGTGATCGCATTAGTGCAATGTGGGTGCATAATCTGTCGGAACACCGGAATATTACGCGGTCATCTCCCTCTGGAGAGTAAAATCGCTCCATTCCGCCGGGTCGTTCCAAGTGACCCGTTGAAAATGCGCTTTTCTGAATCCCCGTCTTTCCCGAGTTTGGTCTCTGCAGAGGGGGACAACTTCATTCCTTTTAGGTGGAATTTTGGCACGGAACATCGTTAAGCGAAATTAGGTTAAACTTCAGGAGTTAAGAGTCGCAAGTTCCACCTGCTTCCTCCATTCAGGGGATAGGCAGTGCTTTCGCTGCATTCAGAAACAATTTACTCTGAGAATCACCTAGTTAACCATAATTTTGTTGGAAATTTTGTCGGATTTAGCCTTAGTTTATATATGTTAGGTTATGATTTGGTAAACATTAATAGCTCAGGTTTTTTACTACTGCACGATAAATGAATATAAATTAGTTGAGGTCGTTTTTTCGTAATGGAAGTTGTCGACCAGTGTTCACTTTCTGCAACCCCCGACCAGCGTTTGCCTCATTCATAATTTGGCTAAACCAACACACATTAACGCGGTAGGATCCAAATGTCATTTACCACAAAAGATACCACTTAATTCAGACCGTTTCCTCCCCATATGACGATCGCGAAAAAAATGAAGCCAGTTGTCAACTGCCGGGGGGGGGTTGGTGTGGGTACGAGTAAACTGGTCAGAAAATACGAATTTTGGCACGGTTTATGCGAAGGATTTATCAGCGGCATACGTGTGACTCGTATCAGAAATCAGTGTCAGGTGTTGCGGGCTGGAAACTGAAAGTATGGTTGTCGTTTCTGATGATCAGGTGGGTATTGGTCTGTTCGCAATCCTTGCCATTAGGCTTGTAAGCGCCTAATCGCTAAGCAAAGAAACTTCAGCGATTAGGTGAGTGGCCCGGCAAAAAGTCCAGCAGCCACCTGATCAACAATTAGTGGGTAACTAATTTTGCTGTATGTTGCCAAAAGCAACTGTCGTTGTTTCGCTGGGGGTACATCTTAAGCAAACAATTGTCCTGTCTTGCAGTTCCAATTTAGGTCTGATTCAGTGGTCCAAAGATTGCTCGTTTGTCCTGTTGCAGATAACAGGTCATAAAGATCAGTTTACGGCTAACGCAATAGTGTATCAGGAAACCCCTCTAAAAATAATCCAATACATCAACGTAGCGAAATATAATACTCGGTGATATTTTTGCTTGGTGGATTACTGTAAAAACATCACAGCGACAAAAGGTACACCAGAACTCCTAAGATGTCCCTATCAAGCTTAGGTCAGTTCCTGCACGAGAAGCAACATAAACGGTTTTTCACACTTGTGAAAAAAGCCCGATCCCGTTTACTGTAATGATTGTCCAAAACGGATTATTCATTTTGCCTTAGCAGTGTTCGAACGTCACCACATGTAGAGATAATGATCCCTCTTCAGATGGAACAGCCCGTGCAGGAGACCGCTAGATCGAGTAGCAGACATTGAGCAGTAATCAGCAAACGAAACTTGGATTAGTTGTCGGTGGATGCGTGATTTCTAGAATTCATGTTCACATCACTATTGTTTGAACAGTCTTCCTCGTATCCTGGTGCAATTATTCTGGTGAGTCCACACCAAAGGAGGTACGATTTGGACTCAAGTATTGCTCTTACTAAGACTCATCAACGGTGCATATCTTTGCCCTTGCCGGGGTTTGAACTCCGGACCACTGTCGATTGACTGACCCGCCCGTAGGGACTTCCCGGTCAGGTAACGCCAAGGAGTTTGGAAACCAGCTGGACAAACAAATCACATCGCTCAAACCGCGTGGTAATTCGGGTGCGTCCAGAGTGCGCTGGTGTGGCACTGTGGTCACAAGGTGGCATCTAAGCTGTCCGCAATCCAAACCCCGGCACGGTTAAGAATATGAACTGTTGATGATCTCTAATAAGAGCGAAACTAGAGTCCAGAGCTCCCCCCTTTGGTGTAGACTCACCAGAATAGTTGCGCCTGGATACGATGTGAACCGTTCAAACGAGAGTGATGTGAACGTGATGGCTGGATTGTCAGATGACGGTGTCCTTGTAATGCCGGATGTTCAGTGTGACGATACTAACAGTGGGGGAATCTCCCAGGTGTCATAGACTGTACCTTTCACCTTCATTGGTTGGTTGCGCGTCTAATGCAGTTAATAGAAAAGGTGAAAGTTACCTACTGGCTGGAATTTTGCAACAATAGTCAATGCCAGATAATAAGTACGAATTTCCGGGCTGTTTGCCTTGAAGAAATCAATCCGTGAGAATCACCAAAAGTTCGGAAATGGTTGAGTAGTAGAGTTGGTCAGCTAGTGCGTTTAAACTTTATTCGTTGTTAATCGGACAGGAACTTGAATTACCCGTACAAAGAAGCAGTTTGATATGTACCAACTGAAGACGTCCACCAAATTTCTGTGTTCAACTTTCAGCTGGCTGAAGTCGACTACCGTTTGCATCAATGAGCCTTCGGAGTCTGACGATGGCATCCACGGCTCAAGAATAAGTTATCATATGTTCTTGAAGGAAAACTACTCGTAAGGTTGCTGAGAATTCTTTGACAGCCCACGACCGGTTTCGACCTTCGTGGGGATCACCAGGTGGGCGCAGTTCAGTAATTTCCGTCAACTTTATTTTCTACCTGAAACCAATTTCCAGAATTTTTACAATTCGGGTTCAAGCAAGATGTAAGGTTGACAGGAACTCGGAGGCTACGCCCACCTGGTGAGTCCCGAGAAAAGCAAACGGGTAGTGGGCTGTCGAAGAGTTTTCAGCAATTTTTAGGATCGTTTCCTTCGAACAATATACTGCAATATCTAAAACATCATATCAGCTGAAATAAGAGGCGGCCTTTGTGTGACACATTCAGTTGAATGATATCGTAAACAATAGGTTCAGCTGGGATTCAACTTAGTCACCCGTTAAAACCAGCTTGATGTGCAAATGACAGTATTTCGCGAAACCAGATGTTTGTTCAGTCCACCAGTCAAATAGGTGGGTCACTGCAATCGAATAACAAGTCCTGGACTGTTCCTTCTGGTTCTGGCTACTGGATCATTAGGCTAGCTCCAAGTAAAAAGGGGTAAAATATATCAGATCCTTTTTATTTTGACCAGCAAAGAATGTGTACCTATCCTAATACCAGTTGCTATGCTACGCCTTTCTGCCGAGCTTGAAACACGCCTGTTGGATGACTGCTCTGCTATCTGGCCAGCCAACCCTTCTAGATCAGAATGCACACCCTTTACATAGGGATCCACAAAGCACCACATCGAGAACTCAGTAGGTATCGACGGCATTAGTGCGTAGGATGAAAAAACACGGTAACCCATTAGTGAAACAACATACGATAACTCCGTTGACTTGCAATTTTCCCGTAACTGTCCTTGTTTTCGTTACGGCTTGGGAACACAACTCCCGGATAACATTTGGTACACTTATTCGAGCTTGGCTAAATGGCACACCAGTTACGCGCTCGTAGTGACGAAAGCAGCATGAGTTTTTTCTAAGGCTGTACAACTTTTCTACGTTGCACTAACATGTCTCGTCATGGATGAAGCCGAACATACTGCGCATTTCCTCTAGATGGACCGAAATATTGAACTGTATCCCAGAAGCAGTCTAGAACACTCACATAAAGGCGGAATATCGCCTTACCATGAGCAAAAATTGAACAGTGAGTTTGCCACTCTTCCCAAAATGAAACACCTCGCGGAGGCAGTTCGGTGACTTAAGAGATGTCTCCAAGACGAGAGTGCTGTGCTACCTAAGGCAATTTAACAATGATATGGCAAGATAGATTAGTGGTTGGAGCGCGAATTTACTGACCGGAAGGTCCATGGCTCAAACCCGACCTCTGCACCTCGACTCCCCCTGTCTAGGTTTGGGCAACCTGGCAGTATCTCAGCCCTCGTGCTTCGATCGGGTGGCATGGCAGCTAGTCACCGAAAGGGTGCTACAGCTGAATGATGGACTAGTTATTTATCACATTGTCCACATAAGGCAATTAAGAGATCACCTACCTGGGGAAATGATTTGTCTTGGCGAGTGGGTTGATAAAATTGGTAGAAGGTCCTGGATAATAAATTCATCATCATATGGTGCTGAGAGTCGGAGTAAGTTGACCACCATTAGGGCCATTTAGGATTCAGCCGTCCTAGAGATTATTCGTCTATCATTTGAAGAACCTGTTTTCTCAGAACTGTAGACGGTGATCACCCGACTCACCTGAATCTTAGTATCAAATCCGTGCTGACTACAGTCTTTTTTTATTCGTATAAAGGAAAGGGGGCAGCTAATCGCAGAAGGTTGGTGAAGCATGTGTTAAAGGCCTGTACAGTCAGGCAGTCTCTTGATTTTTGGGGAAGGAAATCATGCCTCCCATGCGAATTTTCACCGGAACCATACCCAGGGATGGATCAGCCTTGATCGACAACCATCGTACATTGTGTATGCAGGGAACCTCACTAATCATCCTACATTTTCCCCTCAGAATCCTCCCACAGTCATCAAAGGAGAAAGTTGATCACACTGCGTTCTCGATTTCACTTCCTTGATGTGTTGACAAAGTTTGCATCCTGCGCTTAGGCGGATGATTCTACGTGTCCCCATAGTCGTAAACTGATAACTTGATCTTGTGCGTAACGATAAGGACATTTCCCTTCTGGGTAAGCGTTTCTGTGACAATGCTATCCATTGTCATTCGAAGTTTCCCAAAATCATGTCATGAAGTTCTTCGTCGCTCTCCTGAATGTCACTGGTAACTGGGATTGGCGTCGTTGTGCATGCTGTCCCTTTTGCTTCCAGACGGGACTACTATATACTGACTGCGCTCTCATGAATCTCAAGAGATGAACATCTCCTGAAGTCTGGGTAGTTGACAGTTGCAAGATTCTTGGTCTTTCCACAATTTGTCAACAAATCAATTATACGGAAGAGAAAAATCACAATAGTGAGTGGAATAAAATCTAAAACCCTTTTGAAAAGATCTGAGAGGTTCTTGGAGGTGATAAAACTGCCTGTAGTGACTCCCAGAAGAAACTATCAAGAAGACAGTGGCCTGTCCGGTTTCTGCTGGAAGTGCGACTCACACACTGCACCTTAACAGGAAGGTGATTATGCTATGAACTCTCTAGGAAAGGGGCCTCTGTCTTGATCAGAAGTAGATGAGAATTCCGGCTTGAGATTGCATGTGAAGCGGTTAGAGCGCGGTGTTTTTTTGATAGCACGACTCCGTGATTCAACTCAAGTGGAGCTAGACGGTTCAGTTGGGTCAGTCTTACCGAACGACCAGAGCCTGTGTGTGTGTGTGTGTGTGTGTGTGTGTGTGTAGGCAGCGTGACTGGCTGTGTACCTGATACACTTGGGCCTACCTGGAGGACTGAGACAAGCGATCGATGTGAGCTTAATGCCGAAGCGGATATTCCGGCGGTCCTCACAGCCTCCTTTTGACGTGACGTTTTTTGCAGGGGCTACTGTACCACTGGTTGTTCACCAAAGACCATGTAACTCAAATGTGAAGGAAAATGAAGTGGACTAAAAAAGTTGATTTGTTTAATTTTCAGACTGTTTTTCAGACTCTTTATTAGTACGGATGACGTTGACTGTCTGCAAACAAACGCATTGAGGAACATAATTTTGAACCATAATTAAGCCTAACTTGCAGGAGAACAGAAAACCCATGGAGTGCTGCTAAGTCGCTTTCGAGGTAGTCATTGCTCTATCCTTCTCAAGCAGTCAGCTCATTTCTTTTCCCCGTCTGACTACGGGAACTGAGTCACTACCCTCGGTGGATGAAAGGAAGGGATGATTACTTGGGTGGGCAGAAGAACGTGGAATTAATGTTTGAGTCGGGAATCTGTGGGTAAGTCTAGGGTGGTGTGTTCGTGCAGTTGTTGTTGTCGACTGGACAAACAGAATAGGATAATGGACTTTCTTGACAGGCAGCTGAGTATCATTGAGACGAATTCGGAACCAGCAAACTTAAGCAGTTGTGCAGTGGAAGCAAAGCATTGGTAAGGTGTAAACATGGAGCACGATGAGAAAGCAGGAAGATAGATTGGAGAAAGGTGAACATCAAAGAACTACGTAGTCGGTAAAAAAAGGTCTGTGTCCGAGACAAGACTATACGCATCAAGGTGACTAAGAGGCATGGCCTACTCACACAAGAACGACAATAAATATCTGCATCTTTAAACAGGAGAGGTCTAAATGAGTCTTGCTGTCGCAAACTGTGAGCAAAAGATGACATTACAACTGATTCGCAGTCCCTTAAATACCCATCAGGTCTGTTATGAGCAGTTACTGTGAAATACAGCGTGTGTAACAGGAACAAGCACCACCACACTGTTCGATTATGCTGGAAGCTGGATTATTCGTAGGAATAAATCATTACTCTTTGGTGACATAGGTAAACCTTAGGACGATCTAGTGAACGTTTGTCAGAAGTTCCCCACATAAAAACAAATGGATTGTTTAACTTGCAAACAACTATTGACAGCACACATGTGCTTGTACGTCAATGTTTCGGAGAGGAGATCTGTAAAGCTAGTGCACCGTAATAAAAAAAATTCATAGGGCAATGCAGTGTTCAGAGACCTTGGGCACCTAATATGAACTAACAGACACACGGATTCTGTTGGCCCGGTCACAATCACAAGTCGAAAATTCAGTCCATTCAGGTTTAATTCAGGTTAGAAACCATGGACCGTATGTAGAGGTGGATGTGGGGTTGAATAGTGTAGGGTGGATGGGAAAGTGAGGTGCAGAAAATACTTAAAAACACGGCTAGTGGTATGGCGACTAAGAATAACACAGCAGACATTGGTGTCAGTGGGTGTGGGTCGGTGAGTCCTCCCAGCCATTGACATATCGGATCCCTGATAACCCAAATCACACACAGCAAATTTACCGACTGATCTAAGGTCCGTTGTCCGGGTTTTCATGCTTCATCTCCAGGTCACTCATTTCTCATCTTGTAACATTTTCTACTTAGAACTTGCCTCGATAAACAGCAAGACAAGGCAATCGGTCACCTAGCAAACGAAGCATATAACCGAACCAGCGCAACTTGTGCAAATGAATGGAATTATAGATTGGACAACCAGTTGCCATTAATTAAGAAACTTCAGCATTTCCAATCCGATGTTCTCATGATGCATATGTAATAATCCACTGGCACTGATCGGCAAACACATGCAGCCTTGTTTGAAAGTAGCACAATATTCAAGAGTTTGCTGAAAATTCTTCGACAGGACACGACCAGTTTCGCCCCCCCCCATTTGGGGCTCATCAGGTAGGCGCATTTCTCGAAGTTCCGTCAATCTTTTGTCCTACTTGAACCCAGATTGGACAGGTTTCAACAAATACTCTCATTTCTATACAAATTTGGCTTAGACAGGGGACTCCCGTTTATGGTGATCCGCTTGAAGTCGTCGTAACACAACCGTTCAAAAGTGGACAAATCTAGTTCGGTTGATTCAGTTAACCAAAAAATTCCAGCGAATCCAAAAAGTCGACACCACAATTGATTGCAAGTGGGGCTGAGATTATGGTGACGGAATATTCATCAACACCATACTTCTGCTTCTTCTCATTCCACATAGTCACTCCGCGCGCATCCGAGACTCTACTTAAGTCTACCACAGTTTGTCGGGGCTTAGGTCAGGCTTGATGAAAAACATTCACGTGGGTGTTCTTAACTCTTCGAAGACGGTGCATCCCAGACGACAGAGACGTTTTGTGAGTTCCCTTGCAACCCGATTGTGACGAGTATATCTAGCATCATGGATGATCCAGCAAGACTGCAGCATAGGCACCAAATTCTCCGGTTGACCACAGTTTCCTTGACAAAAGGTCGTCCGGCCACCATGACCACGCCGGGCACTTCAAACCCTCTTTCTAAGCAGGCTGCATCGGAGCTGGATACGGCGAAAAAATATACAATAAAACATTCGTTTGGGAATACAGGCCATTGATTCGAGAGAGGCGAAGCGACCAACTTTCGTAAACCGCGACCGTCAACGCTGTGGCGCAGACTATGGCCCCAAGCAGCCACCAGCTCTTTCCTGGTGTTCGCGCATGCACCTGGACCCAAACCGCAAGGCTGAGATCCCGAAAAACCTTACCAAATGCGGAATCACTGACCACATTGCGTAGTAAACGGCAATGAATAGAGAAAAGCCTCTCCATGCGCGGTCTCCGCTCTAGCGGGATGGTTTCAGGAGAACCTGGGATGTCAAGTCCCCCATGTTGTTTACCGGCGTGGATGTAGCTGATCGGGATGTCCTTCTGGAGACGTATCCATCCACGAATAAATTGCCCTAATGTAATTGTCCAACCTTTAAGTGTATTTCATTGGACTTGTCCGACCACTAGCGAATATGTTGGCCTCGGTATCAGGTAGTTCCTTGTGGTCTCCATTCTTTGGTGCGACTTCAACGAGGCACGTGTCACCTCATCAAGCAGTTTGAGCAGCTGCTGTCGGTGGTTGCAGACTTCCTTCCACTTGAAAGTAAAATGGATGCCCAAATATGTCACGGTGTCTGTCAGACACAGAGGATTGATGAGTTCCTCGGCGAAGCAAAAAGGCTCGAATGAGACTGCTGTCGCCTGATGTTTCCTGTCCCCAGAAATCACTATTGCTTTCGTCTTTCTGGCGTTGATATTCTTACCCGCTCTTCCAAACTCGACCGCAGCAGCTTCATGCTTCTCCTTAAGACGAGCCTAAATTTCTGCACACACGACCCAGCCGTCAGCAAAGGCAAAACCATGCTCTAGGATGTCATGGAGCTGATATCCCAGTTGCGGCATCGATAATCCAAGAACCTCATCCATTACCATGATGAACAATAATGGGGAGAGTGGACCTCCTTACCTCCACCTCTGTGATAATTAACCTCGGAATTTGAGAAAACTTGCTAGAGAATTCTCATAGGACTGTGCGGTGCATCAAATTAGAGGTGACGGTGCTCAAATGCTCAACAAATGCCAAACTAAGGTTAGAAGCAGTCGCTAAAGCGTGACGAAGCAGGGCATGTAACAGCGATGTGGATTCCAAACAAGCGTCTCGATGTAGAAATGCAAACTGGAGTGAAGGCAACTGCAATCTATGGCTCCAGCGATCATCGAGCAACTTATGAAATCATCGGACAAGAATGGAGGTTGGTTGCAGTTGGTCCAGTGGAGTTGGTTTGGGACCTTCGGAACTAGGGTAATACGGGCACGACACAGATGTGGGGGACAACCCCCAGATAATAAGAGTAAGTTGAAATACCCAGCAAGAGCGTTAGCACTGAACCGGCGGAGCATCCTGGGCGTGAGCTTGTTCAGGCCTGGGGCCATTAAACGGATCGTACGGCCGACTTCCTCTCCTGTAATTGGCTCGATCAAGTTTCCAATCGGATGGTACTACTACGCGACTTGGCCAGCTATCCACGTGTTTTGGAGCTGAGAGCACCTGTTTCCAGAACTGCTCGGCTTTCAGAGGTAGGCCGCAGTTACCTTTGTATAGATCCTTCCATAACCCATCGAGCACAGCAGACGCTGCATCTTTCCGTCTTTGGTGGTATAGGGTCTGGATGGCGGCGTAGTTGGCTCGGCGGATCTGCTTTCGGTTGACCGGAGTCCGATGGGCTAACTGACGACGGCGTCGGGATACAGTTTTCCAGATGTGTGGAAATGTCCTGGAGGCGTGGAGGTCCAGAAGCGGCAGGACTTGCTCCGGTGTCATGATGCCAGACTGCAACCCTCGGGCAAATGCCAGGAGGTCAACACTAGCAAGCCAACTGTCAGCATGGGATTCCAAGAGTGACACGGCGCAATCCACGGTTTGTTTAAACCAGATGCTACAGTCATCGGCTTCTGACGAGTGGGCTGCTGTTTGACCGACGGTTTGGTCAGGGCCACCAGATGACGATTCGTTCTGTTATGCTTGCCAGTTAAGCACCCGTAACCTGGGTTTGATGCTGATAGCCGATCGACCAGGAAAATGTTGCTCCAATCTCACGAACAGCGCGGTTTGCGTGTAACAAGATGGATATAGATTGTTAACAGGGCGCAAGAGTGATTGTGACTCTTGGTGGGTCCAGCGGACACCGGAATTCTTCACTCGACCAAGCTTATCTGCATTATGCTGGGATGTGCGTGCCGACGGTGTTGACTTAGGCCAATCTTCGTCGGAAAAAGGCGGAAACACTCAGCGCAGGCCAATTGGGTGACCATGTTCGTACCAACACTTTCATTGTCGTGAACTCGATGATGGGCTACCAAGTCAGCTTTCGATTTGCAGCGCTTGCCACATTCCTCACACGTGAGCCCCACAAGTCTCTCCTGTGTACTGGTTGGAACTTGTGAGGAGGCGCCAGATGATTCGTAGTGTACATTGTCGGAAGTAACCAGCACAGTGAAACCAAGCAGGGTGCTTAGCCCTCTCTGGAGTTACTGAACTCTTAGCTAACCCCGAGTGACATCCGGCCTACCCAGTCGGCACCATGAGGAGGTGGTTCAGCGCCCTGACTACTCATTTACTTACATACATACTTACTTACTTACTTACTTATTTACTTACTTACTTACTTACCTACTTACCTACTTACTTACTTACTTACTTACTTACTTACTTATTTACTTCTTACTTACTTACTTACTTACTTACTTACTTACTTACTTACTTACTTACTTACTTACTTACTTACTTACTTACTTACTTACTTACTTACTTACTTACTTACTTACTTACTTACTTACTTACTTACTTACTTACTTACTTACTTACTTACTTACTTACTTATACACACCAAAGAGGCAAACGTTGAATCCAAGCTGCTCACTTAGTCACTCTATAATAGTCATTCAAATTAGTGTCCCACCAATTTTTTGAAAGTTTCTGTGAAATCCTGAAACAATATTTTACCAATTAAAAACGTCAGATGAACTCTAAAGCTTAAGAGCAAGTGCTACATGGAAGGGAATAGAGGGGAGTAGTTAATGTGGAATGAAGGATTAGTAACCATCGCAACTGTTGACATTTCACCAGATTAGCTGGGTTTGCAAATGTTATTAGACTTCTTGTAAGGAGTACACGCAAGAAACCAGGATGAGATCCAGAGCTGCACGAGGTTACTGTGTCGCCCATTAAGGAGGGATATTTCAACTGTCGAAGGAACTCGCCGGTTTTGTGGAATATCGATGGATTTGTTAGTCGTTGTTTGACAGTTTGTTGGCGAACACCTTGTCACCATTCGAGGAACATCATCGGCGCTCCCTTTTAGATTTGTGGTTTCAGCTTTTCCTCGTGGGCTACGAAACTACATAAGGATAGGACAGCTGAAGAACCGAAAAACATCGGGACAAGATAGCATCGGCATGCTGAAACAGGAATTCTCTTGTCAGTACCGCTGAAAACTGTATCAGTATCAGTAATAAAATAATTGGGACTTTACAGAGGCAGCCGTGTAGATGATGTATTTACGAGTAGTCTTGAGACTAAAACACCCCCTGTAATTGCAGGCTTTCAAGTTTCAAACTATGTTTGTTCCAAGTGAAGAACAAGAAAGTCTTCAAAATTGGAAAAAACGTATTAGTAAGATGCATGGATCAACACGTACATCTGCAGCAAGCCTGATGTTGCACATCAGTCTGTCAAACAGCACACTTTCAACCCAGGTTTGACAGGTTTGATGGGATGGGCACAATTAGCCCACCCAGAGAGGAGGGGTCAGCTACAGGTTCGTTACTGCTGTCCAGCTCACTAGTGACAATGTGCCTAACTTTGTCAACCTGGTTTAAGGATCATGATTTTGTGCGTAGTTTAAGGAATAGCAAAGGCAAGAAAAGAATAAAATCCAAATTCGACTTAGTTGAAGCGGTGTCTGAGGTACCGACATTGAGTTCAATTACTTTACCACATGCGGTGTTTTTCACTGCTAATACCATTAGTATATCTAGACACTGCCTTAGCAAAAGATGGTTTTTTTACTACCGGTCTAAATGTAGGTATTGAGACCTTTAATGGGCCTTGGAGCAATTCATCCAATGTACTGTCCTTGAAAAGCTCGAGGACATTATAAAATGGAGATTCAGCTGGGTTCCAGGAGAGCCTCCCGTCAAAACCAAACTGATATGCAACTAAGTGTATTTGTCGAAATCTGTCCAATTTGGGTTCAAGTAGAACTTATGAGTGACGGAAACTCAGGGACTTCGCCTACCTGATGAGCCCCAAGAGGGGCGAAACCTTTTATAGGCTGTCGAGGAATTTTCAGCAACCTCATGAGTAGTAGTTATTGTGGTTATGGGCAAACCAGGGTTACCTGTCTCGTTCTGCTGCCCCCATGTGATAATCTCCAGTCAGGACACAATACATGTGCATGGTCACATCTCTCTAACCTTTCATGGTGGTTGTAAATGCAGTAAGCTTCAGAGTCAACACACTTGGACAAAGTTGTGTGACTCAACCGCGCCTGTGATCGATGATAACTAGCAGTCCGATGCCACTCTGGTAAGTCCATACTTCGGTGCACATCGTTGGCATCCCCAAACCTAAGCCATCGACTGTCAAAAGAAAGCGAACGGTAACAGGTTGAAGGAATATGAATCCTGTCATGAACGACATGCCACCAAAGATGTCTGTTTTGATTCAAATCATCTTTAAGATTTTCCTCGATTCCCCAATGAGCTCTGGTCTATTGACATGAAGCAACTCAACTGAGTAGTTGACTACTCTAGGCTACGGTTGTACAGCAGTATACTTACTTGGAGAAGTCGCATAGCCGAACAGACTGACAGACCTTAAACCTGATGCTACAGAATGCAGTCATTCAGCCCATTATTCCGATTGTGGTGTTGAATGAGAAGAACGAGGCACAAATGTGAAGAGTGAAGGACCGTACAAAATAAATAAAAAATACTATTATTCTGAGTATGAAGCTAAGCTACTAAAATCGGATCGATTTCAACTCTCAGCTTTTTCTCCGATGAATTTGAATAAGTTGCCAGATTTGACGCCACCTGAAGTTATCCGTGTCCAAAACGTAGAGGACAGGGAACCCCCAGGTTGAAATGACTCAGTGTGGGCGCACAGTATCCTACTTCACAGCCTCGAAAGGCTGTCAACATCGGTGAGCAGTTGCAATTAGTGGTAGATGTAACTGGTACGCTGCGGTCTGGCCATGAATTGTTCACCTTTGGGACGCCAAAGGCGATGCCGAATCTTCGAAATAAGTTGAATGGGCGTCATACTGGCAATTTTCTCATCCGTCTAAGCTGGCCTGAAATGTACCTTCTGCTGGGAGTGAAAATCTGCCAGGATTCTTGTGGTTTGACCATAAGGACACTGTGACATTTGACGCTTGGTTGTACATGTGCTGACTGCGTGACTGATGAATCATACTCACTTCTGTCGTTCAAATCAACTTCACCATGGCAACAGCATGCACTAACCTGAATGAAGCTTTGTGGTCAAGCGGTGTGTGTATTTCTTCGACTGTATGTTTCGGTACGACCAATTTGCAGTGGGCTTCCGTGAAAGAAATGGAGACTGGATTGAATCGTTCTTTCCAAACATGTGTCATCGACTCGACTGTCTGCTGCGAAAGCGATGAAGTGAAACATGATGTGTAGGAGTTGGACATCCACCAGTTCGCCTCGGTGCAAGTTCATACAAGCAAAAAATATACCGATCGATACGAGCGAATGCACGGTCCTTCGACAATGAACACAAGTTGTCGATGTGCTCAGTGTCAGATTCTTCTTCGCGTGAAATCTTTATACTGGTGTTGAAAAAAAGACAGGGAGACGTCCGGTACCGTTGCGGAATGCTTAAGTAAAAGTTATTCGTGTGCAGCTCAGTAGAACGGGGACTTGTCGTCGTTTTTAAGGCGTCTAACACGGAGCCGAACCTGCACTTCGAAGCTGATAGTTCTGCATCTCATCTACTAGGGTACCTGGTTGCCCATCCCCGGATAAGCACCGGATCAATTCGAGGTCGCTTTCTGCACGAAAGTCCTGCGACATAGACCGACCAGCGAGCAAGATCCATCCCGACATAAATTCAAACTCTTTTAGGGCAAATGCGTCCTGCGCAACAGCTTATACGGAGATTCCCTCGGATATCTACTCACTGGAAGAATACGGTGGTCGTAACATGAATTCCAATCACAAATCACCATAGCATTTCATTCCAAACTGATTGTGATAAGTGACAACATAATGGAAACCCAGTATGGAACATTCCTCTCCCGTCTATTCATCTCGGGTTCTCGTTTTGTAATGACGACCACTTCAGCAAAATGGATTAAGCTCCCGTTGCTCAAGTACGGAGCAATTGTGGAAGCACCGACATCAATTGACTTGCGTTGGAAAAGTGCTCGTCATGTTTTTGCTCAATACAACTCTCGTCTCTTACTAGAACTGTACTCACTGTGGTACTCACCTGATGGTATACACCGAAAGACTAAGCTACAATGAATATATTGTATGTTGTTCATTTTCGTAACGGGATATTTCTCCTTGTGAGAAATGCGCTCATTCTGTAACGAAAGGAGCAATGAACCTATATTTTGTGGGGTTCAAGTGGCGAATTGTTTGAAAAGGCCATAGGACATTCAATTCCTCTCCTGGGCCATTCACTTGAAAATTAAAACCAGCTGGAATGATGAAACCGTTTTGTAGGATTGAACCTCTTATGACAGAATATGCACTAACGTAAACATTTATTTGACGTCAAAGTTTGTGAATCACGTTTGTGGATGATACCGACGTCAAACGGCTTATGTAGAAGAGGGGGATAGGCAACATTCGATCATTTGCACACCAATTTGTTTTTAGCGTGAGACCCAACTGGATCCCAGCCAAACTTCCGTTTATGATTAGCGAAATACACTCATTTGCAAACAAATTTGGTTTTTCGAGAGACTCACCTGGAACCCAGCTGAATCTCTCGTTTGTGATGTTTCCAGGCAACTGAATGTGCTGCACCAGGCCGCCTCATGTTTCAGTTGCTACGATATTCGAGATATCGCGATACATGTATATTCGTAATGTACTGCTCATAAGGTTGCTGAAAATTCTTCGACAGCCCACGACCGGCTTCGCTCTTCTGCTTTGGGCTCATCAGGTAGGCGCAGTCCCCGAGTTTCCATCAACCTTATGTTCTACTTGAAGCCAAATTGCACGAAATTAGCGAAATACACTCATTTGCAAACAAATTTGTTTTTTCGAGAGACTCACCTGGAACCCAACTGAATCTCTCGTTTGTGATGTTTCCATTTATGATGTTTTTCAATGTAATAGGAACGCCATAAGGCTACCATAAGGGAGAGAATAGGTTGAGTCTCCCTTGAAAACCGAACTGGAGTGTACATTCGTGTACTTCGAAAATTTAGTACAATTTGGGTTCATGTAGAACACGAGATTAACGGAAACTCGAGGAAAGAGTCTATTTGATGAGCCGCAAGAAGGGTGAAACCGGTTGTATGTTGCTGAAAAATTTTCAGCGACCTTGTTGGTAGTTTTCTTCAAAAAAAGAAGAGAGTTTTGCGAAAACCTTCTGATCATTCTGATCAAAATACGTGCTGCAGTTATCCAGCGAGAGAACAATTTCCGGTATTTTGTGACGGGTTTGTTTTCTCACTGTGCACGCTAGCCCAAAAAGAGGTATATTCGCATCCAAAAAACCTGACCATTTTCGAAGGCGACTCATAGAATTGTCTTGTTTTGGAAATGGCACGAGACATCACTTTAGCCCGTTAGCCCTTCGACATCACGCCATAACGGGAATACTATGGAAGATCTTCGAGAAACTAAAGTTTCGGTGGGTAAGATGTAAAGTGGTTTACGCTGATTTGTAAATTAGACTAGTGTTAATGAGCTGCGCAGATCAAATGGACCTCACGTTTATGGTCTCCTTCAACTGAATGTGTTGCACACCACCGCATATCACAGTTGACACGATTTTCAGGATATCACAGTGTGCTCGAAACTCATTAACAGCGTACGATTTCATGTTCAAGTAGGCTATAAAGTTGTTAGAAACTGGGAGACTATATCTATCTGGTGATTCCCAAGAAGGGTGAAACTTGTACTGAGCTGTCGGGAAAGTTTCAACAACTTTGTGAGCAGTAAATTCAGTGAAGGGAAGTGAGTTTTTCCCTCAAGGATGTCAGTGTCTGCTGGATTCCCTCTAAGTCTGCTACACGACCAGACGTGAACCACTTCGTGGGCATCCCTGAAGTCCTGTTCGGCCCCATACTTTTCACGTTTTGCCTTTGATGTAATTCGCACTGACCCCAAGTCCTGAACCAGTTTGCCAACATGTCGTGGTAACACATATGCTTGTTCCAGCTATCAATCAGGGCTGACGCTGGATGTCCTGCGATTTGTATAGGTGCCATTTAAACACCGTGACTGTTACTATTCATTCGAAGTAATTTTGTCTGCATTTTCTAGTGTCTCGTAAAACAAGGGACGTCCTCATGATATTGTTAAATTTGGGCTTGGTTAACTTCCTGTCACACTGGTTCACAAAATGAGTACTACCCAAAAAACTTACAAGGTATTCAGTGTTGTTGTTGGTTTGCATAAAAACCAAAGTAGGCAAATAAGCAGCTGGAACAACCTATGTCGGACCGATGTTCGTGTGTATAAAGGAATCAGGAGATGTTTCTGGCTTAGTTATCTCTTTTACAGAGGATTCTGGTTGTTCAAAAACTCGAAGACATGGAGGCGTCTTCTGCTCAGGGGTACCGCTTGCCTGGGGGTGTTGGGAAGTAACCCGGCTATTGACTGCCTTTGTCAAGACCCAGTTTTGTCAGGGACAGCTTAGAAGCTTGACGTCAGACTCACTGGGCAATCAGCGGTCAAAATCCAAAATGGTTCTAGAATGTTAACAGTAACGAAAGGCCAGTTAAGATACTTCATACGTTCTTCCAGTTTCACAAAACAATGAAAGGTGCACTTTTAAATAAAGGGACTGGGAAATGCCGTATTCCTCGTCTTTGATAAAGAACACATTTAGTGGGTGGCTTTTCTGATAGACTTTTGCATATTTTGGCATATATGAAACCACGCCTAATTCCGCTATTACCGGAAGAAAACCAACACTAGTCAAAAGCATAGGAGATTACTGCCTTTGCAGGACTTTCATCTGGCAAACATATAAACCACAATATAGTGACGAGAACAAGTATGAAAAATCACAGACAGTTCCTGACATCACTTGATACTACTTATAACAAATAAGAAACTGATTCCATCTTTAATAGCAATTTGATTTGTATAAGCACCTTCCATTCCACCACCAAGACTACATACATACGTTATCATTTAACTGGAGGCACCACACTCTAGTCACGAAATCGGTCCAAAGGAAACACAAATTTTCAATAGAGATTTCCGTCCTGGCAAGAAGCCAATTTACGCTGAAAAGCCAATGAGGGCTGTACGGCTGTTTCATCCTTGTTGGCAATCATCAATGGTGCGCATCTCACGAAACTCAGAGTTTCGAACCCGCGACGTTCCGGCCAATGGTTGAACACTTAACCTTTTGGCCACGAGCGGCTGATCAGCTGTGTGAGTAGCATCACTCATCCTTTAGTCAGGGAAACCACATCATGTGGTCAGGTATTGACTGGCCCCTAGACTTATGACTTCTCGGAAGGAAGTTTCACTTATCTTGTTGAAGTATTCTTCCTGTGACCTACCTATGGGTGGTGTGAGGAGATTTGATAATGTTCAATATTCATTTCATTCCATCAGTGAAGCCAATCTATGCTGAATTCTATGCTGATGAGTTCCGCCATGCCCTGTCTAATTAAGACCTGCACAGTGCTTCTAGGCTTTTCAGTGCAGATGGCTGTTACTGAAAGGACGAAATATCTATTGAAAATTACCAAACCTCACGTCACCATTGCTCTGAAAGCGATCTAATACTGGATATTTGTTCTCCAGCTCTGGATCGTTTCTGAATATGCCGTCTGCTCCGTTACATCGGTGGTGGAGTTTGCTGGATGCCGAGTCGGGAATCGAGAGTTGACCGGGATCAATGGAAAGTTAGGAATTTTTGCAAATAAAACTGGATTTCAAATCTAACAACACAGCATGTGTCCGAAATCACCTACGCATGGATCACTCTCTTCCTTGTGACCCAGAGTTGTCATTGTTCGCGTGTGGCCCAGAAAGGACGTCTGATAATCATTCATTAAAAAGTTAATTCATGAGGTCGATGTGGTGTACCTTCTAGCTTGATGGTCAGTTACAGGATGTTTTAACGCAGGTTCACTGTAGAAACTCCCTGGTGCCTTCAAATTGATCACGAATAGCTCCATGACAGGCAGGCAAGGGCAGTGCATCACGTGACTCACCAAAGACTGTTGAAAACAACAAACCCATATCATGTGATAAAAAGTTTCCCTTTTCAAGGAATGGCAGTCCATGCATTAGGAAACATCAGCCCATTTGAGTTAAACTCGAAAATCTCTGACAGAAACAGTTTGCATCTTCTTCAGGTTGGCGCCAGGAGCTTCCCAATTCTGGATATGCCTCAGCTTCCATGCAGCATGCGTAAGCTACAACCATTGTATCCAGATAACATTGGCAGGAAACGCCCCAGCTTCTGCCGAGACTGATGTGTGATGACTTAGCCAAATTTAGGGAACCGGATTGTTTTACCTAACTTTTCATGACCATGAAAGATCTGATAAGCCACAAGCCACTAAGACTAGGATTTGAAGTCTCTAGGAAAGAATTAAAAAGTGGTCGGTCCTGAGGCTTGGTCAAAGCTTCATGAGATCTTCTGAGATCCTCATAAAGGAAGATTTGTAACGAATTCTTCACACTAAACAGTAGTCAACTCAAGCAATATCTATCGTGTGTGTCCTTTTCTGCGTGACACTGTGCTCAGTATGCCACACCCTTCTGATAAGCCAAGGTACTGATCACTACCCAAAGTTGCATGATTTTGTCGGATGCCACTTTGCACTACCCTGTAAAAACAATGATCGATTAACACCATTTGGTTACCTCCGTAACTTATCAAACAGGCATTTAACTATGAAGACAGATGGAAGTCTGTCTTTCTTAAGCACTGAGAAAAACTGGTGAAATACTCCAAGACGGATGGAGGGCTGTTCAAACCAGAGTGGTGTGTGTGAACAGTGACTTTATGCTACTCTTGGTAATAGGATGATTGCATTAGAGGTTTAAGCTTGTTTTGTGTTCACAATCTGGTTGGGTTTTGCACTCAATCTTGTACCGAAGTACGTCAGCGAGAAGTGATGCTGTTCCAAACGATCGTTTCTTCAGAATGCGTCGGTTGTACAGTCACAGAACCGTTGTCTAGGTGCCGTGTTATCACCTGCTGGAATGTTTCGGTTTCAAATGGTTGCAAAAACGTCCCGTTTTCATAGCTTCATTTGAACACTCCTGTCTTCAGAGACGAACTGGGAGTGCTTATCGATGGGCAACCTCAGGAAACTAAAGACAGCGATCTGGTGAATAATGACTAAGTTGAGTTACTTCTATACGCAAATGGCAACGGATTATCGACAAGGTGGGTAAGAAGGAAAAAGCTGGAATAGGGTGCAGGAAAGGCCTCTTCCGAGGTAATTGGCTAGCCGAATATTTGTTGCGAAGTTTATACTCGTACATTCAAGTCTTTCGCGTGGTGTGTAATGCTGTTTCGTTTTGCAAGGGAGACATGTTTGCATGTCTCACGAACTGCGGACCACGGGTTGTTGTTCTTTGTGTTCACACTCCCCTTATATAAATGGGGGGGTTTAGTCCAAGCTCTTACTAGGCATTTGACCAAAAGCTCGTCAACTGTGCCAATGTTAGGCGAGAAGCATTCTCACCAGTTTAGGTTGTGAATCCTTTTGACCCGGTTGGACCTGGTTAGTCGAAACCAGATGATTCATACAACCATTTCTTGCACGGTTCGTTCCTTTGTTGAACTAAAGCGATGAATTTGCCTATTGCTTCGGCTTTGCTTACGTTGAATGCGTTCCGCATCACCTTAATGGAAATAACATAGTGACGAATTTGTGTCCAGCATGGGTGTTGTTTACAGTGATGATAAGATGGAAAAAGACGTTTTCAAACGAGCACCTGTAGCACAATTTAGTTGATATAGCCACGTTTTCAGTATTGCTTGTATACTGACCTTCAAACCTGATTGCGTGCGATCGTATCCTAGTTGAGTGCAATCAGTCTCCCACTGCCGATTCGATCACCCTTACCTGCCTGAATTTCAAACCCCATCCACTTTGGCTGGCTGCACATAATGATACCGGGGTGACGGATGAAGGAATGCTTCAGTGTTCATTGAGTTTCTGAAACTTACCATTTTCATGTTAAATCATCTTACAGTGTGATACTTATTCCATTCTAGTTTAGTGACCTAGTAAGTAAAGGCCATCACTTCTCAGCACTATACCTTTGTTGTAGACTTATGAAACTGTCGAATGTCCGGCGCATTGATTCCGACGAGGTATACTATCCAGTGAGTGTGTCATTCCCCCCTTCTAAGCTTCACCGCCGAAAATGGGCACGGGAAATAAATTTGGGCTCAGTGATAACCGCCAAGCAAGGTTTTTGTTAAGGTAAACAAAGGAAGAAAGATATATGTAGTGAATTCTCCAGATAGTTAAGTCCAGTTTGTGTCTGATGCCTGCAACGCTTCAGTCACTTACGTCGAGCCCAGATCGTGCCCCATATTTCGCCCCATCCTAGAAATCCACTTTCCAGCTAATGTGTGCCCATTACCAACAACCCATATATCATGAAAAAGGTGCCAGAAAGGTTTTATGTCCTAGCAGTTGTGAAGGTGTCCATAGGCAGGTTCGTTATTTCAGGACACCCTCTCTTCGGTGCAGTGAATAAATCACCAAAACACGTATCAGTCATCGTGGTGAGTCAGCAGCGGTCGATTCCCTGTGTATTGTGTTCTCAAGCTTGGTCTTATCCGCCTCTATCCATGTGCCTCATGAAAGTCTATCAGTCCCTGTTCCTGTCTTCCTGCTCACTCCCAAACACTGCCACCTATTTACTCTCCCGGAGTATTTGGTGAGAGAAAGGAGGATATAGGACAATTGTGAGCGGACATTGGTTTCTTGTAAACAGATGAAAATTACGAAACTGTATCACGTACACCTAAGACTGAAGACCGTAGGTTAAAGTCTGAGATCACATTTTAACTAAGGTAACTTACACTCGGTGGTTGAATTTCCTAGGTGAATTTTCTAGTGTTGTGGGTGCAAAATAATATATTGCTGTGAGCTCAGGCTGTTACAAATTCTGGCGTCAAAATACTGATACAAGTAAGCCGTAGAAAGAAAGACATTTTGAATGCGGATATCGTTAAACCACCCAGTAGCCCAAGTTCACAAAATCAGAACAGTATGTTTGAGTGTTTGTTGACCTAAGAAAAGTCGTGGAATCAATAATGATTGAAAAAATCGTTACCACAATAATTGAGCGTAATTTGGCACAACTAATATGACAAAATCTGAACTGAACATAGAGGGCTGAACAAAACAGGATAATCTCAGTCTTCAGCCAAAATGAAACTCACAAAAGGCAAGCCGCGCGTCTACACTCCCGGACAATCATCGGGTCTGGTAGACATTCAAGATGAGACTTAAAATGCAAAAGTACATGTGATGCCATTCGAAAAAAATACACTGCTCATAAGCTGCTGAGAAATCTTCTGCGGCACACAGTCTGTTTCACCATTCTTGGGGCTTATCTGGTTGGCGCAGTCCCCCAATTTTTGTCAACCTTATATTCTGCTTGAGCCGAAATTGTACGAAATTCGCGAAGTACACTCATTTGCACACTTGTTTGGCTTTAATAGGAGACACAGCTGAATCCCAGCTAAATCTCCCGTTTATGATTTTCTTCAAATGAATGTGCTCCACAAAATCCGCCTCATTTGTTACGGTATTTGAGATATTGAAGTATATTTTTTGACGGCAAACACTACTCACAAGTTTGCATAACCGATGAGTCTCAAAACGGGAGAAATCAGTCGTGGGTTGTCAGCATCCCTAGTGTGAATTCGATCATTTCTTCTCAGCTTTTGTTTCGTTCTTTTACATATCCTTTTCAAAGAAAAAAAAACTTCCGGTCTTATTGGAACATTTGTTTACGTTTCAGCGTCAAACTTCGGGATTGAGTACAGCTGACTTCGAATGCGTCCACCTCATAAGGGGGAAAACACAAAATCCCACGCATTCTCCTGCTAGTCTAAAAATGTTGGAACGTTGAATGCAGATTTACTGGTTACCAACGTTCCGAAACATTTTCACAGAATCTAGAGGAACCAACTTACACTTTGGCATGTAAATAGGAAATAACCAGATAGTCGACCTTCATCTAAGGGCTTTCTGCCGGCTCCATAAGTTGTAGATCACTCTGTATCCCGAAGCTTCCCGCTAGTTAACACTCAGTCCACATTTATCCGAGTGAAAGTCACAAACTTGTTAGTTCGAGTGCATGACGCGGTTCCCAGAAAATTGTCAACACTTTGATAACTCGATTATATCCAGTATGAAAGATGAGTGCAATGTGTGAATGTGTAACCCAAGGGAATTACAAGTATACTTTCTGAACATTTTGCTTACCTTGTCGAGTTTTTTTGCATATTCCATAAATGCAGATTAGTAGCATCTCATATGCTTTTTTAAGGTTTTGCAATTCTCAGAATAAGGGAATACACTGGTGGTTAGGGTCTCTCTAGGACGAATATCATCACGTTATTTACAATTGAAAAATTGTACCCCGGTTTTCAGAGAAGCGGACTTATTCGTTGCTCTTTCGTCATTCTGTCCCGGGGTCGAGCTTGCACACTAACCATGGAGCATTTGTAACATGCTGAACTCGAAGGCTTATCATCAGGATGAAGGGGTGACGGGCCGTCGTGCCCGAGGTCTAAGTTTAGTTGATATGATGAGGGACTCAGTGTTCCCACTTTGCCCTGGTTACATTCTTGACTGACCACACACTCGAATATGCTTGGAAAGAAAAACCCAACAGCTTGGCAGACTTGCTTCTCCACGCTATATAATGCAATAAAAATCAAGTTTGACTGGCGAAAAGCACCAATTAACCTACAACTGGTGCACTGAAAATAAAGATTAGCTTATTACTGAGGCTTGTTGTACGAGAAGTATGCGCCGTTTTTTTATTCAACTTTGCTAATTTCTTGTTGACATTCTAGACAGTGAATACAGATAGTCATTTAGACCAACCTGTGTTTAGAAAATATCCAATAGGTAGACAAAAGTCGTACAAGCAGCCGAGATAGCTACATTCGTATGTGTCCGCTTACTTCATCAACTACCTCGGGAAATATTATCGACTGTTTGAAACGATATCAAATCTGCTTTAATCAACACTCGTTTCAAAGATCATCATTCATAATTTGTTGATCACAAGGGAGGTTGTGCTAGACACTCATGGTTTAATGTCCAAATCGAAAGTAAAAATCAGGCGGGTCATTTGATTGGAGTGTTTTTTTCTATGAGGACAGGACGTGAGATGGGACAGTTATAATGAAATTCTCCATCGCGGTTCATACCACGCCTGGAAAACGATGAAAGTTAGAAATTTTTTTTACAGATAGTACTGACCATATTTGCATGTTGGTCTACCTATTGTACAAAAAAACCGCGAACGATTAATTTCATTTAGACTTGAAGAAGACATATGTCACGATATGTAGATACTTCCTTTACTTTCTTTAGTTGTGAACGTGAAACTTGCAAGTTATATAAATAAAAAATTAGAAACACTGTTGAACGGACACCGATTGGTTGATTTCTGCGAGTCATCTGAACAGTACCGCGACAACAAAATCCTTTGTTTCAACTGTCTTTGATTTGACTAGTAGCATTTCACTTATCACCAAAGTTTTGGTGTTTGTGTTGCGTAACAATATTCGGAAGGAGTGGACCGGGTCAACCGGATGGCCAGTATCTAGCAGACTTCTGGCTATTGATGATACAAGATTGCGATCTGACCTTTAGCCCAATAGTTCTCCTGGCAGCTTCTGGATTACATCATTTGTCTGTCACACAGTACGCTAGGAGTCTGCCTGTCCTACTGAAGTAATCGTTTTCACAGCTGCAGGAGAACCCGTAGACTACATAAGAGACAGACATATAAGACACCACAGACTCAAGTTTGTGCAGACCAGACATTCTGGTTAACGGTATCAGACTTGGCTAGGCTGCTTTATGAATACATAGGTGAGTTTGCGTCGTATGACGTTGTCAACGTGAATTGAGCTGGACTTGTTTGTGTTCCGGCTCTACTGAGAATTTCAATAAAGCGCTCTGGATAACTACTCTTTAGCAAGGTTTTCTTTAAAGATTCCTCTTGTCGCATAGTCTCCTCGCTCAATAGATTAAGATTTTTGCCAGCCCACGTTTTTTGAGCTACTGGGCTGTAACTAAAGAATTGTAACTACTAACCTCTCCGCGTATTTTTGCGGTGGACAGAACGTTGTAGGAACATGTCAGTAGGTTTACAGAGAAACTAGGCCGTCATTCAACCCACACTCAGGTGTAACAGAAAGATTAGAAGGTTAGGTTGGGTGGAAGTGAGTGTCTAAGGTCAGTTAATGAACGAATTATGTTTGGTTGTAATCCGAAACCGCTCTAAAATGACGCGTACATTAACAAAGGGTCAAAATACGTTTGATAGAATTGCCTTCGATTCAAAACGTATGAAACGGTCTGTTCAAGTGAACCACGTGTTCTCTTTTTGGTCACTTGTCGCACAGTTGGACAACGTCACGTGGGATGTTGACCGGTGATCGATGAGACCCTGACTACTGAGCCGTAGTTTATTGGTGGTTAGCGGTCAAAAAAGATTAGGTGGGACACAAAGTGATCTTCGGAAGTGCGAAGATCATGCGCATGGAAATACAAGACAAACTTGGCACTCTGCAAAAAACTTAGTCCAATGACAAATCGTAATCCATCTAACCAATGGACCGTTACGAGAAAATGGTCGCTCAGTTCAGTGGAACCTACGATCAGACAAAAGGATCAGATGGCATGATCAAAGGTTGAAGCGACAAGACAAACGTAACAGGGTACGAGTCAGGGAATCGATACTTAAAGGCGGCCAATGAGTGCAGAACCAGTGAGTGAACCAACAGGAATGGCCAGTCAAATGACCACTCATCACGGAAAGTCGTGCCTGGGCTACAAAGCCTACATCAACATGAGTATAAGCCTGCTAACTGGCTACATCTATTATGCACCAATGATGCAATATCGATTGACAAGTAGACTCAGCCACTCAGAGACCGGCTGAATGACCATACAAGCATTCAAATAAACTTCGCAAACTAGTAGACCAGGGACCTTTTAGATCAAAGCTGATTTCCGGGTGGCAGTGAACGACTGTTTAGCATTCGCTTAGCCACAGTGCAATGAAGCGGTTCGTGAGCATCACGTTCATATGTGGTTGACTCCTGTAATCGAGGGGGAATGAGGTTGATCAATGTCCCAAAGAATGGATAGGTCGTCTGTGTACATTTCGAATCGCCAATTGAGCCATCAAGTCTGAAAAAGTCGTACCACGAGCTACCTAGAACCAACAGCATCATCTGACAGCTGAATTCTGATTCTGCCTCTTGCGAACCGTGAGCATTATATCAGCATATGATCACCATCCGGATCAGACTTGGGTTCCTCACCAAATGCCAGATTCTTCCAGTAGCAACCTTTGTGCAGCTGAGTTCAACACCAGTTCGATCAGACTGAAAGGCTCACCAGTGCAAAAATCCCTTCGGCGAATTGATGCATTTATTGGAAATTAGAGCCTGAGATTTCCGAAAAAATCCGCAGCATATGATGTGATATCGTTCAAATTATCGTCCAGAAGGCAGCAGACAGGAGTACGACATGAAGGAGAGTCCAGGATCATTAAATCGTTCCAAGAGTCAATTTTGATTCTTTCAGGTTCCTTGTGCGCAGTGTAACCCATGGTACTGAATATGCACTCCTAAATTGTCTACTAAATCTTCTGGGTTCGAAATCGACACTGATTCGACGACGTTTGCTGATGTTTCAGAGCACGATAGAGCTAATCTACTTGTGTTCCAAATTCCAATTATTCCCAAAACAAAAAATGACCTTTAACATCTTCCATTTCCAACTGTGAGTTATAATCCGAGAGATCGTGACGTTTGCATACGCCTTTTTTTTGGTAAAGTCACCTGTCCGGAAGATTTGTTAGTGTTTTTTTCTCAACCGTACCTCTAACTCCGTAACAACACCCAGACGTTTTTGAATTCCACTCTGTTATCCTCTGGCTCAACTCATCTTGGAACCCGGCTCGGTCTCTGTGTAAACGAAGGCAACGCCCAACCAACTGTGCTTCCTTACCATTTCACCTTTGGGCGGAATGTTGCGTGACCATGAGCAAAACATCGATACGAGTCAAACAGTAATGACCGTTCTGCACTGGTCTAATGAGAGGTTGGCTGATACAGACGAAATTTCATGTCTGATTCATAGATGTCCGTTCCCATGCCAATCAGTCGTCACCAAAAGTCTGGAAAATGTTGACATTATGTGGAAAAAAACCTGGTTTCCCTGAGAAACCAGAACTCCGATAATTTCTATAGTGGGCATCCCCTTCCTGCTCAGAAAGTAAACTACAGAGGAAGTATGAAATGTGAACTGTAGCTGAAAAAGTCAGAGTGCCATTCGCTTCTAAAAAGGTTGAGAATGGACAGCTGAAGCATGAAAAATGGTCTCTGGGTTGTGAGTGGTTTATCAACATAGGCAAGGTTGTCCGTAAAGCAATGAGGCAGTCGCACAAATTTCACTGTAGAATACTCCCATTAACCTCTCAGAATACAGTAAAGAAACGCTCGCGTCAAGTATGAAGTACTTTGCTTTTTTAGCCCATGTCATGGTTACAGTAGCGGGAGGTTACCATGTATTGTTGAACTGCCAACAGTGCGAACCGGTCACCAATGGGGGCGCGGATGACACTGTACGCTTACTTAAGATAATGTTTCAAGGCTCAGCTATAGCAGCAAGAACATTCAGGGTGTTTTTAGCCACCATGAGATTCCTTCGCGGGCTTTGCAAGACGAACCGTGCAGGGGCGACTATCAACGGACATCCAGTCAAGCAAGGATCCTTCCGCCCAGGGAATTGGTAAGATGCCATTATGCCTCAACTACTGTGCTTGCACCTTGAGTTTTTTTCTGCTACACACAGTACACATCACTGTCAAGCGGGTGAAGCGTGAGAACAAGAACAGCTTGTTTTCCTGCTTGCTTCAGAATGCGAACATTAAAATCAGCCAGATAGACTGGACGTCGAGGCTTGAAGATTGATTTCGACATGTCCGAGGCTGTCAGTACCTGCTGACGCGCGGGTGTCATGGCAAAAACCAATGCAAGACGAACGGAATTATCAGCCCTACCTGACGAGCCTACAAGGAGCGAGTTACTACTGGGATGGGGAGATGAGGAAAAAAAGTATGTGAAAGAGAAAGAAGGGAGACGTCAGCAGTAGCCTATATTCGCTTACCTGCCCTGCTGTATGCAGCAAGTAAGGCGACGCGGCTGATAGCACCACATGATGGCCGGTGTGGCACGACAGTATAGTTAATTGCAAGCATCATCGTTGCACGTGGTCTGGGATACTTCCAGGGTGCCCAGACCTAGACAGGAGGACGACCAGTGTCTTCAACCACACACCACGGTAATGTCCAGTCTCTTCTCCAATCTCATCGGGCCCCATCGACAAGCAAATTCACGTCCACTCAAGACGATTCTTCCAGTATGTTTGCATCATTATTTAACTCAACCCAATTAGTCAAGACTGTCTACCTGTGTCACTTGAGACACTCACACAACACGAAACACTCCCCTGAAGTAGCCTACATTGAAGCCTCTTCACTCACCTCTAGTTCAACCCCAAACACCATTGATATGGCTTCTGTGACTTCATGGAATAAAACAATTAAGGAAATCACTTGTGCTAATTGGCTTTTTGAGTGAACTAGAGAGGTCACTCGTGATTCAAAAAGCTCACCTGGAGGATATCTTCACAGAACGTCCACTAATTTTCAACTTGCCCACAAAGACTCGTACGGTAACAGCTGTTCGCAGTTGTCGTATCCTTCTTTGTGTGCGCTGTGGCGATCTTCGGATAGGAGCTAAGATTTAATGACACAAGCCAACGTATGATGACAGGTCCTGACAACCCAAGAAAACTCAAGTTGGTGATTACTGACAACCTGAAGTTGATGTATACAGTATGAACAACCGAATGGGCATACCAGAAAGGAATGGTTGCAACACATTGATGGACGTCCCAAGTAGTCCGGGGATACAGAACTGAAATACGCGGTACTGAAAGTAGTGAGAGTCCACTAATCACAGATTCATAGTTGTGGCTAGTATTCATCGAAATATTACGGATACACTCTGCAATTAACCGACTTACTTCGTTTCTGCTTTCACACACACTGTATAAAAGCTCTTATACAATCGGCACTCGAAATTTCGGCTTTCCAGATTCCTACATGCTTTCCAAATGCATTGTCTAGGGTCTGCTTGAGTACAACGTGATAACCTCTGACATAAAGCGGATTAGAGGCTCAATATTTGGCGCATCATAACTTGTGTCCGATTATTATCCAGGAAAGTTTGGCGTTACTAGCCTGTAGCTGCTACTGCAAAGTCAAGCTATTTGACGGTATATTGCCAAAAAAGGCAACAAAAATCCCAGAAATCGTTCAAAGTAACGTGTGCAACGAGAAGTAGCTTTTGGCCTTCAGTAGAAATGGCCGTAATATGAACAATTTGTGGACAGTGGGGTGGAGGATTATCCGGCCTAGATTGTACTCTCTGTAGATGATAGAAAATCCAAGTTGTGTAGTGTCTATGTTCGGCGATCTTCCCGGACAAATAATCCCTCATTACGGACAAGACCTTTTGAGCAGTTCAGTCTGCGGAACTAATAGAATCACCACCAAATTAGGTGTCATCAAAAACCCCTTTTTTCTCTCATTTCTCTGTGTTCAACTGTGCATTTCGTCGAGGATTAATGCTGAGATTTTCTGGACCCACTATACATTTGGTTCCCAAACTCCTTGGTGATTACCTTCATGCTTTTGGGCCCTGCATCACACTGTAAATCTTCCACCTTTAAAGAACTTTTAAGAAAAAGTGGGTAAATTAGTCTGCAAACGATGGGCCGTCCCCAAAAGAACAAATTCGGAGCACTGTTTGTGGAACCCGACCACGGCAATGATCATGTGACCAGTCCTACACAGTCATCAAGTGTCCGTTTTATGCTTGTCTTTTATCGTTTCGCCACGTAACCTTGCATGTAGAAGGGGCATAGTAATATATGATGACAAACGACTTCGTTCGGCCTTGACGAAATGGACAAAAGGGATTCAATGTTTTAAGTTTCAGAGCAGCCAGGATACATCTTCAACGTAAACTGTTTCTTTTTCGATTAGGCGACCATGGGTAGAGTTCCTGCGCTCGGCTATGAAACATGCAGTTGCCTTTGGATGTTTCTAACATCTTGTTTCAGTGCCTGGTAAACCTCCTCATCTAAACCAAAGTCTCAAATCTGTAACGTTCTTGTATATTCGCAACTTGATTACAATAGTATACTTTTGCGATGGCCATCATTTCTTCTCACTGGAACCATTAGGTTTCGTAACAATGGTTATAATCAGAAAAACAACACTTCTCGGGGAATCTATAGTTAAATCTCTATTCTTCAGAATCTGATAGACATTGGGTCAGTGTCTTTTGCTCAACCATAGCTTCACTCTTGGTGATATCTCGGGAAAGGTTAGCAACGCTGTTGGTGACACCAGAAAGCTACAAAGGAATCGTCGCTTGGTAAATGTGGATTATTGCCAAGGTCCCATCGTGATATTCCTTTTGGAGCGGTAAATAGAACCTTTTGAAAACGATAAACCCTTTCCACGTAGCATAAGGAGGACAGTCGTTTCCTGAAATTAGGTTAGCACGGGGAACTTTTTATGCCCCAAAAGCTTCCTTTCAAACTGTCGGCCCTCCCTACAGCAATTCAACTGTAACGGTTTGTAAAGCATGCCAGATAGCCTCCTATGACAACTCTGCTGTCAAACGTACCAAAGTGTAAAGCCTATTAGGTGTTCATGTGTACCATTATCTTCCTGACAAGTACAATAAAATTCGCATGAGAAAGGGTCCTCAAAAGTACCGCCCAGTTTTGCGCCTCCTACAAAACATATAAGAAGTATTTCCTGCCAATATTTCAATGTTATGGCACAAAATTCGTGCGTTTTGTAGATCCCTGGTGATGTGTTTTTGAGCGTCTCAATAAATAATACACTCCTACTGCGTTTTCTCTAGTAGGAAAATGATTTCTTTTTCGCAGATTAGGTTGTCAGTTATTGTGCACTGTATTCTCAAATGTGGAAGGGGTGAAATGGTAATGGAAAAAATTTTAGTGCGGGTCTCCAGGGTGTTCCGAACCCGCGACCTTCCGGCTAGTAGCTTGAACAATTAACAGTTCGGCCACGAGCGACTGATCAGCATTGCGATTAACTGGTACTTAGACAGGATATAGTGCCACTCATTCTTCAATCAAGGGATCCACGTCACATGATCACACATGTTGACTGTGCCCTCGGGTGAAGATTTCTCAAATGAGTCTCATTCATGTAGTGAGATTATTCTTCCACCGAGCTACTAATAGATCGATGATAGTGGGGGAAGATTTGGCGCTTTTCGCCTTGTAAGTGGAGCCAATCAGATGAGTGGTGATTGTTCGTACATGGGGTGGTCTTTACGGAATTCTCCTTCGCCAGTGACTCCATGAGAACAGTGGTTTGCTTGCGAGGTGCTATTTTCAACCGCTTTTTCAGTGCTCAGAATACCTCTGAGAAACCGGGAAAGGCATTTGAAGAGTATATATAACTAGATTTCAGGCTGTATGTCATTGGAGTCGAAGCTGTTTTAGCCTATAGCAGCTGCTCTTTCACAATAAAATTTTACGTTCTCCTCTAGATCATGCTTTACATGTTATTCCGTATTCATAGGTTGGGGAATCTTGGCCTAGAGATACGTACTGTGAAATGTCCTAGATTAGGAGTCCAGTCACCCTAATAGTGATGCCTGAATTGGATACGATAGAGAAATAACTGATAATAATGGTAATTAGTCAGCTATGGCTGCAGTGGAGCTCGAAGGAAGGACGGGAGCTGAGGTACTGTTAGGTTGTTCAAGCCGAGGCAGTAGCGATCGAAAATCCGGACTTTGGTTCGAACCCCTAACCTTTCTGTCAGTAGTTCCTTGTCCTAGTCGCTGGGCTATCTCAAACACAAATACTAATGAATACCCTCTTTATAACTGTCACTTCTCTTACCTTCTGTTCAGGAATCTTGATGAGCGTTGAATACTCCATCCAAGTTGTCTTTTTACAGCGCTTTTAGCTTACAACGCTTGGTCGAAATTCAAACCCTCGTTCCTTCACGACTGCAACTTTCGTAATACCACATGGTCCGACGCCTCGTCCATGGTCTATAAATGGATTAAACTTATATGTGACACATATGCAGCGTACATATACACAAAATTCAGATTGAACAGCACTCTGCCACCTACGTCCGTTGCTCTTTAGGTTCCAAATATGCTTTTCAAAATTTGCCGCCGTTTGTATGCAAGAAGCTCTCCTTTATTCGACTTGAAACATTCGTCATGATGGCGTTATAGATGATACTGTTCTGTAGAACTTCAAAGCTGTAATTAGCAAACAAGTCACCATACTCTAACATGAATATCACCGGAGTGATGCTAAGAAATTTGTCCCGAAAGCATAGTACTTATTGATCTACTGTTTGGCGACATAGCGGAGTGGAGAACAAAGTGACGAGTTTCGACAAATGCGCTCATTTGCAAATCAATTTGGTTTTCACGGGAGACTCAAATGAATCTTTCGTTTATGGCGTTCATCAACTGAATGTGCTGCACAAAGGCCGCGTCATGTTTCAGTTGGTACGATATTCCAAATGTCGCAGTATATTTTCATAAAGGAAACTACTCACAAGGCTGCTGAAAGCTCTTCGATAGTCCACAACCGGTTTCGCCCTTCGTGGGGCACATCAGGTGGGCTCAGCTCCCAAGTTTCCGTGAGTCCTATGTACTGTTTGAACCAAAATAGTACGAAATTTGACAAATACACGCATTTGCAGCACACTCATTTGAAGAATACCATTTACGAGGGATTCATCTGGGACGATAATCAGTGAGCTTAGGGCCTCTAAGGTTTAAAACTAATGTGCGTGAATGAGTTGAACATGACCAAAAAATACGACTTTGATACTGCCTTCCTCACAACAGCCTGTCGCCTAGTTAGTTCAATGCCAATCGTCAGCTGACTTCGTCTATGCTCTCGACATTGATAACGTCGATGGCCCATGCTAGGAAGTTTGTTGCCTCCAAAATGTTATCGTGCATGCTTCGTGACTAGACCGGAGGCCGATCAGACCACGAACAAACCGATGAACAGAAACAATCTTCGGATCTACCAGTTTCGGATCTACCCAGTAACCTTGTCAGCATGTTTACTTACTGTACGGACACTGCGGTTATGCCGATCATATTGTTGAGACGTCTTTTTTCATTGGTTTATTAGGTTCAAAATCCATAGGCAGCCACGTGCTTTCTTTTGTCACTTATGCTACCACGTGATCAACAGCCGATAAACACACGCCGATAAGAAAATCCCCAGTAGCAAAGGACAAGATGCGGGCGGTCGAAATCAGTAGGACGTGACAAGACTATGGTATGCATTTCCTGGACTTCGGCGTCAGTTAGTGCTATTTTTGGAGAATACAGAGTCAAGAAAATGGATAATCACCACCGTATTTTTGGGTCACAATGCACTCTCATCACCAGAAGAAGCACAAAACACAGTCATTTCGAAAGTTACATGCAGAACGATGTGTGTTAGGAAAGGAATTGCAGCTTCAAAGTAACTGTGAAGCTATCCAAGGTCGGTTGAAGGAGCTGTGGTAGTTAACTAAATCATGGGCACCGCATATACTCGAATGTTGTGGTGCCCACATGGGGTTCTACGCCAGCAACATAAGCTGCATCATTTTCACTGAAAATGATAAAACGAAATAAATACCACTCCACTCAATAGAGATTCAAATATTTTCATAAAGAAAACTGCTCATAGGGTTGTTGAAAGCTCTTCGACAGCCTACGACCGGTTTTACCCTTCTGCTTTGGGCTCATCAGGTAGTCGCGGTCCCCGAGTTTCCGTCAAACTTATGTTCTACTTGAACCTAAATTGGACTGATTTCGACAAATTCACTCATTCGAAAATCAATTTCGCCTTCACGGGAGACTCAACTGGATCCCTCGGTTATGATATTCTTCAACTGAATTTGCTGCACAAAGGCCGTCTTATGTTTCAGTTGGTACGCTATTCGAGATATCGCAGTATATTTTCAAATAGTTTGGAGAATGTCACTAATTGTCCACTAAACCCACTCGGCAGTGCATCCGGTCCCAATGAATATCACAGACAGGCAACTTGGTTCTTCAGCCGTTCATGATGCCCAGTGCATTAACGGCATTGAGTAACGCCATGTTTTAACCGACAAAGCTTATCCTTTCAACATCAAGTGGATGAATGATCACTTCAAGAGTAGAAAGACCAATCACACCACTGTTACAGACCTGTTACACAGGTCTCAGTGATTGATTCACTTCATGTAAAACAATATTTTTGAGTGAAGTTCAAAAGCTTGCTTTCGGTGCGCGATGCACACAGGACATTCGCTTAAGAGTAGGGAAGTCATTCTAACTTAACCCAAAAATGACAGTACAATCACACTGGTCGATCTGCATTACTTCAGTGTGGGTGAAGAGCACTCACGGGTAGGAATGTTTTCTAAGCGGCTATCCTAGACAGAGCAGAATAAGAAAGTATGTGCTCGCCTTGCCATGCGTACTTTGTGAAGCCAAAAGCCGGATCTTGCTGATCTGTACTCATAACAGCAAAGAATATTTGTCCATATCGTTGGAAAGTGTATGGCCGTGCTGGACAAAGCGGAGACAGTGAGCACTGAGTCGAGTCGACTGAATAACATGATTAGTGTGGTTATCGCTGGGATTGTCCATCAGGTGCCTCCCTTGCTTTGTTCTGGTTAAAACGGTCTTGCTAGCTCTCATTGTAGCAGGAGCAATCAGTTGGGCCACGTTGAGTTACGCGCAAAACCCCAAAATTCAATTCGTTCAAATGGAGGTTTATCAACAATTGCGATACCATGAATACAGTGATAAAATAATAAAAGTCTACAAACTTTGGATCGTGGGATCACGCCGGCTTCTGTACACCCTCATAGGAACTGCTAATTCCAACTGGAATCCTGTACATATAGGTAGGTAGGTACCTACCTACCTACCTTTGCGTAGGTACGCCTACGCAAAGTTCACACCGGCTCAAGGCATGGTGACCACAAGATGTCTAAACCCATGCGGTTGAATCAAACTAGACGTACGATAACAAGGTCAAAGAGCGGTTTATGTTCAGGTCAGAACATGAAAGGCGGTATAGCTGCAAAACGGAAACAACAAAACGGGGAATTACGTTGTACACGATGAGAATAGAAGAAAAGAATCAACGATGGTCGCGTGACCACAACACCAGAATAACGATCACGGTTACCGGACAGGTAGTTTCATTGGCTTTAACTGCCTAGCCCTGAGACATAGAAGCACACAGTCCAAGAATTTCGGGTAAATGTGAGTGGACTGCTGTTTGTATGCAAGGTGACTGAATGTGACTGTAGGAAAGATGCACTAAAATCAGCGTGATTAGGGGCCTTCAGACAGTCAGCGTAGCAGATAGTGGCATGGGGGTGTACTTACTGTTGTGACCCAACTGACCGTTGTTTTTACTTGAAAATAAACCGAGTAGAAATATCACCCTTCGTAGCCGAATAGCGATAGAAGTTTTAGACGGTTTGAGCGGGACGCTACCATAGTGAATACCTTTGTCACCCACAGCACATGTCACGTAAGCAAAGAACAAACAAACGTAAACAATAATACTACAATTTCGCTATTCAAGTTCCGACAAGAAAACAAGAGGTGTACAACTGGGTCACGTGAACCAGAGTGACTGCAGCATATGACTCGGGGTTTTTGTGAACAAAGGCCTGACCAAATCGCATAAACTAAGCTAAGCAATTTCGGTCTGATGGCCATAGCTGATAACATGGTTGGCGATAAAAGACGCCGGATTCCAGTTAAATGTATGACGACAGCTATTGGATTGCCTGGGACACTTCAAGATGTACTTAGGAACGCGTTCTTTTACCGGCACCTCAAGTCTCATTCCAGTCCTTCCGATTTGCACAGGGCTTTTACCCAGCTAGCCTAAGGAAGAAGGATTGGATGTGGCATTGTTGCCTGATTGTTCCTCATATTCTTGAACAAATGGGATACAACACAACCGTCAATAGATCAAAAGAACCAAATAACGGAGGTGGACTGAACACGTAATAGAAACAACCAATATCATATCAGAGATATGACCTCTCATGATAGAGGGCCTGTACTGTAAGCAATGTCACTCCTGGGGTGTTTCTTGGGGCTTGGATGTGGAAAAGTTGATGTGGTGAAGGGTCGGCTACGTTTTCAATCTCAGCAGTTTGTTCAGTGTCGTCTTCACCCAAAACACAGCTGGGAATAATTGGATGTGAGATGATACTGTCAGGTGACTGTAACGCATGCGTACTGAACTTACATGACCCATCCAGTTGAGTTCTCTAAATGTAACTTTACGCGGTACATTTCCGGTGCGTTGCACAGCTACTTCAGGCTTCAATTCTACTCGACATTCCCGAAACTTTTTTGCATAAACGTGGGTGTGGAGAAACGTAATATTTCCCTATGTCGTCTCTCCATGTATCAGCTGCTTCTAAATTGTGGAAAACACTAGTTCCGGGAGTAAACGCATGCAGTTCTGGAGCAACACTTAGCTTGGAGACTGGTGTTTAGGTGCTTAGTTAAAGGGATTAACTATGACCATAAAAACGTGAGCACATTTTCTTGGGGGTTTCCGTTGCTTCCAACCGTCGTAAACCTCCGCCTGAAGGTATTAACAAACCGCTTGACTTGATTGTTGAACTAGGGACGGTAAGGTGTGCTACCCAAATGGTGGTTTCCTTGAGAAGCTAAAACTTGGCAAATTCATTATCTGTAAACTAGGCTTCAGTATCTTTCACTAGAAGCTTCAGGCATGCTATCTTTCTTGTAGTCAAGACCCGGCTTACTATAAAGTCATCTGGCCGACGTGAGAAAGCATCGACAACGATGACAAACTTTCATTTGACTGGTGAAATCCGATGGCACCCCAAGACGCAATGAAGAAAACAGCAACTTAATGAGTGGTGTATTACGTCTACATATGTTTCGCAATATCTGGAATATCGCATGGTGCAGCACATTCAGTTACCTAAGAGCACCACAAACGAGATATTCAGCTGGGTTCTAGGTGAGTCTCCGGTGAAAACCAGATTGGTATGCAAATGAGTGTATTTGTCGAAAACAACCAAGATTTTGCCAGGGATTAGGCTACTGGTGAAAAATGTTTTCAGTCACGGACAACTACTTCAACGATCGACAAAATGGAGGGCCGGTAGGCTTTAATTCGTCTAGTGACAGACTGTCCTTCATAAGAGTGTTCCACTGACTGATACCAACGTTTGCTTTGTACGACAACATGGTCACCCACGGTTAGACAGTTAAGCACAATTTTCAATACATTTCGAGGAGACATTTGTTGGCACTCACTCTTTACTTTTGTTGGCCATTCATTTCGGAACTAACAAATAACCTATCGTGGTAGAGGGACATGTGTAGTTCTTTTAACAATCGCTTGAACAGCGGTAGGTAGATTATGGAGTGATCCGGAAAATAATTTGTTGAAATTCGTTCTCGGTTGGGAGTCTTCCTTTTTAGTAGTTTGTTAAGGTATTAAGGGGTCAGAGTGCGTCGGCATGGTCAAAAGATAACGTTGGCCCGTAGGCTGTCCTAAAATCCTAACCCAGAGGCATAACAGCTCAGTGCTGCAGGCAAGGTCCGAGATGACTCTTGGAGATCCGACGATAGCCAACATGGGTTTGTAGTCTGTGTCAGCGACAAATTGTTGACCGTGCGATATGCTGTGAAATTTCTTCACATCGAAAGTAAGCACTGATGCAGTATTTTCCGGCCTCAACGAGAATGAGCAAGATACTTGCCAGAAAACTTTTTGTATTGCTTGAAAAACGATACTATATGAACACACCAGTTCCACATTGTGAAGCATCGGCTTATATGATGATCAGATGTCTAGGGTTGTAATGGGTTAACAGTAACTCAGAGGTGAACACGTGTCTATTGTGAGAAAAGGCTGCTTGAAACGCGTGTTACCATTTTCACTTGGACAGAGCATGATACTTTCAGATTGCTGAGGGTCCAAGCTGGGTATTTATCTATCTACCTCCTTAGATGACCGAGGTTACGCGTCACTCCCCGAGCTTTTTTCCATGTGGTGTTACTCGTAAAGACATCTGAGGATTTGCGATATCTAAATCTAAACCGGCATCAAGCTTCGTTACAAATATTATTTCCTGGCTATTGATAGAAAGGACTGATACAGAAGCTAACCGATGGATCTCAGAAGGTTCTGAAAAGTACAAACCCTCGTCGGTGACTCGACGGCCTAACATAGTTGGCCTAAATGTAGTCAGAACCCGGCCGATTTTCAAGGGGTTCCGTGTGAATAACTAAGGTACTAGATATTTTACTTCCCACTAAGTATCACGCCGCACACATTCACTTATCTAACTGGCTGGCAATGGGAACGTTAACGCGCCTAACAACAATCAGTTTAGAAGCATCTCAACTCTTTGTTGCTTCGTCGGACGAGTGTGAATACCGGCGAAAAGTTTGCTGCGTTCAAAGTGTCTTTCGGTTTTAGCACAAAAGTACACTAATTGGTCCACCATTAAAAAACCCGATCTGTTTATCAACAATAAACTCACCCAATGGCCAGAAGAGGATCAATCCCTTCTTTCGTTGTAAGTTGTGCTGCACAACCATCCAGCCGGTGTTTGATTAATGCAATGCCCGGCCCATGCATGCTGCATTCCTTGGATGATGCAGAGGCGCAAGGCTGCAGTAATCAACGTTCGCAACGAAAGAAAAACACGTATGACGACCTTCCGTAGCATTGTCGGGTTGCAGAACATGCGATCTCGGAAAGCAGTAATTTCAGCAGGTTGACGAAGGACAGCATTCATCGACACAAGCAATTTGATCTCTTTTAGAATTCGAGTATGCATGTGCTGTTTGCGCCGGCTGGTTTCCTGGCCGCACATTGGTACTATCGAAAGTGGACAGTGATTTCACTGTGTTGCATAAGTTAACCTGCAAATCCCCATGCAAGTCCTGGCTTGTATTAAACCGGGAGTTTTGCCAAAATGTTCTTCACAACGTTCAGTAAACAAAAGAATCTGATGGTCCGGCAAGGGAAGCGAATGACAGAGAGTTTCAATGGAGGGATTTATTTCATCCAATGCTGCTTGGAAATGTTTCCACACTTTGTAGACATTGAAACAATATTTGCTAGTATTTTCTACTACAGATGTTCATTTCCGAATTGGATAAAGTGTGTTAGTTATATCCAGTTTCACCTTCACGTCACAAATCTTGTCAGAACTATCCACCAAATTAGATAGATTTCCAATGGGTTTAAAGTATACCATGTACGTTTAGAACACTTAGAATTGCAAACTGAAGCGATTTCCTTGATTGTTTTAGTCAGCTTTCTCAAAGTCATATACAAAATGGAGCTAAATCATTTGCACTGGTGGTCCTGTGCTCAAGAGGGTACTGAGATATACATAACAGGCAACCTCCTTCAGTGCCCCCTTGCGGGCACTGTATATTGGGTGGACTTCAAGATAATCCGTTAAATCTGTCTTATAGAAACAATGTTTCGCCAGTCAGCCAGAGAACTGAACGTTTTGTTGGACAGCGCATGAATAATGTTCACGACTTACTACTTAGCATCCACCAAAAGTTCAGTTGAAACCGACCTGCTATGAGGTGTTTCTAACGAATAAAACATGATTGATTTATTCAGCATCAGTGACTGCGTAAAAAGCCTCAGGGCTGATTGCTAAAACCACACTAGGCGATGTGCCGGGTTCATACGCGGGCTGTATATCCAGTTTACTTGTGTTACGATAATCTAACAAACCCCATTCAGAGCCAATGTGTTACAGGGATGGGACGATTGATACACTCTTCAGCAAATGAACCGAATTCATCCGGTCGCACGTAGACAGTCGACCGGTGATCTTGGAGAGCAACACTCTTACCCACTGGATGTATGGACAGAGGATAGTCCTTTCGGATTCTCGCTGAACTTTTGCTTTTTGAGGGTTCAAGCTGGCTACTTATATCTACTTACTTAAATGACCGAGGTTACGCGTCAATCCGTAAATTTTTTCTATGTAGTGGTATCCAGTGGGGAATGCAACCAAGCAGACATCTCGCTCACAAACAGACATTGAGTCGGGATTCTTTGGCTAAGCAATTTTAGCAACCCTTCCGTCGTCTCGATCACCATTCAATGTGCTGGTATGGCTGTGTGGCCACTTATTGTTACGCTGAGACTGAGCGGAACTGTTTGAACCATAAGGAAGCAGAAAGCGCATCTAATCCACAGTGCCATTGCTAACCACTCTAAACACGCTATTCGGCCAGTTCAATTGAGGTTAAGCGTCTATGCTCAGTGTCTCCTTCTCACTTGTACGGGCGTGCATTCGTTGCTGTGGTGAGTACAGATCAACAAGGTATAGCAGTTAAGTGATCTGTTTTTGGCTTCACAATGTACACTTGGCAAGGAGAGTACTTTCATTCTTGTTCCGTACTGTCCAGGTTATCCGTCCGGTAAACATTCCGTCGCTTCAGTACTATTCAGCAGCACGGGAAAAAAGTTAGCCGACCGGTGCAACGGTAATGCCCTGCCATTGTTATTGTTTCCACTGCCTCCCCTACTCTCATGAAAGTAGTCCTCTATGACACGAACCAATTTGCGGATCATGCTTAACAGCAGTGCAATATGCCTTCCCGCTCCTGATAAGAATACCCTTGCACTTGAAATGATCATTCTCGCTGTTGAGGTTCTTATACCCACTCATGAGGTTAGAAATCCTTCACTTGAATTTGAAATATCATAGTTTGGATACATTGTGTGGCAACAATGAGGAGAGACAGGTTGAACACCCAGACAAAGGCGAAGTCCGTCATAGTCGACCGATCGTGCGTCGAGGACTGACGCACGATGTTACTCTGAAAACTGGCTAGCCAATAGAGAAGATGAGTACAGGAAACTGGCAGCCGATTGTTCAGGGCACGTAATTGGTGAGAAGGGATCGCACGTTACCATCAACTCACCTCCGCAGTGATAGGCTCATCAGTCCGGCGAATTTGATTTCTCGGGTGAAACGAAGTCACTAGAGTTTACTCGCCTCTGAAAAGGGATGGGAATTTAGGTATGGACAGAATGAGAAAAATTGCTGGACAGTTGTGTTTGGGGAGAAAATTTATGGGAGGAATTGTTTATCTTAAACACTGTCACAATGAGGATTACTGAGACGAAACCCTTATGGTTTAAGTGTGGTTGTTTGAGATATAACGGCGACATGTTTTATAGTAGCCTAATAAACCGGTCTTCTGTCCCGGCCATCTAGTTCATGGCAAACCAGTCATCTTTCTGCTACTTAGCTAAAGTTGAAAACAACAAAAGAACAGAACGCGGCCTTCAATCTGTATAGCAACTTCAACATGTTATAATCCATGTTTCTGCGTACATATCCTGCGTTGATTAACTGACAGGGACGTATCAGGTTACGATGAAAGTGGGATGTCCTTGTGATGCAGAGGACGTCGGCATTTTACAGACCAATGACAGTGTCCATGGTGGTAAGTCACCTCGCGGGTTAAATCACTTATCCAAAAACCATAGACTGTCTACTCTTCCGCTCCCGGCGATTGGTTTCCTGAAGGAGGGTCTGTAATGAGAAACTCTTGCGCCACAAAACTGTCTCCCCAATAAGATTATGCACTTTTTGAAAGCACCTCCTAACAGGAAGTAGAGTTATCCTCTGATAATGATTAAGCACTGAAAAGCATTTCTTGAGTAAGATTGAGATTACCTCCCACGGTTTTCCTGGACAATGCGTCGAACAAACAAATCACATCCTTCAGACATGAGTAGCAGTTGAGACCTGACAATTCTGGTGTTGAAACACGCCCACATTTTATGTCAGATAACCGGATTTTGAATTACGGCAAGGCCAGAGACACGTACTGTTGGTGAGCTCTGGTAAGAGTGGTACTCTAGTTCAGTTGTTCCCTACTTCGGTTTAGACTCACGAGAACAGATGCGCCAGGACAAGAAAAGAACCGTTCAAATGAGAGTGATGTAAATGTGAGTTCTACAGACCCCACAAACCCATACAACTTTGCAAAGTGTTCCCAGATGGTAGTTACAAATGTCTGAGTCAGATGGTTCACTATTCTAATCCATATAACATGCACCGTTTCTCTACCTCTTGCACTCATATTAACCAGACTCTTTAAAGGCAAACAATATTTTCAAAAACTAGAGCAAAAGCAGTCATTTTCAGTAATCCTTAGAATGTAGCATGTTTTCCAGCTGTAGCCTTGCCCAAAGATGGATACTTGATTCTATTGTCCGGATGAATCCCTACTATCACCTCAGGACAAAATTTACGTAATTGTGAAAAAACCTTACTGAAGAATGAAATGAATTTTGCAGCTGTCTTCACTCTGAAAAATTCGTGGGGAAATTTGATTCATTGCTATAAAATTTTATGCGGGACGATTGTACGGAATTGCACAGTCGAAAGCATCTAGAAGCGGACTGTTCATTTTTGCAGGACTCAAACCCGTAAAATACCATTCAAATACTGTAGTTAGCTGACCAGAATATGGAAGCCCTCCCTAATCTACCGGCGTAGTGAAATAGTTCGCTAAGAATGATTGTGTGAGAAGGAAACAGTAGCTTGGGAACATTTGTTTTTCATGGATCCCTGAAAGCAAGTGAAAATAAAACTAATGGGAAAATTCTCTCTGGTTTCTCTCAACATCGCATGGATGAGTTGGTTCACCCTTTGATCAGTCAGTCAGCACACGCATCATGTCCACTCATGGTTGAACAATTTCGCCTCAGCCAATGTTTTTGTCTCCTTCACCTGATTGGCTGGTTTCCCTATTGATTTTGTTGTGCCTCTGCTCTCTCACACCTGTCGGTTTTGCAGTGCAGGGCGTCCAGCATTGGTGCTTTTTGATTCATCCTTAGGCGCGTTGCTGTAAGCAGTACAGCGCCTTATAAAACGAGCCAAAATGTTTGCTGAAAGTAACTCACGTTTGTGGGGCATATGAAGACAAATGATCCGGAAACGCGACTCCCATTTCCTATAGAGTTGATTCCTAAATGCAATCCCAAAGTTTCGCAGCTAAGCATGTTAGGTGGGCTGCTCGCTTTGGGGATCTTTGCCATGGTATTCCAAATGGATTTATAGATTATTATTCAGCTGAAAATGGCATCTCATGTTTCATTTGGCACGAAACTCGAGATATCGCGACATTTTTTCATGCCAAGTCACACTACTCATAAGGTTGCTGAAAACTCTCCGACATCCAACGACCGGTCTTGCCCCTCTTGGGTTTCGTCAGCTAGGAGCAGTCTCCGGGATTCCATCAACTGTATGCAACTTGAACACCAAATTATAAGGAGCTGGCGGAATGCATTCATTTGGAAATTTAGTTAGTAGGACACTCAACTGAATCCACGCAGAATCTCCCGTTTTTGATGAAGGCCGAAAATGGTAGTGAGTTATCAGAGTTTTCAGCACCC
>SJOL01006831.1:377148-440517 GCA_004794785.1 Opisthorchis felineus | reverse complement strand
ACCATACAATTAGTAACGTATCATGATGAGGTAAAATGAAGACAATACTATGTCGACTGGTCGGGATTTTGGAACCCAACCAGACATCATTTTGCATCGACCGCTTTCCACTTTCAAGGCTAAACCCCCCCGCTTAGACGCTTCTGTTTTTTTTTAATTAAAAATTTCACCAATGTCGATATAAGACGTATATTAATTACAGTAATTTCTGCCAACCCCTTTGACGAATACTACGTTTGACATCTTTGAGGTGCTGTCAGAGTGAACTTGTTGCTTGCCATTCGTTCCCAGTTGTTTTCCATTGAAAGTTTGACATGCAGAAGCATGACGCACTGTGCATCTATCTGAAACAAGGCAGTCAACCATACGACCTGGTAGCGCACTTGGTCAACCGTTTCTCCAAAATTTTGTTGCAAAATGCCGGAAAATGCGGTATGTCAGATTCTCGACCGTACTGACAACCGAAACGCATTCTGTCGGTTCTGAAAGGGATAGTGCTCTTCTCTGTTATCGCCACTAGTCTTTTCGTGTTTTCGCCCGAAACACAAGCCTTTATCATATCATTCCAGTTCTCGGTAATTCGCCTTAACTTGTAAAAATATGCCGCAGAAATACCAATACACTGAACATTACGACCCGTTTCAGTTCGCACAAGAATGGTTTCATCTTCTCGGAACCCAATCATATTGCGGTGGCGCGTAAGACAGGTGAGCCCAGCCGGCAAGTTTAACTGGGTCATCTGTGGCTTCCCTTGGTATCTGAATCAAACAACGCTTCCGTTTGGTTTGGTCGGGCTACCAGTCCACGTAACTGGATTGCTGTCATGTATATTCTCTCGCAGCTTTCGTACGTGTAACGTTAACGAACAGACATCGACCAGAAATGTCATGTCGCCCAGTAATCAGTTCGAAGAAAGTTCATCGTTGGTGCACAATTTTCCCAGAAAACACTAATCAATGACTTAAGGCTCAATGTTTTTCCCCCTACGTGCATACAGTATATATGTGGCATCATACTTTGAGATATAAAACAATGCCAGGAACAAATATTTCTGCTACCAGGGCAGTCAGTTACCTGGTTCGGGACGGAATGCAGGAAAACCCACTGCATGTATTTTGCAGCCTGATTTTTCTTGGAAGAGTAATTCATCCAGATTGATTTTCTTTCGGAAGCGGGAAGTAACGTCACCTTTCAGGAAGCACTGATTTTAAGACATGAGGTCGTTTTCTTTGAAGGACGGGGAATACTGCGTATGGAAGACGAATGGTCACGCTCCCCAAACACTGAGTATCCGGTGAGCGAACGAATCAATGCTACAATTGGGGTTGCCTCAGGTCTCATTGGCGTCGTTCTCGGTCAAAAATGTGCTTGGAGAATGTGAAATACCAGTTGGTGATAACTGGCCGAAGTTAGCATGTCTGGTAAAATAGACAGAGTGACACCATGGGTTCTTTTTAAGTTCATATATTCCAGGACCCAGGCTTGATTGGGTCTAAATAGGGACTACACCACCATATCGTAATGAAAAGATGGATGGACTGCGCTGTTTCATTAGTTACATCGGGCGCTACTGCAGAAAAGTAAAGAAAACAATATTCCAGAGAAGACCCCTATCCAGATCCTACGGGTCATGATGTCTATACACATTCAGTATGTCCACAGTCAGGTCAAGCGAATTACCGGTGCAGAAACTGGATGGAAGTCAATTTTGCAGAATATTATGACAAGATTTCTCGATAATTTGCCCCACGGATTCATTGCTTGATTAGGTGAATAGGTGGCTTCAACCAACATTGTTGTTTCCTTGTTAAGAGGTGGTACCTTTCCGGGGGATTTGCCCCTAAACAAAGTTATCAAATAAAAGAATATGGTGGTCATCTACGAAAGTATCACGTGATTTGTTTTCCTGTTTATTAATGAGACAGAAAACTTTGTGATATACTCACTCAGGTTGACCGAAAGTATGACATTCTCCCATATCCTGTGTGGTTTTTATTCTCTAGCGCCATTCTTCGTGAAAGACGAAATGTGCAGCAAACGAACAACATAAAACACTTTGTTCTGGCTTGTCAGCGTACACATAACGAAGCACGCAAAGCCATTTGCAAGTAAGTAGCAAATTGAAGTGTACGGGATGCCGAAAACCGCAGCCACCTGGGTCTTTGTTGAGACTCATCGGATAGGCACAGACAGATGGGACGCTTGAGTCCCTGACTAAGAGCTTCAGGTTGCAACCAACCAGCTGGTGTAACTGGTGCTTTCCATTTGCGGTATTGTTCTCGGTTAGACTAAACATTGAATAATTCGGACAGTCAGCTGACTGCTGATGTATAGTCAGAAGTTTTAATCTGACTGTTCATCGGTCGGATAAAAAAATGGTTATTTTGAGAAAAATCTTGTGTTCGATTTCAGCGAAGGGACCTTGCAAGCAATTCTTCGGACTAAAAGTGACTGACAGTCGCGCGAGCTTACCACGATGAATTTGTGTGCCGTGGCCAGGGCTAGCGGGCCTCTGGAGCAGTAGCTGAAAGCATAGTGAACGGTCTTATAGTACATCCACAAAACTCATTTTAAATCCTAGAATACTACTCATATCTCCTTATATCGATGAGGAAACCAGACGATAAGTTCTTGACAAATATAATCATTTGCAAATCAATTACGTTTTTACGGGATACTCAAATGAATATCTGGTTTATGATATTCTTCAGTTGAGTCTCCCGTGAAAACCAAATTGATTTGCAAATGAATGCGTTTGTCGAAGTCAGTCCAATTTGGGTTCGAGCAGAACATAAGGTCGACGTAACCTCGGGGACTGCACCTACCTGATGAGCCCCAAGAAGGGCGAAACCGGTCGTGGACTGTCGAAGAGTTTTCAGCAACATTGTGAATAGTTTCCTTTATGAAAACATACGATAAGTTCTTTTTAGTCACCTCTGCGATAGAGAAAAAACATCTCATTGAGGAGATAGTCTGGTAAGTTTGGAAGCTATTTCTGCAATTGTGGGAGTACCACATGATTGAAAAGGAAATTTTTTTCCAATGGGTCTGCAAATAAATGTGAGGTACCAAAACCCCATTCGTTATTGGAAGGAGTGTTCCAGAAACTCGACGGCAATTTCAAATGCTTCTGAAGAATGAAAGCTTCAAAGATGTGACCCAAGTTAAGTTACAAGAGGAATCGTTTCCCCGGAGTTCCAACTGCATAAATTTCGCTGTCTGTTGTAAACTTGTAAGTTTCAGGTCGGCACCTCCTTAAATTCCATAATTCCGCATCTAACCTGACCTGAAAAGCCAATACGGACGCTCTTATCAGCGGTACATTTACACACACTCCTAAAGTCCATTCGGTGTGCTACGTTTACTAGAAGAAGTTCAGTTGCACCAAAGACAACAAGTTCTTTCGGGAGGTTGGCAAAACTATGGATTTTAGTCGATTGTACATGAAGGAAGAAATCGATTAGAAGCAGACGGGAGTACACAGACTTATTTACGTTTGACTCAATCGAGACACCTCCGACTACACAAGAATGAAATTCCAACTAAACTCGTTGATGGTTTGACGCAAAGTTAGACGTCAGGGTCGTCCTTGACCGGGTGTGCTGTGACTCATCCGTACAGGCGTCCAGTGTAGTCTTGATACGGTCAGCAGAATGGGAACAATGGTGCCCGTGCATGCGCGTAGAAAACAACGGACATGTTACAAATATCTCATGGAAAGTATGACTCATTATCGGACCAAATCATTTTCAAATACATTTTTAATGAACTGAGGAGCTTGGGCGTTCCATTATTTTCTTCTGAACCCCTATAGGACCTCTGCATTCATACCATTTTCGTGAGAGTGATGTCCGTTCTACGGCGAATATTTCGGTTAGTCTACATCGAAGAGAAGAAGTACTGAACTCGAGTTTCACTCTGAATAGAGCTCATCAGCTGTGTATATCCTTGGCTGTGCCAGGAATTGAGCCTCGGAAGTTGGGCAAGCGAATCAAGCGTATTACCGCTATCCGATCAACGTATGCTGAACGCACATGAATATACATTTACATCTGTGTGTATATAAAGATATATGTAGGATATATATACATACGAATGAGATAAATTCAACCTAGAATCAGAGTCCTCGTCAACGGCACACTAGATTTGAGCCGTATGACGGAAAAGCGGCTTAGTTCTTCCAACAAGGAAGGACGATGATCCCCGTAGCGAACGTCACCATTTGCTGTCTGTCGCTCTCCTCTCAAGCGTACTCATAATAGCTTCAAAATAGCTTAAATCGTATAGCTTGTAGAGTCCTAGGAAAACTGCAGAGTTCGGGCACAAGGTGCAACTCGATAAGCTGCTGTCCTGTTCAGGCATTTCTAGTGTGAGTGTAACTTGTTCTAGGCCCTGTTCCCTTCTTTGCTTTGTCCCCCCAACTCTATGTTTGGTTTGTGTTTTGTTGAAATACTGACCACTGATGTATTCGAGCCATTCTTCTAGTTGGATAAGCAATGCGACCCTCTGCAGGTTGGTCTGCCTTTCAGTTAAATGTATAGTTGATAACTAGTCCGGTCTAAGAGGATTTTGTTAACGGTGGGTGTTGTGAGAAGACTGATTGAGTAACTTGGACGGCGGCACACTTTGTCAAACGCGTTCGCTGGCACCATCGTATGTGCGGAATAACAGGCCTGGCTTGTTCTTCGGCTGAATTCTGCGTGGAGGCCAATCATTAAATTACAAAGTCATACACGTATTCTGCAATGGCGCAATAACTTCTTGGTCACATGTCGGCACGACAGACTACCTGCTTGTAGTCATTGACCACACGTATTTTATCTCCACGTGATGTTTATCATCCAGTTTTAATTTCAGCTGCATCCACCTCGGCATCCGAGAATCCGCATTCAAGAAAGTTCAAATGTTTCCCCTTGCTTCTGTTTTATGTTTTTTTTTAAAATGGTAAATGATGATTAATGTTGTTCCGTCACAATTTACTGGGGAACGGATGAGTAGCTCCCACACTGTTGAAAGACTTAGTCCGGTGTTAAAGTGGGTGCCACACATTGTGCTACCCGCTGTCTACAACGTCACATTCTGCGGTTGTTCTGTTATACGGCAATAATGTGTTACTTCTATCCATGGTGAAAAACCCAGAACTGTGCAGATGGTTCTTCCTTATAGGGAATCATGAACAATGCGCATCTCACGAAAATCCAGCAGCAAGTTTGAACGATTAGCCGTCACTTTAGGAGTCAGTCATCACGTGATCACTTGTTGTGGTACGACCTGATCACACTACTGTTCAACCGCCCGTGGCCGAAGGGTTAAGTTTTCAAACGACTGCCTGGGAGGTCACAGGTTCGAAACTCCATTGATTTACCTATTGATAATTCCCAATAAGGATAAAACAGCTCGGCTTTGCAGCATAGACTGTTATGTTTAGAGAGCTAAATCTCAAGTGAAGATTACCAAATCTTTTCACACCACCTGCAATGTTGCGTCTCTTAATGGTCCACAGAAGCAACCGAGCAAAAGATGGACAGTCTGGTTGTTCAGAGGGCAAGCAATACGTCCCCGAATACCCGCCGAAGACTCGACTTACATTTCTGTTAGACGTGAAGCAGGTGTTTGATTTACCTGCCTCGGTTAGACGCTTCTGACTGGCGTGATAATGCGCGTGGGTTGATTGACGGAATTAGTTTAAAGCTTATATTATCCCCTTTTACAGAATTAACAATCTACAGTCAATCATGGCCACTGTGGTCTGCGAAAGGTTTTCGGCTTAGTTCAAGTTCTGTCCTAGAATGGAGACCTAAAGATTCCCAAGAACTACCTGAACTCTTTAGTGTACTGCATAAGGAATCATTTTCGGAGGTTCAAATCATACGGAATTCAAAGCCATTTCTTCGAAAAATACCAAAACCGGAATTATGTTGCGTAACGAGACTTTTTGTTGTGTACGTGATAAAGCCCAGACAAAACTTTGGTATTGTCAAAAAGCAACAATGTTTTGTGCCAGAATTTGTTTCCCTTATAAAATGTTACGGTTTTTGCGCATTCCAATGAAACAGCACTTTGCCCCAACATTACATGGTAGTTGTGACAACTTGTCTATTATTTCCACTGCACGATGTCGCTTTTAGCATGGTAGCCGCATAAATATGTTCCCCAAATAGCCCAGATATGACAGTCGTGGTAACTTAGCCAATTATCGATCGATCCAGAGTGAAAACCCCTGGTTGGTATTTCTGTGATACTGGTGAAAACGCCAGGAAGGTTTGAAAGCCTATTCTGTGATTGTCGCACAGTTTGCTCGGTTTTCTTATCCAATATATGGGTTGCCATAAGTGTCTTAAGTTTGTTGTTTGTGCGAGGAAATTTGGGAATTTTAATGGGGATTTCGTCCTGTAGATGAAACCAGTTTATGCTGAAAAGCTGGAAAGCACTGCACAACTGGTTCATCCTTATTGGGAATCATCAGTAGTGCCTATCTCACGGAACTCCAGGGAGTCTCGAACTCTCGACCTCCCAGCTAGTAGTTTGGACACTTAACGGTTTGGTCACGAGCGGTTGATCAGCAGTGTGATTAGCTCTCACTTAGACAGGATACAGCACCACTCATTCTTCATTCACAGGATCCACATCAAGTAGTCGCGCGTGCTGAATGCGTCTTAAGTCTGTGCAAAGTGGAAAACCCCTTGGTCACTTTGACTACTCCGTAGACAAGAATTTGCGTGCACACTGGAGGAAGCCGTTTAGCTCTACGTCTTCGCGCAATGTACATTTAGGACTCACCAACGGTGTTAAATCTCTTTTTTCCTAGCCAGAATGAACATTGAAGACTTCGGGCCTTCAGTACTTATGAAAACGTATTGCTCAGTACAGTATACCCGTTAACCAGACATAGAAACACAAAGAAGTATTTTGTTTTGTTTTAATAGGTTTTTTCTCTGTAACTTCGGCTGCAACCGCACATATCTCGTTCCACTGATCACTGGCACATGATAGACAGGTCGAAGCAAAAACTCGAGTGGTTTTGAAAGCTACAAACTTTCGACCACTACATTCTGACGTCACTTTGGCAAGGTTTGAACGATCTGTGCTGAGCTACTTGCACATGTATGAGTAAGCATTCAAGTGAGGTCAACTTAGGGAACAGTGAATGCAGTATCATGTTATGACTGTTAAAGCTCCCAAGTGGTGGCGGAGTTCAAGTCAGACTAGATCACCACTTATGTTAGGTCAAAGTGTCTAAAAGCAATTTACCTAGTCAGAGGACTTCAAATCCTCCCTCATGAATGTCAAAAGTGAAGGAGCCATGAAACTGTGTTTTACTAGCAAGATCTACCTGGGTTTCACACTGGGCTAAAGTTAAAAACTCGCCCATTTATGTTCTCAGACTTGTCAATTTTAATGCTTAGACAGGCTGCAAAATAGTCTGCACAAATTATGGTTTTCAACCAAGTGGATTTTGTCGAAGAAACAACCATTAGCGATCACCGGTGCTTTAGGGCAATGAATACAGATTGGTGTGCCAGTTCCGATGAGAACATTTCTTTCATAAGGTGACGAACTTGACGGGTGTATGAGGGACTATCATATCTAGTCACACGTCTGAGTAGTGTCGTGTTCACAAGAACAATTACACTTCGGCTAACTGTCAGGGAGTTTCGAGAGTAGAACCCCAAAACTATAGAAAGGACGTGTTGCGTGTGTGGATGACTTGCTGTCCACTCGAACGTGGAGCTGTTTCACAAAGCTAGCGGTCAAGGTACTTTTGGTAATCAATATTTTCTCCGTGTAATGTCCATCACCACAACTGTAATCATCAGTGTCATCATTATCACCATCATCATCTTCATCAACGTCACCGTCGTCATCGACAGCAGTACACCAGCAGTACATACGGATGCTTAACGGCCACAAGGTAGTTTGTTTGCTTTTATGGTTATGTGTGGGCTTAGATAGTAGGAAGGCACCAGCAACTGGACAAAACGACCCGGGTCTAAGGCATTTAGCCCAAAAGCTTCGACACAATGCGGCAGTGATTAGTGTAACAATATCTGAATAGTCTAACTTTTAGGCGGGGATTCGCAAATGTGTCCCAAACCTCAGCCTCCGGTTTGGAGATTGTGGGACCTCTAGCCGCTGACCGATGTGGTAGGAGAAACCGTAAATACTGTCTTTACATTCCTCAGTATACCAGAAAGGTTTGTTGAGATGCAAAATCCGTCGCCCGACGATTAGGTTCAGTCTCTTCCTGACTATATTTATATCACACTAGTATATGCCCTTGTCTTTCTACTGAGTTCACTGCATCGACCAGTACACCGACATTGCTCAAGGGTGAATCAACCTGTGGCGAAAGGTGCTCATTCTTCTGCCAGGTGTGCACGCTGATTTAGCAAATGATTACAGAGGAGTTGCGAATCTTCTCCAGGTAACACTGCGAAACCGCCATGTTGGATGAACTCCGTTGACTAGACGGGGGACCTGGTTTGCGGTCACGAACCTTTAACACCTTACATGCACATTCAACAAACTAGTTCGAAAGGACGATTTGGTTATAAATTACTCGGTCGTTTAGTTTCTAATTCCTTTCTTTTTTAAAGTCTAATGTGGTCTTGAAATAGAGCTACGTTTGGCTTCAGTCTGTTGTTTGTTCACGCGCCACCGTCAGTGAACAGTTCTCAGAGTGCAACCATATTTCGAACAGTACACTCTGCTGTTCCAGAATCCAGAATAATCACACTTGTCGAAAATCAAAGCTGTTGTCTGCTGAAGAGATAACATGGAGATTTGGCAAATACACTCATTAGCATATAAATCTGGTTTTGACGGGAGACTTACCTGTTTCCGAGCTGAATCTCTCGTTTATCATGCTCTTAGGGAACTGAATGTGCTGCACCAGGCCGCCTAGTATTTCAGTTGGTGCGATACTTTTATAGACGTTCTACACTACTCATAAGGTTGCCCAAAACAGCTCGACAACGCACGATCAGTTTTGCCCTTCTTGGGGCTCATCTGATAGGCACAGTGCCCGAGGTTCCGCCAACCTTATGTTCCAAATTGGACAGAGTTCGACAAATACAATATATTGCGATATCTCGAATATCGTACCAACATGAGGCGGCCTAGTACAGCACCTTCAGTTCCCTAAGAACATGATAAGAGGGAGATGCACCTGGGTTCCAGGTAAATCTCCCGTCAAAACCAAATTGGTATGTGAATGAGTGTATTTCGCTAATTTCGTGCAGTTTGGGTTCAAGTAGAACATAAGGTTGACGGAAAATCGGGGACTGCACCTACCTGATGAGCCCAAAGCAGAAGGGCGAAACCGGTCATGGGTTGTCGAAGAGTTTTCAGCAACCTTACTAGTCGTATATGGAGATTTGACCTTGGAACTGTAAGATTAGTTTGACCTCTTATACTATTACTTGTAAGTTCGGTCACTTGCTTTAAGCACTATTGCACAACACACAGGAAGCACGAAAATTGAGCTGATCACGGGGGTGAAGGCCTATAATCAAAGCCTGCCAAGATTCTACAGAGGTTCGAGCACTTTCTGTTGCTCTTACTGGATTTTTTGCTGTGTTTGTGTAAAGACAGGTAACCAATCTGATAGATCTGTTTGTTGTACTCTCCGAAATTGGCAGCGATCCCATTTCTTCCTTAGCTTAAGTCATTGAAGGGCGTCACCCATTCAGTCTGAATGAGGGGACCCAGATGGGTTGACGCTACTTTGGCATCTAGATGATTAAAACTTTGCGGCCAGAGAGAATAAGTACATTACAGAACAAAGATGATATTCGCTTCGATATTCTTTTGATCAGTTATCACGTTTACTCCTACTTACCCACTCACTCGCTAGTAAACAGCGATACTGTCATACGTGTCTGTTCGGCGGGGAATGTAGTTAACTCATTTCCATAGTTAGCACGTGTGCATATACTGCGCGGTTTTGTTAAGCCAGCTGTCGACACCAGCTGGACAAACGATTTGCAGTATGTTGTGTTTATTCGGGTGGATATTTTGCCCACCCGGGTTTCAATGTCTGGCCTCACACATCACGTTCCTCAGAAATTCGTTACCATGACTTTCTTTGCTGTGTGCCGACCACTGATTCCGCCGGCTTGAAAAGTTATTTGCCAGTTTTTACCACTCGTTATACAGAAGTATCCGCTTCAGTACGGTCCTGCTATCAACCATTTCGAACACACAAAAGCTGGAAATGTCAGACTATTTCCTATCATGTCCTGTCTTGTCCGGCGGAATAGGTTGACTGATCTCTCCCAGTCTTCCCTGTCTGTGGACCTTCACAGAGCTGCCACCCTACGGAACTCACAAGGCTCATGTCGGATAAATCTCAGTCTCCAAGACAAACATTCTCTATGGGTAACGGAATTATATCATAATGAAAAAAGAATGGTATTTCAAAGTTCGTGCAGCCCTAAGTGACCGCAGCCGACAAAGGTTGTAGCCTTCTCCTTTACCTGTTCTTTTTTTCGAAGGAGACTCACTTTGTGGAGGAGGGGGTCATCATCATCATCATCATCATCATCATCATCATCAAAGACAGCAACACCAGTGTTGAAACTCATACTTCACTGCGGTAGGAGGAGGGGACTGTGTAAGCGGATGTTGTTTGCGCACACTATATACACTATATGCATATATATACATACATACATACATACATACAATATACATATGTATATACACTATTATACTTGGTCAAGATTCAAGTTTTTTTACTTGTCTTGCTCAACTTTCGTCGGTTTTTTTGACACAAAAAAGTTCATTGTCTCTATAGCGAATACTCCGCAAATTTCTACCGATGCACACACCCATTAAGGTTTATATCTCTCATGCTCTGCTACAGTTGTAATCTTTGCAGGCACGTCTTTTACTCTTCCATTGGTCAGAAACGACATTCAATTTTTCATATTGGGATTCTGCTGACAAGCTACAAAGCACTCAACAATCGTTTTAGCTTCATTATGAATCATCAGCTGTGCACACCAAACGAATCTCTGGAGAGGTTCGAACCTATAATATTCCCATTAGAAGTTCGAATACCCCACCACTTAGCTGCGGTTGAATGACTCATAGTACACTTCCACTATACACTGCCATGTATCCTTCAGACATGTTGTTCAGGTCACGTGATCTGCTGGCTCCTTTAATGACCATTTGTCTATTCTATAAGCTGACTGCTGTCTGAATGCGTGTGCCGTTGTTATGCTTATAGTGTGAACTGCAGTGGCAGGCCACATGACTCTCAAATATCACCAATGTCACAGTGCCAACCAATGGTGTGGACGATTTTCGCAGTCATCGATACAAGCAATTTTGGTTGAAACTATGATATGGTGCCGTGGCATCGGAATTCTACGAGTTCTTCTAGTCAAAAGGTCAAGTCAAATACCTTAAAAAGGAATTAACTCGTCAACAGAGATGAATTTTGGCTTCTGAAATCCATTAACTCGAACAAAACACACTACAGAGATATCAGAATGATTTTGCGACTTGCATGACGTTACCTGCAGATCGGATTGAGGCCATTTGTCATCTGGTTCAAACTGGCGATGCCATATGTAGTAGGCCTCAACAAACGGTCTTTGACCTTTACGTGACCGGAGTTTGTAATGTCTTGGTTTTGATTAGGGTTTGGGAAAGACAAACTGTTTGTAAGGAAGTTAGAAAACTTTTGACCACTTGAATGCAGCTTCAGGAAACCAATAAATATGTCAATCTTAAGACTGCTTTAGGGGCAGTCTCGGAACAACAAGCATCAAGAAGATCTCACTGGAGGGAAGAAAGAACACCTGCTCACAAACAACAGAAGAATACATGCGGACTAGACTCACTAGCACGCCAACTTCGTTTTAACAAGAGACTCAACTGAGCCCTGGTTGGATACCTCATTTATGACTTTCATCAACTGAATGCGTTGAACGAAGGCCGCCTCAAATTTCAGTGAGTAGGCTATTGGAGATATTGCGGTCCTGAAAGAGGACTACATTACGCAAAAAGCTGATGGAGAGTCTCCAGCAGCCTTATGAGTGGTAAGTTCTGTCTTCGAGTAAATAGTATGTTATCGGCTTCGCAATGTACTCACAAAGCCCACGTCGGTTTAAGAAAGAAAACCTTAAGGCCAAATTCGTCTAAACTAAAAGGCCCATTCAACAGCTTTCTATCTGTAGACACAAGAACAACAAGTCTGAATGGCTGTACCTCGAATGTCAACATCATATCCGAAATCAGGGGCGTATACGAGAAAGGAAATGAAGCGTATCCTGAAACGGACTCATTTGTGAACTGATTTGACTTAAGCGAGAGACTCAAGTGAGTCCGATAAATTCCACGGCATTTTTTCAGCTCATATGTTGGTTTAGGCTCACCAGAGTTGAAGGATTTAACCTAGCCAGTAAAGAAACCACGGCATTTTCCAGGGACAAAGTTCCTCTTCTAGATAGCTGCCCCAGACTAAAAACGCTTGAAAAGCCAGTCACCAATTTACCACAATTTCTCCCAGAAGCGAAATCCCCCATTAACATAGACGGACAGTAAAATTCATGCACCGTGCCTTCCTATATTTCTCACCAAGTAAGTGTTGAATCAGTACTACGGGCATGTTAACTTGCTAGATGATGATTTTTATCTGCACGAAGCCATTCATTATTTGTTGCCGTGAAATCAGAGAGGTAGTTGGCAACAGCCCTTTTCACTCGACCCCTGAGGCAAGTTTTGGCACTAAGGTTCCTCATGTAAGAAGCTACTGTTGATGTGTCATTTCAGCTGACCTATTCAGAGGGGGAAATGTCTCGAGTATTTTCCGATAGGTCTCTTTTGGGAGTGATTTGTCCAACAGAACGAAAACTGTGCGTCTATTGAGAAGCTCAGTGTGAGAAAAGCCCAGTTTTTGGTTGGTGTCTCTGGAAGGTTAAACTGTAGGAATTTATACCCTGGATAGAAGGTACCAAAGGCTTGCTCGCTTTTGGAAAAGGGTTTGTAAAATCTGTAAAACTTATGGGTTGTGTTGCACCGGACAGTCCGCAACTAGCCTGCGGAGCCCTTGCTGGGAACAAAATGGCGAATGCATTCTGTGGGATCTGGCATAATCTAGATGTTTAGGATAAAAGAACTACCACAAAGACTCATCTTGTATTGTTACACACGTAGTAGACTCGGCAAATCCATTGACCACATTGATTTTATTCAACGAAAAGCTACCTTCTAAATGTACGTCCTTTCCGCAGCGCTCAAAAGTGCGGAGGTTACCGCGGAGATATCAGGAACCACCAGTAATGCCGAGAAACGAAGCGACTAAAGTTGGCTTACATCTGAAGGAAACTACCCATAAGGTTGCTGAAATTCCTTGGACAGGCCACTGCCCATTGTACCCTTCCTGAAACTCATCAGTCCCCGAGTTTCTGCCAACCTTATGTTGGACCCAAATTGTACGAAATTCGTGAAAAACACTCATTTTCAGACCAATTTTGTTTTACGAGGAGACTCAAATGAATACCATTAACGAAATTCAATTGAGGCTATCTTTTAAAACAAACTGATGTGCAAACGGGTATAGTTCATGGTTTGTAACTGCTTTAAAGTCGAAACACGTAATATATTTTTCAGTTTGATCGTCTAACGCATTCTTTTGGCACCTAACTAGACGTCCGCTGTTTTGAATTCAAAACCTCATAGGGAAGGAAGGTTTATTGAACGGACTAACGTGACTTGAGTCAAGTGGGGTCAAGGGAAACTGGAAATCGCTCAAATATTGTTCACCCAAGCCGATGGAATCATGCATCTGAAAGTATATTGACCATAACAATAATGTTCCAAGAAGGGCCAAAGAACTGACGGTCACAGCATGCCTAATGTTGAACTCATAGGTGAATTCAGAGTGTCATTTGAGGAAGCGCTTGTAAAGCAGTAGAAATGTAAACGTGTCCTATTTTAGTCTGGCAAAAGTAAGCTTGTTCAGGGGGCGATCTTTGTTGTGGAGATCAGTAAGGTGGGGTTGGCCATAACATTGCCCCAAAAGCTTTAGTGTATGGTTTTGAAACGATTAGGGATGCGTAATTACATGTGCTTATGTGATCGCTCCCACAAGAGGCCCTCTAGCCGTCCGCCGTGAATGATCTTTTTATCAGAGGACCTACCGTATACTGGACATGGGTTTTGCTTCGCCAGAATATGACTAAATTTCGCAGGTTGGGGGGCATTGCCGGTCAATATGGCACCTGTGTGCCTTCTTGAAGGTCACCGGATTGATGTTAAGTGCACATTCGTTGGTACGTTTGGATTAAGGCATCAGGGAATGGGAAAGTTTGGTGGAATCAGTAGAGCCAATTGAATAGGGACAAAACTCAAAAGGAGTAGAGTGATGGTAACCAACAACTGTGTAATCTGCATATCTACAACCCATCACTCAGTGCGCTAACTTGTGATGAAACAAGAAAGCAAGATGTCGCCGGTGGGGTTCGAATCAAACAATGACTCTGCGTAAGGTGAGTCACGCAGGTGCAATTCATTTGCTTTTCAGCACTGCTCAACACCCATGAATGTGGCATAGGCAAGAGGTTCCCTTATTTATTCGTCCCTGTCGGACTTTGTGCGTTACGTAACATTAAGCAATCGGTACGCACAACCAGAATATGCAACTAGATTTAAGCTGGTTCCAGTTCTGCCTGAGGTTGATTTGCACATTTTCCGTCATAGAAAAACTAAATGAGCTTTCTTTATTACTGAATACTAGTCGTTGTGTATGCAAGTGGAACTGGGTATTCCACTGTGGACTAGATTGTTGTCTGCGTCTGAACAAAAATTGACATGTATGTGACCACTGCTACTAAGGCAAGTCTCGTCACATTCATATACCTTTCATCTCCCTCTACAGTTGCGCAGCCTACTCTATTTTCTCTGATGCCAGGTGAAGCATGTCGGCTGCCAAAAACGGTCAACTATGCTATAGGTGAAATGATTATCTTATTGAGTTCTACGTTCTTACCCCGCTGTCGTTTCGAAGTAAGATCGGAAATTCTCGACTGACCTGTAAGGACTGAGCTTAGCCTCAAGCCTGGAAACAACGGCGGGTTGCAGTTAAATCATACCAGAAATCCGGATGAGATTCCAAATGAATTCGTTTCATAGAACCTTCTGTCCCATTATCATTAGGAAGGCATCTATAGACAGTCTCTATCAACTTAAAGTTCCCAAACTATGTCTGACGGTTAGTTGCATACCACAACCTGCTGAATAGTTGATCAACCAAAGCCTGAATCCCGAACCACGAATATGAATATAGCGCCACGAATAAGCTTTCAAAATTTAGTTCAGCTGTTCATCTTCCAGTTTAAACTATGACTGTCTAGATTTTTAGTTTACCCATCAGTGAGAAAGTAATTTTTCCCGTCCCTCATCCAGGTCTTATCTGCAATGTCCAATATAATCGCTCTGTGGCAACCAAGCCAGTCTATGCCGGTCTTGTTCACGTACATAAACCACTGTTTCCTGCAGACATACACACACAATACATTCATTTATTTACTCATTGATTCATTGATACACTGATACATTCATTCATGCAGCGCTACAGAAATTAACTACTCTGAGGAGCACTCAGTTATACTTTCCGGTACAAACGTTAAACATTAGAGTAAACAGTTTCTACTTGTGACAGCATGTATAGGGACGGAGTATCCCAGTGTAAGGCACTAAATCGCCATACAATCTGTATAGTTTCTTGAGTGTTGTGGCCTTGATGCACCTGAAACGATCGATTTTCCCAGTTCACTTGAGCACTTCAAAAATGTCGCCTAAGCTATCTCAAGGTAACGGAAATTGAGCAACACCCAGAGAATGAAGCCATCCGATCGCTTTTCACATCTGCCGCTAGGCACAATGATCTACACAGCATGTTAGTTGTTGTAAGCTAGACAGTGATCCACTATCGTGGCTTTGTTTGATAATCGCAACTCTACAGGGACTTGGAACAGTGGCACATTAGGCGCTATTTCCAGTTGCTGGAACAACTGTTCTGTGTGTTTTGAAAAGGCACAAACCAAACAGTAAACTTGAATGTTCATTCAACTAACTGAATTGTCGAATTGGCGTGACATTTCAACTTGACGAGTTGGCTTTCTGTTTGTTACAAAGTGGTCCGGAGTGGTGTAGTGACTCGTCTGGTTTAAATACGCATAGTTTCGTTGTCAAACCGACGACGGTTTGTGATGTATTAACACCGAATCGTCATTTTGAGTGAAAATGTATAATGTACCCCTGGGGACTGCTAATCGATTACGGTAAAATGGCATAGAAGGTATCATCATTTTTCTGTTCGCCAGTGAAAAAAAGGTTTTTCTTTCATCTGATCCCGGAGTACGTTTGGACATTACAGCTACATGTGAGTAGGTGGCCAGACGAAACAATCTCTGGATTATGTGTGTGTGAAGACGGGAGTACTCCTATAAAAAATTATGCTGAGGATGAAATGACGATCTGAGTACACGTCTTATCCACTTGGGGCTAGCTGTTCTTAGGGTTCAAAGACACTTGAGTTTTTGTCTTGACTTCATGAAAGTGTCAGCAAAATTGTTGGCTTCTCTTCCCGGTTTCAAAGAAAACACCGTAACTTGAAAAATCGTTGGTAGGATACATAATCGCTTAAAAAGGTCTACTGCACTGGTGTCACGCTAGATAACATGGCCATTCAAAATGCGGCCCTCGAAGATCATTGATTTGAGTAAATTTTATAGTCACAGAGGTTTAAATCGACCTCAAGATGTAGTCAAAATTACTGAGTGAAAACCACGCAGTAGGTCAAGGCTTGTCCCGGAATACAAGCCTACAAAATAGAACTCACGGATATGCTTGCAAATGTAATGAAGCAGAGAAAAAGATTATCAAGACGTAATACACTACTCATAAGGCTGATGAAAACTCTTCTCGGCAGTCCACGACCAGTTTCGTTCTTCTTGGGGCTCACCGGGTGGGCGCAGTCCCAGAGTTTCTGTCAACTTTATGTTCCACTTGAACCCAAATTGGAGTGATTTCGACAAATACACACATTTGCATGTCAATTTGGTTTCGACGGGAGACTCACCTGGAACCCAGCTGAGTCTACCGTCAAAACCGAATTGATATGCAAAGGAGTGTAGTTGTGGAAAAAGATCACCAGTTATGAAGTGACAGAATGCCCTAGTTGTTCCTGGATATCGAGATAGTTTGGTGGTTGAGGCGTGAACTTACTAACCGGAACGTCCGTTGCTCAAACCTAACCGCGGTATCTCGACTGTTTTTACCTAGGCTTGGGCGAGCTGACAGTAGCTCAGCCCTCGTGCTTCCTTCGGTTGGCATGGCATTTAGGCACTAAGATGGCGTTTCAGCTGAACATCCTATTTGTTCTGGTCGGTGTTTAGAGAAAGGAAACTACTGAGAACTTACAGGGTTGCCAAAACGCGGCCAATAAATTATGTTGGGGGTTGTAGGGGGGACACTTGGCCTTACAAGACTTCACTCATTCAATTCTGCCCAGATTACTTTGGCTCCACCTCATTGTGACAACCTCAATTATTCAGTTGCGGGAAGTCGTTTGAGTGCAGAGCTTCAAAATGGAGGTTGACGGAGTGAATACGCGTTGCTGTGCCTAAAGGCCCTATAGTGAAAGGTCAAAATGACTTCACCAAGAAACCGAACACACATGCGAGATAAAGTACACTCACTGAATGGTTCAGCTACTTGCCATAGTTTCAACTAGCAACTTCTAATGTGGACGATATATGAGCGACAAGTTGTGGGCTTAGCTCCATAAGATTGTCCAAGGTAGTCCACCGCACCGGAAACCCATCTCACGTGACCTGGTCATGATGAGATCTACAACCTGTGTGCCAGCTTTTTTTGCCGCAATGCAACTTGGTTGAAGTATATCATACTAATAATCAGAAAACGTGTAAACCACAACGGGATATTTGTGTTTGAAGTGGAAAGTTTCTCTAAGTTACAGTTACATTCAGCATCATTAACGATGGACTCGGCTGCAATCCAGTTGAGTCACACGTTAAAACCAAATTTGTCTGCATATAAGTGCCCTTCGTGACCTCCGATATTTCATTTTGCTTCAAAATATTGAATATTTCATCTTCTTGAGGAGCAGCCCAGTTTGGTCTTCACCATTTTCGTTCTTGTTTCAAGTTAGCCAGTGAATCATTTCAAGTTGGAAGATCGTAACAACCGCAGTATTATTTAACTGGACAGTTAGAATTTTATCCGAAGAAGCTAACCAGAGCATTCAGTCGATATTTTATCCCACACCTAGAGTAAATTCATGCCAGAAAGCCAAGAAACACATTTAGATATTTGTTCTTTGTTACAAACCATAGACAGTTCACTTGTCATTCTTAATGTCAGACCTTCAAACCTTTGGTTAGTAAATGATTGATAGTGGTGCTATATCGATCTTAAGTGCGAGTTGCTTACAGTGCTCATAAATCACCAGTAGGTGCATGGTAATTTGTTCGAAAACTAACCGAAATGTCTGAGTTCTAAATCACCTGAAAGATTCCCAAGAACGCGATGCTACCGCTGATTCCCAACGGGAAAAACAACAGTACAATGTTTCTCGGCCTCTCATTAAAGCTTGACCACGTGTAAAATAAAACCTGGATTGAACTATAAAAATATCTTCATACTACCAACAGATTACAAGTGGTCTTTTGAAAAACGAGGAAATCTCACCAGTTGCTAAGCTTCATTGAGGAAACCAGACGACACGCGAACCTATATGATGTGATTTGCGTGACCGAACAATGAGTGGAATCATATCTTGCCTGAGTGCGAGTTAATCACACTGCCGTTAGCTACTCGTGATCGTATAGTGAAGTGTTGGCCTACCGGCCGGACTTTCGGGGATTCGAATCTTCCTACGGAGATGCCCCCGCAGCTCTGATGATTTCTAACCATTTCTTCTTCCATTTTGGGCCCATGCCGAATTCGCTTGCAGAATGGAATACTGATCGAGAGTATAATATGTCCTACCAACAGAAGAACCGAGATTTTCACTCGTATCTTAGGCTAGAGCACAAGCATATTAATAACTTGAATAGTTTTGGGAAACGTAATGTTTGAGTTCTAAAAGCATAGCTATGTTACTATTGATATAATATAATACACTACATTAATGTAATATAACCTAACATAATATAATATGACCTAATATAATGTGATATGGTGTAATACAGTATAATATAATATAATATAATATAATATAATATAATATAATATAATATAATATAATATAATATAATATAATATAATAATACATGCTTTGTTTGTTGGTCTGTTCGCCAAGCATGGCAGTTGGATTGCGGACGTTTCGGTACAAATCTAGGTGATATCTTCAGTGCGTCAGTCAGTAGGTCAGTCATTATAAAACACAATATAATACAACATAATATTATGTTATGCTAGATTGTATAGCATGGTGAATGCATCACATATTGTATGGTACAAATTATTGTGCACAAATTATTCTATATTGTTATTCTGTAATATTAGGTTATATTATGTATCATCGCATATATCATGGTACATCATTATTTTATATGTATATTATATATTATAGTGATTACATATTGTGTATTGACCCTTATATTACACTTACCATATGTATCATGTAGTAGATATAATAATACAGATATGCTGCTAATAGTCACCAGAAAGTAAGGCTTATCACTCGTACGTAAAGACACTACCAGGTGATTTTTGGATTGTAGTTCCATGTTTCTCGGTTCAGGGTCACCGAAACTTCAATAAGTTTGTTTCTTATCATCTGCCCAAGAACATCTATGGGACTGGGTGCTCTAATTGGCTTTGACGGGTAGCGCGTCATTCATACCTATTAGATATTTCTTCCAACTGTTTCTGCTTTCTACTTGGGCGGTGGTCACAAATTATGACATTCATCTGGGAACTTGTGGATTGAAACTAGTCACATTTGCCCGCAATCTCTGCTGTACCAGTGATATCTGTTTCATGCTACGTTAGATCACACTTGGATACCGTTACATCCGCATTTATCACCCTGCCTGGAAGTTTTTTTCCAAATATGACATGAAACAGCCTTTACTTTTTTGACAGCGCTTGATTTACAGTTGTGTGTCTAGGCCTCCAAAGTCAAATCGTACCACACACAAGAAGGTGATCGCAGAATTGCCCAGTCTGTTACCGAATGATTTACCTCATTTTTTTAAAGGTAGCGCACTGGTACTAATTGGATGACGTGACTGGTGGCAGTCGGAGTATGACAGATGAAACGCGGGATCTTTGAGGATTTTTGCACGTTCCATGTTCTGTGAAATTTGTGGGACGCGTGGGGTGATATTCTATTTTTTCATTCACCCTGGATGTTTATAACCGTAACTAAGGTAATCCCGCGTTAACATCCTTCTAACTATCAATACTTACGACTAGTTTAACAAAAATGAAGTCGTTTTTCTTCGGTTTTAGAGGCTTGTGTGGGCAACCACTCACAGCAAATCAAAAATTGCCCAGCTGGTTTTAAGCATCCGTGATACTATCTGACTGGGAAGTCCTGACAGGTGGGTCAGTCGATCGGCATAGTCAGGACAGTTACTGGGTCATCGTCATTCCAGGTGTCGGGAAAACCAACGCATCGTTCAAGCATGAACAAATTCTCATGCTCAGACGTGATAATCCAGCTCAGTCCTGTGTGCCCTGTTGGAGTGGTTGTAACATGCTCGCCTTCAATGTCAGATGCCTGAAGTTCAAACTTCGGCACGGCGAAGGATATGCAATGCTGATGAACTCCAATAAGAGCGGTGAAACTCGAGTTCAGTGCTTCCTCTCTTTGGTGTGGACATACATGAAAAACTGCTCCCGGCCGAGAGAAGAACAGTTCAAAAGAGAGTGATGTGAACGCGAAGAGAGTAGTTCCCCTCTAGGAAACCCTCTACGAGACGTATCATATGGAAAGCGATCCAAGAAGTACTGTCATCATTTCCACTGAAATGTCTATCTCATAAGACAATTTCTGATTCTGCTAGTTTACTCCCACGAAAGGGACAAAAATACGATGGAAATGTCTGAAGTCATTAATCCGGATTCGTCAGGGGATTATCATTTAAACTGTTGACATACAAATTGTTCACATCAATGAATTATTTTAATGAAATGGAGTCAACAGAGCTGAAAATCTATCTGGAATATTCTACAGTTTCAATACCTATTAAAGGTTAGAAAAGGCTATGTGATAGGTTGAAAAACAACATCGTCTCTCAGTGATTTCGATTTTCTCCTTATTCTGATTTCGTTTTACGTCTGTGTGCCAGATGACTTTGTATTCGAGTTTAGACGGCGGAGACCAAAATGAAACTGGAGGGCGAAGGCTAGCCGCCATTTTTACGGGGTTGTTGTGTTGTGCATATGTGTGTCCATCACGGGTGTGAATATCAAGATATTATGCGGAGCAATCCATTCAGGCGAAGTAGAAAACTTTGTCCCAACTTGAAGAAAGCTCTTTGAGAAAAGTAGATACCGTGAGAACCTGTTCTAATTGGCCTCACTCCCATAAGGTAACACTTCCACGACGGCTTCGTCCAAAGGCATCTGCTTCACATAAGAACCAGAATCTGATAAATAGTCTCGATTGCATACCAGTCTGGTTTCCATGGGAGAATTATCTGGAACCCGGTTGAATCTTTCATTTATGCTGTTTTTCTTCAACAAAATATGCTGTTGTTGAAGAGTTTTCAGCAAGCTTATGGGAACCAGAACATTTCGTCAGCACGTGGTATTCATCGTAAGGACAGGGACCCAGAACATAATCTTAGAGGAAGTAACGTGCACGGAAGATGTGTAATAGATGTAAGGTTGTAGTCGATGGGTGGTAGACTACTTTGTGTGTTCAAAACCGCCAAGCTAAGCCACGATATGTAGAAGTCAGTAGGCATTTCTTGGCGATATGATCTTCCTCAGAGGTTTCTGGGTTCCAGATCTCAACGCTGCAGCATTTCCAACCCAGACCAAGAGGGGGGGGCCCTGAAATGAAAAATTTCCGTCCTTATTCCGAAGCTCTTATTGAATTTGATGGCTGTCCCGTACGGCTCGTAAAGCTTGGCTTTGTGAAACATGATATGACTGGCGATATGATCGTTAACAGATTAAAGGATTGACGTCAACATCTGATTTTAAACCAGCTATTGTGGTGCTGCTTGCCATTTCTAGTGCGGCTGTTGACTCACCACAAGTTTCGGAGTGTTCATCTATCAACGTTTATCCTCCGCATCACTAGTCTGCCTCCGGTAGCATGTCTGACTCCTGGTGAATCAGTTTTGTCATACACGTTGGACATAGTGTTCTGGTTGAAAAAACCCTTTGACCGACAAATTTCTCCTCAAGGGTACTACTCATTATGCGTGCGGAATCGTAAACTATCTCATCTTCGCTGGGTGGGCTCATCTAAGGCAATCATGATGGGCGTTTAGTGAGTTACAAGACACTTTGGGGAACCACTGGATTGGGTCTGTTAACCAGGAAGCAGGTTCTAAGCCTCAAGAGGTGATGCGCTAGCCTCCTGAAAGTCGGGGTGAAAAGCCTTCATCTGCAGTGACCTCCCAAAGCAACTATCCAAAGGGAGGTCACCTCCTGGAGGGTTAAAAAAGTGGTCAGGGTCAACCGGGAGTTAGTGCGAGTCACCGAAAAGGTGGATCGTTCTCAAAAGTGGTTTACAGTCTTTCCTCCTTGTTGGTCTGTTTTTAACTCGAAAAGTTTTATTACAAAGCAATTTACAGGGTTTCAAAACCACTCATCTTCGGAATTATCCAAAGTACACGAGAAGTTTTGTTTTCGTTTGCTTCCCGACGAATGGAAATTTGCCTTAGTTCAAAGACGGAAGGGGACGGCAGTAGTAATGGTAATAGTAACAAGCCAATACTAGAATGCACTATTTGGTTTGCTTTTTGGGCCTCATTGCCTACTTGAAATCTACCACCGAAAAATTTCGTACTTGTGTTGAGGATTCATACAACTTTGTCCACAAACTCGCGGGTTTCTCGGTGGAACAAGACCCTTTCTTGTGTTGAACAGGGATTCTTTAGAATTGGCCCAGTATCTGTAACTGGCGGAAGCCAAACTTTCAGAAAAGAAGCAACATACCGTCGAGATTCCACATTAATGGTTTTGGCGAATATTCTTATCAAAGATTCCGAACAGAAAGCTTCAACCAGATTCCTCTACTCACCGAAAATATTTCGCCATTACGTAGATGACACTTTTGTCGTTGTTGAAGGATAGAAAATCAGTAAATTTTACATCTTCTTGAATTATCTGAATCCCCAGATCAAATTTATAATGGAGATAGAGTCAATTTCGGACATACTACACTTCCTAGACTGTGTGACACTTCAGTTTGGTGGGCAACTAAAATCTGCAGTATACCAAGAGCCGCCTGGCACTGGAACGACTTTGAACTACTCTTTGGCTCATCCTGAGTCGGTATTCGCTAGTACTGTGGCATCAGTGTTTAACCGAGTAAGGGCCCTGCACACGGAAGAAGTTGATCGGACAGCCGCTTAAAGTGAATTAAAGAAGAGACTTGAGGTACCTGACATCCAGCTAGTTTAATCAGGCCTCAGTCACGAAGGGTATTGGTACCAGTGGCGGAACCCAACAAGAAATAGGTTGGAACGCCTCTTTTCCATACAAAACAGGGACATCTGAAAGCTTTTGAAGGATCCTAAACACGGTTAACATAAGAGTAGAATTCCAGAGCACCTACAATCCCACACAGACCATCAAAAGTTACAATAACACCCAGGAAGAGTCATCATTTGAAGCACCCTAAATCAGAACATTAAGGATTCAAACCCGATCAAGATTATTTCAGATCCCCCATACCCTTCGGCCTTTAGACTTAGGCACCGACACTAACCTACAAAACCTTTTAGCCGGCACTTGGCACTGATCTCTTAGGCTAGCTTATTGGTTCTCCGTCTGCCTTAAAACTCGACCAAACTGATATGCTACTCACTTGGCCTAACTCAGGTTGTGTCAAATGTGAAACGCTATCCAGCTGCAAACGTACCGACTGTTTACCGAATCCTTCTGAACCGATTGGTTGTTTTCATTATACAGCTGATGAAACATGGAGTGTTAACACTGCTCCTTGGTATTTTACTCATCAATTTAAAACGACTTTGTCTATCAGTAGGATGTTCCATGAAACAGACAAGTGGATGAATCATCCGTTCACATTGAGGATGTCACGTGATTCATCGCTGTCAAATTTGGACATGGAATTGAGTTAACCGGGATTTTCTGAACAGCGAACTGATCAATATTGTACCCAATCCCTCCTAGTATGTTTCAAGAGCAGGGAGTGATGGCAGGAACGGGAGTTTTGATAAAGAGGAGCTCGACGCCATTGGATGTAGCGAACTCAGGAGAGCGTTTTCCACAAACACGTGTCTGTGGAAGGAAGGGGAACCTATAGCCACTAGGCTCAGTTAATTTATCCTGTTGTATTCTACTTATGCGCTTTTCGTATCTTTCAGCAAGAGACACACACTAATACTCTGGACCTTCCGGCGTTTTTAGCCTACAGCCATGTCAGAGGTGACTATTCGTGACCGGCACTGCCCAGACCTAGCTGGACGACGGCTGGCACCAGCTAACGTACTTTCGTGCCTAGGATACGTGGTGCGGGCCACCAGATATGGCACCATGAATGCGTTGTGGTCGAAGTCATATCCACTTGATTTGACGATTATCGGCCAGTGTTTGGGCATGCTGATAGCTTTGCAACTGCCCCAACCTGTTCACCCTCCGGTTTACATTGAGTACAAAGAATTCAGCTGGATGCGCATGTTCTTCAGAGCAAACCGTGTGTTGTACTACGCACTGTGTCCTTCGCTCGACATGACTGGCCACTTCAAAGAGGGATGCCAGTCCAATGTCTAATCGTGTTATTATACTACCTACCTTAATATTATCTCTTTGATATAGCTCTAAATGCCGAATCTTGTGTGGTGTGCCGCAATGACTGACTCGCCAGTGTGCTACTGAATGCCCAACCTGTCAGCTATTGGAGAGAAAACCAAGAATGGACTTGGCCGGAGCCACATGTTTGGACAGGACAGGACGCAGGATACATCATAAAAACAAAACAGTGTGACCACCAGCAGTACATATTGAAAAAGGTCGCTTGTTGAAGGTTGTTGTGGGGCCGCTGACAGACGTTAACAGAGAGGAACGCAGTCACAATGAGTGAACGTAGCCGACTGCTACACAAGGAACAATGGAAGCAAGGCTGATCACCCAAGTGGTACCACTTCTCCACAGTCCCGTCATGGGACACCAAGAAAGGGCCTTGCTGTGCCGAAGTGACATACTTAACCCACAAATTTTAGCACACGCAAGGTGGTGGAATTTTCAGAGTGCGTCAGTGACTGTCCCTATTGGCAGAGTAGCACGTTATTTTTCAACCGTGACAGAACTTAGTCGGAGCGAACTAATACGAATCGGGGAGAGTCGCTCCAAAAACCGTTAAACTTGCGGTGCCAGATAACACACTGTATGACGACGTTCTTCAGGGTTTGTCAACGGTAAACGCATCCAGACAAACAAATCCACAGCGTTCTCCCCGACTGGAGATCCAATACAGGAGTCAGCCAAGCAGGATAGTTCAAATGGCATTTAGTTTTTCCTATCAAATCGTACGACAAATCAGGAACATTTTTTACCGCCAACTGCTACACATCAAAGTTGATTTCAATGAATCTTCTGGTGTGACATAGTTTTCCTTTTTTCACAGAAGCCTCATCCGCTTGTCATTCCATGCATACCATGGGCGGATGTCAGCCCTTCTAAAGTGCAACCGAACCAGCCGACCTCACATCAGAGGAAAGTACTAAAATTCTCGGCATACCATGGGTTCGTCAGATGCAAGGGTGTTTTCTGACACCACGTTTCCGCCAGGGTCCTCGATTTTTAGCAGAAGGGTGGTCGGTAAAAGGCGTTGGAAACGCAGCCAGGCATTGAAGGCAATGGCATGATCAATTAGTTTGTATTGTATATTGCTCTCAGGGGACAGGAAACCTGGCAGCTACGCATTGAAGGCAATAGCTCTGATCCACGAACGCCACTGAATGCGTGACTGAGCCAGTGTCGTTGACCGTTAGTAATTTGGGTCCCAGTTTTCAACCCGACTTATTTTACTTGTTAGCGTTTCATACTTCGTTTTTTCGGGTCATAGACTGTCCGCTTCCAGGTCGCTTCCACTCGGCACAGGGTTGGACAAAAAGATATCTATGGACAAACGATCCTCTGGCATGTGAAGCGCATGTCATAACCAGCGTAAATTAGCGTGCTTAGAGTACACGGGTACTTCATTGCTACCAGCATGCATTTATTGATGATGACTCGGTTAGTCAAAAAAGCGAATTCTTCTGTAACTAATCCGACTAAGGTCTCATTTTTTAGAACACTGCGTAAGAGAATCAGATTGGTGCTACAGTTTTCCGGCTGTTTCATATCGCGAAATTCGTTAAACTCAGATAAGCAGCTCAAAGGAAGGGTATTTCCACTAGATGTGTAAAGTTTTCTTCTCAGAAGTCGTCACTCAAGAAGCAACTCAATACGTGACCACCTGATGTGTTTTCCGTTATTGAAGAATGAGTGGCGCTATGTTCTGTCTAAGTGAGAACTAATCACACTGCTGATCAACCACCCGTGGCCAAACGGTTAAATCTTCAACAGCTGGCCGGAAGGTCGCAAATTCGAAACACGCTGAGTTTCGTAAGATTCGTACTACTGATAATTCCCAGCAAGAATGAAGCAGCCGCTTTTTGGCATTTCGGCACAGACTGGCTTCACTTACGGGCTGGGACCTCTATTGAAAACTCAGATAAGTTGATTGACGTCGCATCTCATGTTACCGGCGAAATTTGAATTCTCCGAAAACAAGCAACAAGTGTGTAATCTGGCTCGCTTGTTCCAGCAATGCGTTGACATGCCTACAATCACAAAAATAATTTGAGAGGGTACGCTTTCAATTGTTTCACAGTGGTACTCAACGAGCAGCTAATCGTACATTCAAAATGACAGGTACGGTACACTAATGCTAGTTCTCCTTTCACGACTCATCTCACTTCTGTTGTCTTATTCGACTTCCTGTTTAGAATTGACTGAGTTTTTCGGCAAGTCCTGCTTGTTGTGGAGGAATAATCTCCCCTTTTGTGACCCGATAACCCAGCCGGGCTCACCGGATCTAGTCAGCGGGAATTAGCGTTGACCCACATCTCATCCAGCTAGAAGTGCCTTCTAGGTATTTCACGCCTCTGTATATATATATATGCATATATATATGCATATATATATATGCAAAAAACCTCTGGTTTTTGTCCATTTTCTTGTTTGCGACAAAACTACACAAGTCTCTTAGAGTGCGAAAAGTTTTTTGGCTCTCTTATGTCACCATATTTTGCAGTGCCATTTGTATAAAAGCACTCGGTGTTGTAGTGTATCTTGTTCACCTTTAAACAGAATACAATAGTTGGGCAGTACCTGAGGAATATTAAGCTCGGAAGTCAAACGGCCTCATCATTTTTTAATCAAGTACTTCTCCCTCAGATTGTGATAGAATCATAACACTTGTAAATTCCGACCTTGAATAGACCATGGCTTCCCAAATTCATGCTGGTGTGCCACTCATTTTGACGAAATCTTTGACCGAGACCTTCGCTCAGGACTTTGATTGTAAATTCCGCACGTATTAGTACATAGTATGAGACTCATGACTACAGTAGATTACGGTGCTTTCTAGATAGACAGTGTTTTTCGACAAATTCAGTGCTGCGGTTTTGAGCGCCTTTCTTCGAACACAGGATCTATTCAACACTTCTGATCAGTGTAATACATCTTTTTTTAAACAATGAATGTAAGCGACCGTGTTTTCTACTTGATATGTTTACCAGACGTCATTTGGTTTTCAGTTGAGCTTCCGTGGATCCACAATATATTTCAATCGCTCTTTTCACCAGAGCGATTTCACTACTGTGGGCCTACTCTGCCTGACACCTGGCTGCTATGTTTCAGCTGAGCCATATCGTGGCAAAGCACCAACCAGACAGGACGGAAGGTATCTTCGACCAATCAGGCCGTATTCACTTGTCTTCGTGGCTGCGGTGCAAAATGGACTCAAATATCCAGAAAACCTCTTTCTAGCTTCACCGATAACCTGAGTTTATGAAGTTTGAGTACGCCAAATAAATGTCCACTATCTCAACCAATCCCTTTTCCAAGTCTTCACTCCTCAAACTTTCCTGCAGGATTATTGGTTTTCCACAATCACCGGGGATATTAGGTTCGTGTTGCAAACCTTCTGCAACAAATACTTGAATAATGTGTGGATGATTTTGTTCATGCGAGATGATCAATTATGGTGTCCGGATTCGGCAAAAATATGGGAAATTTCACAAAATCATTGGATGCTGTTGCGCACTGCCTTGCAACACTAGTCATCTAATTATTCGAATATTAACTTCTGACAATGAGTGACTGAGCATTTTTCGGGAAAGTACTCAGGCAAGTTTGACCTGATATACACTCAGATGCTGCCAAACAAGAACACAGAGTCTTGGGACCAGTTACAAATTTTTCAGTTACACACCACACCGATTGATCCCATCATTTAGGTTTCAGTTGGAAGAAACGAATGTGTAGAGCGATCCATAATCCTCAGGCTTTTTTTAATGGAATTATTTGTTCTCTGCGCAAAATTGTTCGATTTCAGTTCACCCTGGACCATTTGACATGGTTCACTGAAGAATTTATTGTTCTTGGCGCTCTTGGACGATATTTTGTTAGGATGTCTGGTATATCACGATCACCCGTGGTGCTCTGACACTTTGCTTTCTTCCAATACACAACGAACATGCAAGCAATATGAAATTCTGTTTAATCCGAACAGGATACTTTTTTGAACAAGGGTTTCTTGATACAATTTCCGCCATTCGGCAAAACGAAATCGCGTAAGCTCTTTCTGGTTGCGTTTGTTGGGCAGAACGTGACAAAAAATCGCGCAAAAGATCCATTCGCGCATATTTTGAATTGTGTAATTTCATTAATGTTTCCTCCGGTTTGTTTGAATAAACAAATCATACGCTGGAGCACTTGGCGCCGATTGTTGGGCTGGAAAACATCCGTTTGCGTGTATAGACAGGATTTGTTTGGGTCGATCTAATGGGAAGGCTTTGTAGTTAACCAACGGTATCAGGTCTGAAAGATTCACGCCGTTACCAGGTGCAAACTGATTCCTACCTGATGATTTTTTTAAAAACTGAATAAGCAGTTCGGTTTGGACAAACTATATCCTCCGAGAAAAGACCAATAGTTTGATTTTTTCGACAATCTCGGTTCGCACACGGACATAGATTGTGAACCAAGAGGAACAGAAACTAATTGAATTTGGAAACGATAGGCTAAATTGGACAGTTGAGTAGTGCTCATTGTGCGCCTGCAAAACTGCTAGTTAAACTTGCTATATACAGTAATCAATGATCTGGTTCACTCAGTCTTCTGTTTTGCCAGTCTACATTAACCTTGCTTTGAAATTCAATTCATTTTTATTACTTTTCATTACGGTGATTCGTATTTCACAAACACAAGTTTCGATGTCCTATCTCTGAGTAAGTAAGAAGAAAATTTTGGAGTCCAGCTTCTGAACGTTTTCCAGAGTTTTCAAGAGTTACGTTGAAACCGGCGAAGCATTGGTAAGCCATTTCAATGTTTCGGGGCCAATCCGTGAATCTTGAGGGTGATTAGAACCTACAGCCTCCGGAATAAAAGTTGATCATTGTATCATTCCGTGACTGTCGACTGATCAGCAGTGTTCTTAAGTTGCATTCATATCGCTTGAACTGGTGTTGGCTGGCTCCTCGAGCGTCGATTCTTGAAGGAAGTCTATAAATCTACTGTTACCAAATGGTTCCTTTTTTAATTATGAAATCGAACTAATTTAAGTACCTGGCAGAAAATGGTGGTATATAATGAATGCAAAAGACCTCCTAGAAATTTTACGAACATTCGGTCAGCAAGAATCCCCCTTTTTCCCACATAGTGTCTAATGGGGGCCTTTAACGAGTGCTGCTAACTGGTGATTTGATCAGTCAATCCGTTTTTCTGGCAAAGGACAGAGAGCAAGCGACTTCAGGTCTTTTCGGGCTAGTAACCACACCCGCATGTTGTATTCGTCAACTAGTACAGAGACACAATACATGAAGGTGCCGTATCTACAACGTGATTGGTGTTGAGTAAAGGTGTGCATTGATCACATTTCTGCAGGGCAGTTGGTATTCATAAAAAAACCCGAACGCTTAACAATTTTGCCATGATGTTTAATCGCCAGAAATCGCCTGGAGAATAAGAACATGCTGTTGGCGCTTTGCTCTGGTTCTCTGGGGCCAGAAAGGCCCAGATTTGACAATATGCGGACAACGATGCATCCACCCAGCACAGTGACCCTGGGATTGGCGACGAAAGCGAAAAACATTTTCACACTGCTTGGTAGTAGGTTTCAGTTCCAGGTAAAGTTACTGTATGTCAGGATTGAAACCGCATTTGTTTTCACTATTCATCCGGACTATTTTCTCGAGTGCTTTGCTTGACCCTTTTCAGAGAAATTTCAGGAAGGACGGTAGCACAAATTGGTCGAAAGTGTATTTCCGTAATCGCGTAGGTCCAAATGATGCAGGTTTCAATGTTTTGTGTGAATGTTTATCAGTAGTTGGGGGTTTATGGAATTCACGTTTACATCACTTTCCTCACAACAATTCTTCTGTCGTGGCTCAATTATTCTGGTGCGTCCACACTAGAGAGCGAAGTACTGGACTTCAGTTTCACTCTTATCGGAGCTCATCAGCAGTAAATATCCTTGGTCGTGACAGGGTTTAAACTCCGGTTATCTGACATGCTGGGGTGCGCGTATTACAGCGCACAGTGAACATACATTAATTATCACGTCTGAACGGACGAACATGTTTACGCGTGAGCGATGTGACTGGTTTGCCCGATGCAACGGCCAAGAATATGCGCTGCTGATTAGCTCTAAAAAAGCGAAACTCTAGTTCAGTGCCATCCCCTTTCGTGTGCACTCACCAGAATAATTGTGCCCCTAGAGGATGAGGACTGGTCAAAAGAGAGTGGTGCGAAAGTTATTTCTGCAAATCACGACCACCTACAAATAATCAAGAATTGTCCAACAGGTTTCATGTTTCCATGTCGCCACCTGACTGGGAAGTCTTGACAGCTGGGGCAGTCGACAACCAGGACAGTCACCGGGCCGTCCTTCGGGCCATCGGTTAAAACAGTCACTTCGCTCAAATGTGATTACTTTTGCCTGTTCAGACTTGATAATTCAGGTGCATCCAGCTTGCGCGGATACGTCCTTTGTTCAGTGACTGATGTTGGCCTACAACGGGATGCGCGCTTAAGGACATTCATGTACTTTTCACACAAAGACGAGGTCACCTGTTGTCTCAATGGAAAACCGACATCATCGGAATACAACGATCCAAATTCCATCTGCCTCGGGATACGATAACTAAAGGAAAATATTGGAGACTTGTAGTTGTAAAACAGAAAAAAGTTGCTTAAGTTTCTCCAACATTCTTTCCAGGCGCTCTGCCTCCTGTGACACCCATCATACAATCGTTCCATGGAATACAGGACTCAGAGATTTTGAAGCAAGTAAAGTTTTGGCACATTTGTGAACAACAACTACCATGCAGTAGTTCTCACACAGAGACGTACGCCACAATAGGCACTAATGATGTTTGTGATGTCAAGTATCATGCCAAGGGAAGGGGCGTCTATATGCTGTAAGTTAAGTTTAATTATGAAGGTGCATTTGGCAGCCTGCGGTCATTGGTTGGGGCAAATTTCGAATGACTGCTAAGCACTGAGCTTTCATCAGAGATAAGTTTGTTCTCATTTCTTCGGAGAGGCGAACTCACAACCGGGACACAGCGTTGTTGTCCGGCCCCAGTCCTGTGCTTTGAGTAGAACAACATTGTATTTGCTGTAGTGATCGAAAATCCCACATTGCATAACGGTGCAGAATAGTATTACCAAAAGCATGAGCTCCACTTAGGTACCCAGTTGATTTGCATAGTTTATATATTTAGTAAGGCTTGCCATGCCCAATTTTTCACATGACTTCAAAGTCTAGATATTGGTCTGTGGGAATCTTTGATGTGAATTCCCCTTAAAAAATTATCGCCGTTTCAGCAAGTTCAATGTGTTCCGAAAAATTAAACAGCGGATCAAGTCTCTATTGATTACTGCGGAAGGACGTTCTGAGCAAGAGTAAAATAACCATCTGTTTCCATCAAGGAAGCTAATCATAAAGTTACTGAAACGTTCGACAACCTACGACCAGTTTCACCCTTCTTGGGGCTCATCAGTAGCCACAGTCACAGTTTCCAACAACCTTAAGTTCTACTAGGACCCAAATTGCACGAAATTAACGAAATACGCTTATTTGTGTACCAGTATGGTTTTCATAGGAGACTCACCTGAAACCCAGACGAATCTCTCGTTTATGGTATTCTTTAACGCAACGTGCTGCAAATGAGTGTATTTGTCAAATTTCGTGCAATTTTGGATTAAGTGGAAAATAGGGTTGACGGGAACTCGGGGACTGTGCCTACCAGATGAACCCCAAGAAGGACAAAACCGGTCGTGGGTTGTCAAAGGGTTTTCATCAATGTTGTGAGTAGTTTTCTGCATGGAGACATACTGCCAGACGGTCTTTGTTCGGCACATTCAATTGAAAAGTCTCATAAACGAGGGATTCAGCTGAGCATCAGGTAAGCCTCCCATGAAAATCAAATTGTTATACAATGGAATGCATTTGTCGAACCGTCTGTTTTCATTCTCCGCTAGAACCATGCACCACCTCCCTCAAATAAGGTATACACTGTGCGGTCGATACGTCCACTTTCCCTGTATCGCGCAGGCTGTTGTCACCAGAGCAGTATATCAAACGCAGGCATTGAATGCGTGTGGACAAGTGAATAAACGTTGTTTTTCTTCCGGTCACACAGCCGCAGCATACACTTTCCTGGACTCGTATACGGGTGTCACAACAAACCGGACTAGTTCTGTTTATCCTGAGGGTCAAAGATTAATGGCTATTTTTAGAGGTAAATATAAATGGAGATGGGCGAACAGTCCATTGTGGACCACCGAACATCGATGCCAGTTTGTGGGTTGGTGAAGGTCGAAAGTGCTTTTTTCAACCAGTTCCCCTCTTGCCAACGGAGCTACAAAAAAATGTGCCGCGCACGTAAGTCGTTGTTTACGAAGTCACTCACTAATTAGGTTAGCAACAATGGAACGGTTGACCTGGAATTTGAAGCTTCATCCCATGGTCCGCGATAAAATTCTGGAACAACAGATATTGTTTGTAGGCTCGAGGCAAAAGACCACTAACAGATAAGCTCTTTTGACAGCTATAATAAACCGTGTAAAAGCCTGTTATGGTCCGCTGAAATAAAATGTTTATGAGACCAGTTTTTGGTGAGAGAATGGACGCGCCAAGTTTGAATAATGGTTGTACGTTCAAGTGCTTCCTCTCTCGTGCCATGGATATTGAAAATACCGAGTCTCCGTCAGAATCATATTGCTTACTGAAAACAAAGGCGACAGTTGTACTCCCAGGGAATGGGATCCGGTAACCGTCAAAGTTTTGTTTCGTAGGCTTGCCAAAATCGTGAAGTATACGAACTGCACTGATCGCCCTGTTAAACTTAATTGTGTAGGTTACTCAGAAGCTGTGTTCCATGTTACTAAAACAGAGGAGGACTTTTTCATGAAAGAATTTACTCACAAGGTTGCTTAAACCTCTTCGATATTTCGTGACAGGTTTCGCCCTTCTTGGGGCGCAGTTTCCGACATTCGGTCAGCTACTTCAGTCCTAATTCCACAAGATAGTTACATTCATGAAGATGTACTGCCATGTCTCGAGTATCGTAGCAACTGAAACATGAGATGACCTTTGTGCAGCTCATTCAGTTGAAAAATATCGTAAAGGAGAGGTCAAGCTGGGATTCAGGTGAGCCTACAGTGAACACCAAATTCGTATGCAAATGATAGTATTTGGAGAGAACGACTTTGTTGTTGAAACTTTGAACCACAAGAACAGAGCCCATTGATCAAAAGAAAGTGTTGCTTCCTTGAATTTGATTTGATTTTAGGGGGAAGGCACACAAGGAACTGAAAACTTCACGCTTTCCCACGAGGATTGCTCTGAAATTGGGGACCTGCTCGATTCAACTATGAAGTAGCTAAATGTGACCACCCAGGTTTGTCCTTATCCAAGGCCAATCAGCCTACATAGCTGTGAATACAACTTAGAGCCTTTCGGGGTTTGGTGCATTATGATAAACCTGCACCCTATCCATATCTGTTGCGTGAAGCTGAACAACCAAACCGTACAGTAGAGCTGATATACAACCTTCTAATGCCCAAGAAAGTCACGTTATGTATTAGTTGTATGCATTTGCTCCAGAGGTCGTTCAGTGGATCTCAGCAAAACGATGACCATGTGTGAATGGTAGCACCTGTTCACAGGCATGACAAAACACATGAGGATATTTGAAAACTTCAAAGTTTCCACAGCGTTCGACCATAAGAATGGGCGTTGGGTCCAATGGCTGAAAAGACAGTTCCCATCGAGTAAACGTTTTAGAATTCGTCCCCGAAAAGAAGCGGACTATAGCGCTTTCAGATACCTTATAGTACCTCAGAATGCTGGCCGCCAACGCTGCTAAGCATATGTAACTGAGGTAGTGAAGCCGAGTTATTTTAGTCACAGTCACTCTCAAGTAAGCAAGTTGGTATGCAAGTGATTGAGTTTCATTGTTTGTCCTAAGGAGACGAAAGTAAGACCAACTAGGAAATACCACACATTATCCCCAGTGATGATGATATCAACTCCCTCTCTTTTGGTTTGTACCTTGTTGCGCTGTGAACGACATATCATCGTGTCCCGCAAACCTGGTATCCACAAACACATTGTACACCACTCCAGTCCATGTTGTGTTTGTCGCGAGTACAGCATGATAGTCCGTTTTAATCAATCAGCTATCCAAAACGATTCCCCCGAAAATCAAAATCTTGCCAGATTCGTAAATCTTCCCCATGTTTAGTTTGATTTGCTCTGCAGAACTATCTCCTTTCCAAACGCTTGAACGTGTGTTCATTTCATGTAGCCTGTTGGAATGTAGCTAATCGATGACTTGATTGATGATAGTCTGAATTGACCAACTGCATCCTAAATCACTCAAACCCAGATGTAATTTATCTTTTCCAGTCCTTCTTTTTCAATCTTGCTTGTTTGTGATTCTGATAAATATCAATAGGAACAGGAGAATTCGTGTGGCCATGCTCCCTTGACTACCTGGTTCTCCTGCTTGGTGTTCCTGTTACTAACACACTTTCAATGCAGCGCCAAGTTGATATGCCGCAAAAAAATGGATGTCTTTCCACGTTGGAATGTGACCATCTCAAAGTACGAAACAAGGAGATGAAATAACAAAAACTGCGTTATCCTAATCGGACTAAAATTGAAATGTTAAGTACATCTACGTTGGACCATTCGCTAATGAAGCCCGTTCAGTCTTACTAAATATATCAGTCACCTTTGAAATCCACTTAAAAAGTGTGCTTAGGCCATGTGTACACAGCGAATTTTCGTCAGAGAGACCCGCATTAGAGAGAAAATCCATAGGGAAAGATTTCCTTTCTGTTTTATCGTGTCTTACTTCAAAATACCCCCACATGGCACATTATCCACTGAGGAACGCTAAAAATGAACTCAGCCTAATGCATCTACACATAAGTAGCCGGGGTGGGTTAATTGGCTTTTGATCGGGTGGTAGTTGGTCTGTTCACTGAGCTTGGCGGTTCGCTTATCACCTTTTCGTCACCACGTGGTGAGACATTGTCAGTGTCAGCCCAACCGCACCTAGCAGTGCACTGACGATGTCCCCTCGCATGGTGACGAAGAGTTGGTAAGCCAACTGCAAAACCGATTGAAAAGGTCAACCGCCACATGGAGAACAGCCAGTGAACCCAGCTTAGACCAAGAGGGTACACGATGAGTATTGAATCCAACCTGATATCATGATAATTCCCCGTTTCATATAGAGATTAAGAGTACACGGCCTCTTAATCTCCACCCGTTCTGCTCCTCCGTACCCGCCATTCACGTCACCACAAAGGCCACTTCCGTCCGACACCGGTGAACTGGCATGCGGGTGTATGTGTCACCGAACTACTTACACAGGCGTGCTTGTATCCTGTCTGCTGGGTCTGCTCTGAGTCGTTCTGCCGCGATTTTCGACTGATCACACCGCCAAGTAGAATCATGAGACTGACCTTGGATGGGACGACCGCAAACCACACTACTGAGCCAACATTATGGCCGCCGTTGTCTGGCCTTCGCGCCTTGACATTGCTCTTTGTCAGACAGTGACAGACGCATCTGTTAAGGCCACTAAAGTGGACAATTAAGGTTTTTTGTGTAATTTTGTTTACTTTTTTGTAAAGGTTACCGTGAACTTTCGAACCCAATTCTTTCTTTTGATATTAGTGACGGTCAAATCGACGCTGTATTCAGAGCTCCGTATCGGCAACCTCAACAATGAGGCGCTTTAGTTAACTGAATTTCCGAAACATCCCCACTAGTTTCTGCGCACATCATGACATGTGTTCACTGAACAGATAAACAAGAAGAATTTGAGGAATGCGGTAGACAGGCTTCGGCAACAACTGAAGGATACCGCAGTTTTGTTGTCGTACTAACCCATCACGCAATTAATGGTGCTTAACTTGGATGGACAGTCAGGTAAAATGAGGGATACAAGTCTTCTGTACGAGGATGAGCCAGCTTCCTTATTGTCTCGAATTTCAGTTGTCAAAGAGCAGTGGTCATCACCATCATCATTAGTTTGAGACCCACCTAGGAAACTTTACAGAAGGTGGGACCCAAGCAATCCTACCTCCGACTTCCTTTCAAAGACGAAGTGATGAGTAGAGTGCTATCATTAGGATTACTTTTTAAAGAGCGTGATCACAAACATCACGAAAAAGATGTACAGGAGAATATTGGATAAAACGGGGGAAGCTTTCCGTTCGAAAGCATGCCATCACCAGTTTCCAGTCAGACATGGTTTAGAACTTACGTAAGAATGCTTCGTATGGAACCGCACAAGAAAAGATCAGCAACCGAAGAAAGGGTGAACAGGGCTGAATGCTCCTCAAGGCGCACTAAGTGCTAGCGCATCCAGGACTCGCACATCAGGCAAAAGGTGTCCGTCATACTGGGTCAGGTATGGAAGTCATTGGCAAGAATGTATACTCAAAGCCAAGTAACACGCAAAAAAAGTGTCGTAATTGCTACTAATAATATTAAATATTAGATATTTTGAACATGGCGTACATCAGTTATTATTATATTGCCAGAGAAGACCTAAAATATAAATGCCTTTTCTAGACCATCGCGTCTGGGAATGTGTCTGGCCGTGGAAAGACAACCGCATTGGTCAAACAATGAGGCTATTTCTGAGTGTTCGTCTTCATCACTGAGATGGAACACCGTGACAACGTAGATCATCTACAGAATAGAACGTAGAACAGGTGTTCTAACTGCCTTTGAGAAAAACTGTCAAACAAACCTAAAGATGCAAAGTGTTCTAAGAATTAGGCTTTGCACTGCTGTAGAGCTAACAGGTGTTTGTACTCCTGAACCAGGTCTGTATGTTACAGATGGTTGGTGAAGGCAGTGAATATCTCTTGGTTGGACAGTTTCTACCGGGTTTTCGTGGCTAATCTCATTTACACCGGTTTTATCAGCCCCGATCGTTAGTACTGATAACTGATTTTGGACAGCTTCACTTTCACTCGCCGCTTTGACCGATTTTGTCTGTCACGGTCGACTGGGATTCAAAACGGTCTGTCGGTCAACGGAGCCCAGTAGATAAACTATAGGCAATTCACAAGGAGCTCAGTGTGGTGCCATACAATCTGCTATCGACCAGAGAGAGTGTGTTCGGAGGTGAAGCACAGAGGCCTGTCGAGAGTCACTGTCTGGTCTGAGCATGGTAACAAAAGAATGAAAGCCAACACTAAGGAGGTGGCTTCGTCCGTCGCTTCCTTCAAGCTTCGGCAGGATACTGCACTTCCCTCAGGTAGATTATAGTTTTTGAGGAATGCGCCTCATGGCACCGTTTAAGTGAGAATGCACGAATGAGCGTTAGTCAGATCGCTACTGACACACTGTTCTCGTAGACTGATAGTACAGTCCGCAGGTGTTCATTAGAAAACGATGCAGACTTGCCTTTTGTAGATATTGGGCGATTCGCTGGTTCTTCCATCGTTTTCTGGAGTGTGTGCGCCTGTGTGACCGGCCAGTCCGATTCTCTTTAGTCACGTTCGACCGCAGGTTGCAGACAAGAAGGTGGTTGTGGTTCTATTCGAAATTGTACGACCTTTTCGAAGGAAGTCCTTGTGGTCTGGTTTTAGGATGCGCTGTATGTCAGAACTCTTCAAGCCCGTGTGCACGGCAGTTCGTCAGGCACCTCTGTCAAGTGTCGAATTTCAAAAGGATTGATATTTTGCAAAATTACGTGGATACTGTCACAGCCGAATTCCGACCCTTGTGGAGTTCGAGCTTCATTTTCCACTTGGTCATAAATGAGTTGCTTTGAGATGCGGTTATCGGTCATTCTTCATTCATGCTTAATTGTCGGACCAGACTTGTGGACATCAGACATTTGCCTCTAACCTATATTCCGTTGTTTTTAATTGATAACGGGAAGAATTCAGGTAGCGAGACGGAAACGGTCTATTGAACGATCCTACCGCATTTACACCTTCGCGTTCAAATAATCAAGCTAAATTAAACCAGATCAAAAGTAACTTTGGAATCAAGTAATGTCATGTCAAGGAATGTCATCCTAGTTAGTAACACATGATGTTTCCTTGAAGAGTTTTGGTCTTTTTCGGGATGACAGATCGGGAACAGGTAGAGTCCATTCGGAGAAACACAATGACGACAATCTTACCTCTGTAATAGTGGGGTCGAAAACTGGATAAGAACAGCCCATCGTCTGATTACCTCGAAAATGTTTGCTCCATGGTTTCCACCCAACCTTCGGTGTTGGAACTAGTGTAGAACTCTAGAAATGTAAACGATTATTTCATACGAAGTCGAAAGGAGTTTTCACACGCTTTGTTAGAGACCAAAGTGCTTTTTTAATGGAGGTTTTGCCCTGTAAGTGAGGCCAACCTACGCTGAAAAGGCCAGAAGCACTGTGCAGCTGTTTCATCCTTGTTGGGACCCATCGGCGGTGCTCAGTTGACGAAACTCCAGGGAGCCTCGTATCTGCAACCTCCCGACTAGAAGTTTGAACACTTGACTGCTCGGCTACGAGCAGCTGATCAGTAGTATACTTTGCTCTCACTTATACAGAAAATAGCGCCACTCGTCCTTCAATCAAGAGATCCAAATAACGTGGTCACACGTGCTGACTAGCTCCTCAAGTGACGATTCCATTCATTCTTCCTTTGTTGGTTGCAGATCAGGTGGCTGTTGCTATTTTCAATGAGCTTGATAATTTGCTTGCAGTCGTTTCGCCACCAATCATGTAGACATCATCACGGTGAAAAAATATCCGCCAGCAAATTGCCAAGCTCGGCGAATAGCTGAACAGCCCACCGGAGATGTCAGCATTTCGATATACTGCCAACATTCCTCCTCTGAGCTACTTACAGAATGTTGCTCCTCACACTACCGACAACCGAAGTGCGCATCAGGAGACTTTGAAAGAATGACTCACAACGGTTCAAAAGACAAAATCTGACTGAGTAACGTTCAATAAGTGTCGGGATTGCTCTGGTACGGTGGGTCTAAAAATTTTGTCCACTTCCGCTCTAAAAAAGCGCTCCAGCGTGCCGATTCACCCAACATGCCGAAGAGGAACCAAGAGTGTCCTTTTACATCCTTTATTGGCAAAACGCTGTGCGTACACAATCTGGGAGGCAATTCGAAAGCGTCCATACAGGGATTCGGACCAACGATATTAACCAACTGGCTACCGTGGCCCACGTCTTTAGGGTTGATCTAAGTGCGACCAGAACTTTGTAGTTTCGTGGGTGCATAAGTCACTCCAAAAGAGAGGTAATCACAATGACAATACCGTTTTGGATTATCCTAGATGCATCAGTCAAGAGTCCCGGAAAAGCGACTGATATCACCAAAACAGATGTTAACCTGCTGCATGAAAGTAAGGGATTATTCCTAACCTATTCGATAATCAGCATGGACTCAGTCTGCTGCTCCTGGACCTCCCAAAGTTTGTGTTACTTGGTACACAATATGGCCAACTAACCCTGGTAATTGGCGGTTCCAAATTTCCAGCTTGTTTCAAAGAATGTCCACAGAATCCACTAACATGCTACCTCATTTCATTATTTACTTGACTCTATAGATTCCTTTTTTGGTTTATCAACTATATGCAAGTGATCACTCTTGACAGGCAAATCCGACAGCCACCCACATCTTCAGTTTGTTAAGAGGCAAGAATTTATTTTAACGGAATGGGTCAAATAAATAACATTCGACAACATCTCTTCTCACGAACCAGTAAGTCTGACAAAATACTTACTTCATTAGTCTTTCCCCCTCCTGTCCCTGAGCATTCTAGCTTGTACTCACAGGACCTTCAGTACCCTCTACTGTCCCGAATCATTCGAGTGCCTCGAGGTTTGCTCCTATGAGAACTCACCAGCAATATTTAAGCATGATAGTACCGGAATCTAAACTCCAAGCATCCGACATGCGAAGATAGCGTGGCACCACTACTCCAGCAGTTCAGGCTGGAGGCAAGTGAACAGGTTAATGCCCGGGCAATGGGCCTGGTTCGCTTGACAACGTGTTGGCTTATTCCCATGTCATCAAAAAACTGGTGGCAACCTGAAGGTTTTTTCAGTCCTCTAGTCTGACAGAAATCAGTGATTAAATTGTTTGATGGCTGTGGGAAAATTCTTATTTAAGACCGCTGCCTGAATGATCGCAAACAACAGTATAATTTTGACAGGTGGTATATAGGACATGAATGTGGGATAAACAGATGTGATATGTCCTAGGTGTGCCAGAGTGGTACGAACTGAGGTTTATTTTGTGCACACACACGATGTTCTGTTTAAACAAGGTCATTCTTGTGTCGATTTCCTTGAAGAAAAAAAAACAAAGCATTTCATCTGTCATATGGTTTGTAAACATATACCACTTTTTCATACTCTACAGTTCTATTTTTGAGACACTGGAATTCCTTCCAGGAAAGATTCATTTCAGTTTGAGGACGACTATTTCCTACATATTTTAATACCTTACTATTAAATACTCATTTTCAGTGCCTGCTTGTTTTTTATTTTGCTTTGGACGTTTTGAAAGGACGTTATTTTCGAAATGTTGTTTTCCATAAACCTGTAATACTTATCAAATAAATAAGTGTGAAGCTGTACTGAGTGAGTGCTATTCCTGTTGATATTAGATCCAGCTCAAAGCGCAATCGATCGAGACAGTGGATGGTGGGTAGACCCACTGTGTTTTAGATGAACATTGATAAAATGCAGAAAAGCACTTGGTTAGCTCAGAGATAGCGGGGACGATTAAATATTTAGGTCTAGAGTGCACGGGTTCCCGATGTGTGCGTTCTGTTGCACGCGTTGGCTCTTGTCTCTCCATAAAGCACTGTCGTGTGTCGAACCGGAGTACAAGATAGGCCGCATCCCTACACGGTTCTTTGATTGGTCCATGGTAGTGACCAATCACACAGCGCGCGACCGAAGGCCACGGTCTTAGTCTCACTTCCTGAACTGCCACCGTGTGCACAAAACACGCGTGGATGCATCCCGACAGTGCGGTGGTTTTTTGCTAATTGCTGAATAGTGCCGTTCAGAGCGCCAATATTGATGTGCCTACACATGAAGCCATCCTGACCCTCGATGGGTAAAAAAAATGCGTAGATGCCACGGAAATTGTACGATGACACGGAAATACTAGCCCTATTCAAATGGCAAGCTACGGCAAAGGAACCAATTGCGACAAACTTTGGCGAGCATGGTATGGAATATTAATTACAGTGCTACATCTTTTCCTCATCTACATTGGTGTGACGCGGTACCTGCACTACAAGTCGCAGGCTTTCGATCCGAAATACGGAGGGACTTGGGATCAGTCCGGACTAAACTTCACTCTGGCGATGCTGATAACGTCCATCGCTTGTTTTTTCCTCTTTCTGTTCTCCAGTTTTATACGCACTTCAAATTATGCTAACGAAAGCACTCAGATTGGACGAGACACAAACAACCTGCATTTGTTAACCCCTTACCCAACGTGGAAGCCTGCTATTCCGTTGATGACATTACCACAAAATGGTGGTAATGGCTGTTTGTACACTTCCGGAACCCCACAAAACCTCATGCAACGAACCGGTTATAACCCTGTGGGCGCCGTACCCGAAGATGATCGCCTATCTAATGCTGGTGCTGAAGATCTGCCACCCGCACCGCAATATGACACATGGTCCGGTCGAAGTGCAATGAACCATGAACAGTTTCATCCTCACACCACGTTTACCACCCTTCGCTATATGCGCCAAGACTCGGAAAAACGATTGTCCATACATCAGAGTCTCCGATTACTCTGGCATCGATTTCAACGTCATTTTCTCCCGTATTCCGTGGTTCTTCATCTTCTGACCGCCTACTGCTTGCTTCTTCCCATATCGGTGGTACATGCACAGCAGATTTTTCATCGAGCCCTACCTGCAGGTGAGTAAATTAAATTTCTTGTCAAATTTGGCCTCTTTTTGTGTCACGTGCAATTATCCTCGGAAGCACGTTTTGTGGTAATGTTCCTACATAAAGGCACATCTAAATGTCCAAGATAATAACACATGCAGTATTTGGTTGTCCAAAGCTAGAGCTGACAAACATTTGATTTTTTACATCTTCGCTCGGTATTTTGACATTTGCTGTTGGATCCAACTGTTTTTGCAGTCAGCGGGGTCCGCTATAGAGCACCGCATCCCGTAACTTACGCAACAACACAATTCAACTGGCTTTATATTAATATGCAATAACATGTTCTCAGTGTTTTGCGGCCCATCTGGTGAGGGATTCGTGTAGTATTGGACGCATAAACTACCCTCCAGTAGAAGCTGCATCAATGCACTGTTGCTCAGAAGCGGTTTGTGTTCACGGTAATCCTTAGGTAGATGCCTCTTGGCCTAAAAGACGATAAAGTCAGGAGCCACTGCATTAACTCGCTGGGGATAAAATGGGATATTATATTACTCTGAAGGTGTAGCTACAGAAAAGTAACCTAGCGTCTGGGCTATCTGTTGTTTTGTGAGTTGCGTTTGATGACACTTGCATTTGCCTCTGGTGGAACAGGAAGGCGGATTCCCGCAGCAAAAATCGAAGTGCGGGAAACTTTCAGCATTCCGTGATTTTTTGAAGATAAGCTTCTCTTTGCTTTCCGCTCCTGTGGAATTGTCTAGTGTTTCCTTGTTTTCTGTTCAGTTTGTCTCACTGCTGCCAGACGGGTTGATTAAAGATTAGTATCAGAATTTTCCACATTTGTGCATACTTCCAGGCTGATATTACTTGAAACTCGACAGGTGTGATCGTCACTTTTGTCTTGTTCCCTGGTGAAAATGCTCTTTCCGTCTCATGTAGCACTGATGAATCGGTGTGGTGCGTCTGTTCGGGCAAAATAAACGTTCAGCATAGGTCAGGTCCTCGAACAGGAACTATGGTGGTTGATGCTTGACAATGCCTATTTATGTCCAATTTCTCTCGAAATAACCAACATTTGGGTAGCGTTCTAGAAGGGTAACAGGTGACGCTCGGCATTGGTGTACTTGATGGATCTCCTCCCCGTTGAAGGGACAAGATACTACGTGTATACAGTTAAACGCAACGACTACACTAAGGTCTACATGGGGAAAACAGTCAGGGGACTATACACCAGAACTGGCGAATATAAGAGATGGGTACACAAACCACCATAGGATGCGGACGAATACCATGCGCTTGTCAAATACTCGGCGACGGCAGGACATGCGTTGCGCACCAGACGTAGAATAGATCTGGGAAATGTAATGCTTTTAGGAAGGAAACTACCATTCACACCACAGCGGCTAATGGCCGAAGCGGTGGAAGTCGCCAAGTATCCCACTGTGAATAGAATCGAGGGCTGGTGTGGACGTGGACAGCGGCCTTATACAAGCTGAGTTGTCACGTGACGGTGTGTGGTTATCAATAAATATGGAGTCGTTAGCAAAAGGGATAGAACGCTCAACCCGACAAAAGTTCACGTATTCGCTATTCCTTACACAACTACTGTGGCACTAGATTATCCAAACAGACGGACAAAGATTGTAAACGACATTTAGGAAGGTTATTCACGCGAAGCGTACCGGAAGAATTAGAACCTAGGCCCGATCCCCTAACCCTTCGGTGTTGGCATCTGCAAACCCATACTAACAAACAAAATCCCATAGTCGACACCTAACACTGATCTAGTCTGACTGCGGGCAATCACATGCAAGGCGTTAAAGTTTGATTTCTACATTTTTTGACAGTTTACGATCTTTCAACGCACAACGTTCTATCAACACAATGTTCTTTCGAAAGCCAAAGGAGCGCTATCCTCATATCCATTGAATCTCCAAATCGGTACAGCCCATCGGCATTGCCTTTTCTTTCTGGATTTTGTTGGTCCAGACAACCGAATAAACTTACCTCCGTCAAATTTTTTCATTCTAATTGTCGCATTATTGAGTTAATTATTCCAGCTACTCCAAGTTGAATACAGGAAATCATGCTGAAATAGAAGCTATATATTGACAAAACCGACATTTCAGCAGTTTGCTACTCACTTCAACAATCTTCCTACTCAGTTTGTGCAACGGAACAAGTTTCTCGATTCCGAGACTAAGGATGCGAACCCAGGTAGAAATTCCAAACTGTTCTCTGTTAGGCCATTCTGACAAGAAGGATATTTTGTATACACGTAATGCACTACTCATGAGGTTGCTGAACATTCCTCGACAGCCCACGACCGGTTTCGCCCTTCTGCTTTGGGCTCATCAGGTAGGCGCAGTCCCCGAGTTTCCGTCAACCTCATGTTCTACTTGAAACCAAATTGCATGAAATTAGCGAAATACACTCATTTACAAACAAATTTGGTTTTGCGAGAAACTCACCTGGAACCCAGCTGAATCTCTCGTTTGTGATGTTTCCAGGCAACTGAATGTGCTGCACCAGGCCGCTTCATGTTTCAGTTGGTACGATATTCGAGGTTTCGCGATACATGTATATACGTAATGCAATACTCTTAAGGTTGCTGAAAATTCTTTCACAGCCCAAACATCACAAACGAGGGATTCAGCTGGGTTCCAGGTGAGTCTCTCGCAAAACCAAATTTGTTTGTAAATGAGTGTATTTCACTAAGGATATTTTGTCCTTTTAAGTATTCCCACACACGGACAACCACTTGGATGCAACCGAGCACTGAACGTGGGCAGTTATTCACTCAATTAAATTTAGTCTTATTACCCTATGAAAGAATGTTTATACTTCAGGCCAGCTGCGCCTTCACTTCTGCCTGTCGGACGTCTGTTCTTGTTCGCATTTTTTATATATGAAAAACCAGGTATTCAGAACCTGTTTTAGATTCTTTCACTAAAGACATTTTTCAAGTTCGGACTTGTACATCTGGAATATAAGATGTTTTCTCGGTCAAGATGGATGTAAAACGATCTGACTTGGTCAGACAGTAGCCTGTTTTCGAGTATACTGCGTGTACTGAAGCTTTCAGGTAAACGGAATACTTCGAATTTCATTGGAGTATTTTTGGTGCTTCCAAGCTTTTGTTTTTGCTATCATTCTTAATAAGCATGTTTCGTTAGTCCGTAAGGTCATCCATGATTGTCTCAGTGCTTGTCTCGTTCTTGTTTCGACTAGAACAACAACTGCTCGGTGTCTTTGGTTTTAGGAGGAGGTCGGTTAGATAAGGTGTGATGTTTTGTTGGTTGGCATTGAAAATCGGAAGCATAGTTGCTGAGTTGCTAAAGGTAAATCGGTTTATGTCAAGATACCTCTTTAGAATCGCATTCTGCTATGCCACATGTGTACTTGGGGCCTATGCGACGTTAATAACAACTCTAGTAACTTCATTGACTCTGGGGCTTGATATTGAGCAATGTATATTGACAATGACTCCTAAGTGCGAACCACAAAGTTGTCTCCTTCTAGAGGAGCCATTTGTGGAACTGACTAAAAGCGTTATTTCATGAAAGTTGACCTTTTCTGATGGAAAACCAACAAAGGGTATTTTCCGTCGTTGGCGCTTTTACGTCCCCGAGCAGTTAGGTGCATTTATTGTCCTACACTCTATATCCATGGGGACGGTTTAGGTTTTTGCTCTCTTTGAAATGTTTTGTTCAGCGTCAATTCAACAGACGTCGGACCATCAATTTTTCCCGACTGACCTCATCTCTTATCAATTCCGGGTGTAAATTTCTGGAACGAAACACCTATAGTCTAATGAAAATAAATTTCGGAGAATACAACTAAGTTACAAGACATATTAGGCGGAACACACTAATCGTAAGGTTTCTGGAAACTCCTCGACAGTGCACAATCGGTTCCGGTCTTATTTGGGGCTCAGCAAATAGGCTCACTCTCGTACGCTGAAGGCTCGGTCGGATATCCAAAGTCACAGTCAGTCCCAGCCTTTTCCATTGGGTCCCAATGGCCACCAATGGAAGTGCTCTATTGATTAAGACAATAGAGATCTGACCGTTGATGCATGATCAACTCTCAGCAGAATTCCAAATCTCATTGGTTGGTAATTAAGAGACCCAGTGTAATGATGGATGACTAGTTAAACAAAAAACCAAAGTGTCCAATACTGATTCCAATACTGTTCAACACCGTCAACAGCCGGTGAGAAAAACCCACTGTCTAAAACGTGCCCTTTCTTAAAAAAACTTGAGATGTTTTATCTGACCATTAGGAAGGCCTGAGGTGAAAGTTTACGAATTTCAAAACATGGCCAATCTTTACCGCTGTACTGCCTGGTTTACCCTGGACCCTCGATTCTATTATTGCACTTTGAAGCAGGTTGTTATTATACATATCCAACTGAATTATGAAAAAAATCGTTCCGCTGTAACATCCTTTCGGTGCCTAGGTGTCATGCCACCGGAAGAATGCACAAGGGCTGGGATGCTGCCAGGTTACCCAATCCTAGACAGGAGAAGTCGAGATGCAGTGATCGGGTTCGAACCACAGACCTTCCGGCCAGTAAATTCGCGTTTTAACCTACTTATTCAGTATCGTAAATATAAAGTCACAGGCTGTCAAGGGTGAGAGAGGTATTCGGTGGTAACCAACGGGTGACTGAGGAGTGCTACTGAACAATATTCATAGAATTTTTTGTGATGGGTAATTTATACCGGTCGCTGTCCGACATCTGGCGTGGCTTCGCCATGGCCGGTTACGGATGGAGTATCAGTCTTCATTGTGCGCGAGAACAAGACTGAATAGCGTAGAATGAACAGCGCTTTACTTGTCTAAGAATAGACGTACATAAGCTGAAAGTGAAGGCGAAAGCATGGTTAATACGAAACGACAATGTGAACACAAAGGATAGCCATGACATGGCCTTAGATTTCAATGAAGGCTTAAAGGAGCCGCCAAAGCGGTCTCCTGATTAGGTTTCCTCCAGATGCCGGCTTCTGTACAGTTTTCGATACTATTGAAATCGTCCGTAGTCTGGTTTAGGAGGAAAGACATTCGTGAACAAGTCATGAGGTAGAATTTTCTTCCTTGGTTCCAGTGTAACCACCATTTATAGTCCACTTGTTTCCGGTATCTGTAGCTCTGTGCATCCATTCTGCTAAGGCTACCCCAGTATGGTTCGTCCGACTGAAAAAAACATAATTCTGTATGACTCTCACACAAGCTTGTGTTAATAAACGACTACATCGAATGTTTGGAAGGCAAGTTGAGACGGACTCGCAGTCAATATTTATGTAGAAGGTTGGGCGTATGAACCTGTAGCATCCCCTCGACCCTTGAAACATTGGAATTGTTCCAAAGGAGAATCCTCTGTTGAGATCATCTCAAGCAAATATGTCAACTTGACGCTCCTCGTGTCCGCATAAACTTGGCATTATTGTGCTTCGTTTAATAGTGGATTCTCATGAAACCATCCTGATGATGAACTGAATTTTAGCTCATCCAAGTCGTTGTTCGTTAGCACAGGCTGGATGATTCCGACGTGTCAGTCAAATCGGCGAAATTCTCAAACTTGTGTCAGATAGAACTGCCAGGATACTGACATCATAACAGAAGGAAATTGTTCTTGTCGGCTGATTATTTTGCATCAAGAAAGTCAGTGAACTTTTCGGCCGTTAAAACGCATTACATGTGTCAAAATTTTAAAACACTTGTCAGCGTTTTTCGCAGTTGAAGGGCATCTTAAAAGCTAGAGTGGTTTCCGAGGCGAACTTGTGTACACCTAATGGTCAGGTGTTATGGCCCGTCAGCTTCACAGCAGTCGATGAGATTCGACTGTCTCATTTCAGTGTCACGTTTTTCATGCAGAATATGAAAAATATGGGTCGACGACACGCCAGAAACCAGCACTGACTGGTTCTTTTTGTGTTACATGTTCACTGCAGAGAAACTACCCTGGAAATCACTGGTGTAAGAAAAAACTACGTCTATCTTATTCACTTATGATACTCTTTCTTTTCAAAGTATTTTTCATTCTTGGTAATGGAAATTTCTGAAGACTCACGTTTTTCTGCGTTTTAATGCGAATATTACTCGAGGGCGATATAAATTGATTCAATACAACTCCGGTCAGGGTGCGCCAAGGACTTTCAGCTGGTTATGTTCAGAGTTTTGTCCTGACGGACCTTCGACTTTATTTACAGTGTTTTAGTAAAAAAAAGACATTACCCTCAAAAAGTGGAGATCAGAGTACACTTAAGCTTCGCACAGGATAGTCTCAATTTAACGGTCGAATGCATGCATTTTTTTATAAGATACCTTTTTGTAATCCTGATTGCAAGAGATCAAAATACAACCGAGGGAATCACCCGTTAGCAGACGGCAGAATAGCCCACAATACGTCTGGAATACCATGTTACGTTTTTCAGAAGACTACTTTTCCCTCAAAAAAGTCCTATTTCCTTTTACGTAAAAGACTTTCGTGAATGAGATGGTTGCTGATGTGATTGGACTCGGTCTTCGTTGGTACAAAGGTGGAGAAATTTTATCGCAAAGTTTGAAGTCGCTCGTTAATACGCTTGGTGACAGTCAATCGAAATAAAAAACACTCCAGATACACTCCCAGATACGCAAGAAATAGGTTGTCAGACAAGTGTTTTTTAGTTGACTTATATATCGATTGCCTAGTTAGGTCATTCAAGAGGTCATCTGCACCAATACGGATCTCGCTACAACTTGTTCAAGGTCGGAATTCAGCTTTGATCCAGCATGTCTCTCGTATACGTTCATACGGTACATTTCCAGGAGGACTGCAAATAAGAAACCCTCCGCCTACAGCACGAATTATGCGGTGAGAAATGTTTTTCTCAAGCGAAAAGTTGACATCCGTATCGGATTTGCCCGTCAACAGTGGTCAAACCGCTGGACGTTTGCGCATTGTAGCAAGTCACAGGCGGTTTACATTGAGCTAAATGTGATGCTATGCACAAGTCCCTGGAGCCACTATAAACCCGAAGGAATAAGATCAGTGAGCGAACATGCAGAGGCTTGTTACAAGTAATGTTTTGTAGACAGTGAAACGTAATTAGGAGTCATTTTGTTGAAATGATGAATAATTCCATCTTTGTGGATGTTCTTACCGTGGTTTTATGCAACCGGTACTGTAAACAGTAATCGGACTGCTGACTCTTGGCAAATGTTTTGATATGCTGAACTAATGGAATCCGTTGTCCTAAAAAAAGAACTGTTTTCCCTGTTTTTCTCCTTAGGGGAACATAATTATTTCGTTCTTAAATTCACCGACCTGCCGTCGAAGAGTAGACGATTCTAGTCACCATTCTTCTAGCCTTGTTCTGTCGGTTGGCGATTACTCAGTACTGCAGTATCCAGCACCTTCGACTTGAATTTCAGGGTGAATTTAGAAAGAGTCCCACTTGCCCCATTGGTCTCAGACACTGTCACCCGGTCGATGCTGGATCACGTGACGTGAAGTGAGTGTTTTAAGAATGAATGGTGCTGAGGGTAGATTCATGGCGCTGCTGATCAGGGCCTCACTGTCGAAGTGTATGGTTTCTAACTTCTAATCTGAAGATCACCGATCCGATTTGTTTCGAAGATCTATAAGATGCGAAATGTTGATGATTCCAGAAAAGCAAGAAAAAACTGTCTAGTGATTGTCGGTGCTTGGTGTAGACTGATTATAAATGCGAGATAAAGACCCAACAGTCTCGGTTGCACGGGAAGTTTACCATAGAAATAGCGTGGGAACGAAACGTGGGTAATGGGGATGCAAACAAGGTACGACAAATCTGTGTTGACCGAGCTCCTCACACAAATACCCGCCTTTATGTTGCCAGTTCGACTATGGCCTGCCAACACACATGTTCGTAATAACTGCAATGTCAGGAACTCACGACATTTATGTGCACTCAGTGCAGAAACTCACAGTTACCTGAATAAAACCCAGTAGGACTTCCAGAACACTCAGTCTCTCAGAGGTGAAAACCACAGGAAAATTAGAAGAAAATGAATCCGCGCTAGACATGTGGGCTGAATAAGACTCATATTATCAATCCTATTAGTTCCATTTCCCAGGGGGAAACACCTCACCGAGCGGACCTTGAAGGCGTTTGGATGGAGGTGAAACTCTAGCGCTACGCCTGAAGATGCTGAGGCTGTAACAATGGCACTGTTACATGTATGCGCTAGCCCATTCCCTAGTGGCGTTTCACAACAACAGTGCAGTGCTAACTTGGAAAAACAGGTATCGGAGTTCGTGTCCATTAAAGGGTCGCTATGTACACCTCAAACCCGTTGTTCGCTGCTGTGTATCGCCAGTGCGTGTCCATCGCGCCAGCACAGCACTGGAACTGCGATGTTCTCACGTTCGAGCGAATGCGTGACCAACGCTCGCGTGGAGCATAGTCATTATCCCATTGGCACGATTTTCTAGACATTCATTCCTGTTTCCGGAGCAACCCCAATCTGTTCACAACCTGCACAGTTTATCGGATGAACATCATTATATCGGGCTAGTTCTTCTTCAAGACAACAGAACACTAACAATAGAGTGGAACGATGGGGCGTGTCGTTGGGGATTCATATCTTTAGGGACCATTTTAGCGTATTCCTCTGAAAAGAATTCAGGTCTTTTGATAAGTTCGGTTGGACCACATATCCAAATACCATCTTTATTCAATTTTATAGTCCTAACCGAGCTGCATGTTTGAAAGTCGGTCTTTGGCATGGTTTTATCCATACTTTCTCCAATTAATGGTTCGACAAATGTCCCCAAAGTTCCGCTGACCTTTAGTGACAAAACAATTGGTATAAATGAAGTAATTAATAGAAGTTTAAAACTGTTAGCGGCCGCGCTGGCTTTGAACTCGGTTTGGTGACATTTGATTCGAATGAGATGTGCAATTTTTGTGACTTGATTTGTGCGTCAAAAAGGGCTAACTAATTTTATGTTCCAGAAGCTAGGTTCTGAGAATCGATAGCAAAGGATAAAAACGGTGAATTTCAGGATACCAGTACTGCCAAAGAGCAAGCCGATTATGTGGAAGAAGGGCCGAGTTTAGATATCTAAGTTTATTTCATCGACAACAGTCCTAAAACTTCGGCGACTGTTTGTCTGTTTGTTCCATTTCAAGTTATTCCAGTTTACATCTAGGACGTTCGTATTACAAGTGTACTGTTTCAGGATGCTACGAGTGAGTTCACCTGAGTGGCAGGGAGTAGTGAAGTTGACTCGCACTGTGGATACATGGATGCTACTCATTGCCGAAGCTTTCATATCACCAGCTCTGATGAGGTCGGTCCTAACTAAACATGACCCTTTGCTCAGACTGATGCCTAAGCACTGTGCAGTTCTCGTTGCGTATCATTCGAAATCCAAATACGTGAAAACTCTCGTAACTATATGAGCGCCAACTTACTGACCGGAAGGTCCGTGGTTCGAACGCAACCTCAGCTTCTCGGCTGCCCCTGTGAAGGCTCGGCAACCTAACAGCGTCTCGGGCCCCGAGCCTTCTTCAGGTGGCATGGCAGCTAGGAACTGAAAAGGTGTTACAGCTGAACGACTGTTATTGTTGCTGTCTTCGTGTATTTATGGTTGATAGGTACCGCTGGGTAGTAGACAGCCCGGGAATGGTCTCGACTAATGGATGAGTGGAAACTAAGCGTTGGCCAGTCTTCAGTGCAGACAAATAAGGGACTGTGACATGCAGAACAATACCCTAGTGTTCCCCATTTGGTGTAATTCAGCGTCACCAAACACTGACGCACCAATCAAAGCTAACCTATATAGTCATGCTACCAGATACGTGTTTCAATGGGACTGCATCCTGTAAATGAAGACAATCTATGCTGAAAAGCTCGAGGACCCGGTCAACACGTGTAGTCACGTGATAGGGATCCCGTGATTGAAGGATGAGTGGCTCTATATTCTGTCTAGGTGCGAGCTAATCACACTGCTTGAAGACACTGTAAAACCTTCAACTACTAGCTGGGAGGTTGCGTGTTCGAGACTTTCTGGGGTTTTGCGTGCTTCTCAGCCTTTCAGCGTAGATTCGCCTCACTTATAGGGCGAAATCCTCACACTACTAGCGCTCGATAAGTGTGCTTACGAGTCAAGCGATTTTCGCACTTGGTCGAACAGTTACTTTGCAGAAACGAATTGCCCCTAGTTTTCTACACTGTGTTGTCCTCGGCTATATATTTAAGACCAGTTCAAAACACTGTCAGCCAACAGTTTATTCGGATTTTGATCTTACGCACACTACACAGTCGGGTACAAGGCCGTTGTTATCCTTAGTCATGAACGCAACAACTGATGTATCCCGTAGCAAAGCCTCCTTGTGCTCTAACCTCGGAGACAAATTTTTGACTTTGAATGTTGCGTTTTTTTAAAATGGGCAAACTTACAAATTCCTAGAGGATACATTTGAAATTGCATTGTTTATTTGAGAAAATTGTTCATGATGTCAAAACTGAGATTCTAAAACACGATCCTTCGGATCTCAGGGACTCTCATGATGGTCTCCAAGGCCCTGGTATGGACTGCTGGAAGAAGTCGTGCATAACTGAGTCTACAATAGTCGTTCCGTGTCTTTTGATATTCTCAGTCATTCGGTGGGATTACTCAGCTTTTCGAAAAGGATGACCTCGATGTCCTCTGTTTGCAAGTGATGCCCGGCCTTGAAATGGATCTGCTGATAAGATAGATGGAAGCTTTTTACAGCCAACTATCGCTATCACCGTTCTGGGATTCATCATGTAGGCCTAGTTTCCCGGTTTCATTCAGTCTTCTTACGCACGTAAACACCAAAGAAGACGCGTGTGAAGACAACCACTCTGGCTTAAATCAAGGTAATGCTAACTGACAGTAGTCGTTGGTCACTTATTTCTGCGATCAAAATCATATAAGTAAGAAGTTACTTGAGCAACCCTAGAAACAAGGAGTCCCTTTCTCACTGAGCTTTTCGGGATCTGACAGTTCCGTTAGTTCGCACCCCCAACATCGTCACGATTGACGTTATTGGCAGGAAACAGTACACAAATTCATTAGCGTTTTTAAGTCACTTCTAAAAAAGGTGTTCCAACCCAAGAGCGTAGTGGATAAGGAGGTTGGTTCCGTTTGAAAGCAGTCCCCTCGAATCCTCATCTTTCTTCGCTGCAGTCTTGTCAGCAACAGAAATGAGATCGGCCGTCACCTTTCCGTTCAAATTATCCTAATGAATTTTATAACTCTGGAACTAGTGCACTTGGGTCAAAATACCGTTTGTCATGTACTCCCAATCCTGAATATTTTGAAATACTTACCCCGCAATATTCTCCCAAGTCAGGTTTGTCTATCTGCCCCGGACAGTTCACTGGTTAAGGCACGAACTTGCCGACCGGAAGGTTTGTGGTTCGAACCCAGTCCCGACATCCCAAATACTCCTGTCTAGATGCGGGCATCCTGACAGTATCCCAGCCACCCGTGCCTCCTTCGGGCGACACGGTAGCTCTGCGTCGAAATGGGTTTACAGTTGAAGGCTTGTTTACTTGCTGGTGTATTATTGTCGATGGTGTTGACAACGATAATGATGGTGATGATGAAGATGGTAATGGCGATTAGCCATTGAAGCTAACTACTGTGCTCATGATTTTCTAGATTTCAATCGTTTTTTGCGGAAAGAGCGGATCTGCTTGGTGATCAGTGGTCAAGTAGCAAATGCCACTTGGCACTGCCTCAGGGACGGCGTTCAAAACCGGTAACTGGTAGCTTGCCTTTGCATAAGACACATCACTGTGAATGGTAAACTCCGTGAGTTAAGAAGGCTAAAACAGATAGCCGTACTTTCTGAAAAGTTTCGTCTTCACGTACGGCTAGCCGTCCAAAATGTGAGGCCGGCACCAGATTGGTGATGATCTTGCATTTCAGACCCCGGTAGTACTGGATTGTTCAGTTAAGAAGGATAATTGACGGAACATACCATTCACAGGGTTGATGAAAAATCGACAGCCCATGACGGGTTGCGCCCTTCTTGGAGCTCGGTAGCTAGGTGCAATTCTCGATTCGCAGTAAAACTTAAGCTCTACTTGGATCTGAGCTATTCCTGATCAATTCTGGTAACTTGATCGTCCAAAAATTCAAATCTTCTGTGGCCCGGGAGGTAAATTCCGATTTCCACCAATGATTCTAATTTAACAGAAACAACGTTCAGTTTGGTTCTGATATGTGCTAAGTATCGGAATGTCGTGCGGCAGGATAGGACGGGCTTTCGACAGACTGATCATTTATTCGTCGTGTTTAATAATGCAATGAGAAGTGGTGTAGTACAGTTGTTAATATGTTCGGTGCGTTTAGTTCCGACAATTCATTATTAAGGATTTCTCGGACTGGTTTGCTGAAAGCAAGGATGTTTAATCTTTGGTCATAAAAGTAATGCGTTTTCGCTCGGATCTTCCTTCCTGCACAGCAAGTGCCCTTGCGTTCCATCATCCAGTTGGCCGTGAGTACTGTGAGTACTTCTTTATGAAGTACAAAAGAGGAATGTGTCAGTCACGGCACGGCCCTTCCTTGATCACACCAGCTTTAAGAGGGTTTCTCCTGGGAGACTGCTGTATTTCACTAACAAGCTGAGACCCCTGGGTTACAGTCTGCTGTTTTATTGGGCCTTACTAGGCAGTTGAGACCACATCCCGATCAACCATGTTTACCTACCCAGGAAGCGTGCATAAACTGGCCCAAATACATTGATAATTTTGCAGTTTTGTTTACATCCACTGTTGAAACAGAACATAGATGAGGGTAAAGGCTGAAAACTACGGGAGACGAATGAATACATCCGTAAATCTTTTGTCGAACAGTCTGAGAATGGTGTGGACCCAAGGGAATAATAACAGAAGCCTTTGGAAAGCATATGGTATGAAGTTATCGTTATCGCCTTTTGGTATAAAGATCACATTTCGTAATTTTGTCAGAGAGTAGGTGGGAACACAATTCAATTCAAAATAAAAAGCTAGATGATGATCGTTTGTAGAGTAATCATATGGGTGGGACGTAGTTGTGATTAAGTAGTGTTTGACAACTCAAATGGCATTTTAACAATGTTGACAGACACCTGTGTTGACCTCTACTGATAATTAGTCAGGACGACCGGCTCTCTGAGCTCTTCCAGTTGTTCTCAACGAATCCAAACGATCACTGTTGTATTCGCTATAGTAAGTTGGTGAACAGGTAGATTTTGGATTCATATTACTTCTCATGCAATGGAGCCCGGTGAGTCTACACCAAAGAGAGGAAGGACTGGACTAGGGTTTCTCTCTCAATAGGGTTGATCAGTAGCATATTTTTTTCGATTGGATGGTAAGCACATGAATCTCCATGAAGGATTCTGAGCCGTTTTCCCCAAAAACGAATTTTAAGACTTCACAGAAGACCTGTTGCTATATATTGTGTACTGATAGGTTAGTATTCCTGAAGCTTATCAAATTGGCTCCAGCAGACACTTCAGCCGATCCTACCAGCTGTGGTTTCTAGGCTCTTATTGAGCTATACTGAATGAGTTTACTTTTGAAACACAAGAAGTTTCTCATAACATGTCGTTCAATAGATAAGGGTCAGACGAACACGGTCTTCTGGTCCTCCAGAAGCTGGGAGCTGGAAAATCCACAATGAGTGTCCTTTAAAAGGTTACACCATTGTGGCAGTATGCAGGTGCTCAGCCGCTGCCTTACCGTCAGGCTTTCGAGCCAGAGACTTTCGTTGTGAGCTCTAATCACCCCCGTGTTTGGGTGTGAAGGCCTCCAAATTATCCCAACCCGCGTAGAGCCATGAACTTCGCATCAAACAAATGCTCCCATACCACTTTGACCGTCTTGTGGCCATCTTATTTACTTCATACATCAATGGGGGTAAGTGGAAACAGTTACTGATGGCACCTCCCTTCTTACAATTTAAATTTTTCCTTCTCCCCCCTGACCCACCCCACTGTGACTACTGTTCGTGCTTGCCCCAACACCAAGACTGACAAGTCTGTTCGCGTTAAGCCATACTTGGCGGCAGCTTCAGCGGCCCGTCTCGAGTGACAGCCCTAAGCACTTCGAAATCAGTTTTCAAACCCCAAAAAGCCAGGTTAATTAGATGCCTTTCATGTTCCCAACATGAAGCAAGCAGGAAAAATAGCTGCTCTTGGACTGGTTTTCTTCTACATTGGTGTACACGGTCTGTCAGAAACAAGAATCCAAGACGGAAGCACCGTAACTAAGTTGACTGCTCCGTCTCTCTCCGCTTCCGGCTTCGCCCCTTGGTGATGCGCAGACCGCTGTAGCTGGACATGACTGGGTTAAGCCGTCAAGCGGAAGCATCTCTACTGGACTGGATACTCGTCATTCATCGCGCCTACGCGATTCATTTTGTTTATGAAAGAACTCGGGGAAGAGAGGTCCATCGATCCCTACTCAATGTATGTGCTGATACCTCAACGGACTGGAGTCAAAGACGTGAACTCGTATTCTATAGAGGAAAATGTTGGTAGCCCAGGTAACGTAGATGGTCACTGGCTTGTTCGCTGAGCTGGGCAATTTGATTGCACAACCACCAACCCATCGCTACGCACCACTACGCTCCCCAATAACGCACTGGTGATGTCACCTCGATTGGTGATGAAATGTTTGCATTCAAATTGCCAAGCTCAGCGACCACGTGAATTCGTATACTGACAGGCTTAGCGCTGCTGAGGCTCAACTGGGCAGTCGTTTTAGATTAAACACGAGAAGCAGGGACAAGGGAGGGTGTAGCTGTGTGCTGACGACGGACTGTTCCTTTGCAGTGATTCCTGTGCGACGAACATCGCTTGAGCACTTGGTGCCAACTCATGAACCACCCGGAAACCAGATAGACCACAGCGTTATCCATGAGCGGTGTCGGGGAAGCTGCTCCCTCTGGAATACCCAAGTGGACTCCGATCATACACCTATCCGTTGCCGCTCTTCCCTTAGTTTTTTAGGTCTACGTGAAACACGCACTTCTCTTGGCCATTACAAAGCTCATGGACCCAGAAATCAAACATACCTATCAGAACATGTTCTTCCAGCGCCTGTCTGCTGGTCGACTACCAGATATTATCGATAAGCGGAGAGAGATATCCAAAGATATCTCCGGCTTTTGGTACTCACACAATATATAAGCAAGAATGGGTTCATTAAGTCAGAAAACACTGCTAACACAGTGTCTCATGACCAACGATTCGGATCGCATGTTGGGCTTGAACCGGTTTACGAAACAATACTGCAAGTTGTTTGGCCGGAAGCTTACTCATTCTAAAGACAAAATCCTTGGCTATACTGTTTTGAAACGATCACAATAGTATTCTTCACCACTGCCTTCTAGCGTGTTCCCTCGAACAGGAGCCGGCCCAACTTCTTCTGTAGTGGTCTGTCTTGGGAGGAAGTGCCGTATTCGGATATCGTCACCTTGGTTTTTAATGAACCGATGCGGGAGGCTACTGAGTCTACCGACTTCCGTTAATCCTATAAACGTATATCCGTCGGGACTTCATCAAGGTCGTTTAGTATACCTTACGCTAATGATCCGATAAATTTGATTTGATACCTTGTCGTACGACAGAGTTTGATTCTATTGGATTGATTCTGTTTCTGATCATCCCGATGTTTGTCGCTCAGAGAGTAAAAAAAATCCAGTTTCACAGTGTCAGTCCTACATCAACCATTGCACTTTTTTAATACAATAATGGCGAACACCCAGACAGTTAACACTTACTCAAGTTCAAAAGCTATCTTACTACAGTTGGAAAATGTGCGGAAACTGACAGTGTTGAATTTTTCTAAGTTCCTACCATGTCTGAGTGACTGTGCTACATCTGTCAAGAGTACGTGGACATCGCAGTGTCAGCTATCTTGGTTACTAATATTTATACCAATGTACCGTTTTAGTACGACTGACAAAGCTGCAGTCAGTTTAGTTGGGTAGCAAGGTTTATCATCTACACAAATTTAAAGACAGAAATTATCGATCTGATGTATACTTATCAGTACACCGTTGACTGCAGAGAAATCTACGCGCTAACCTGCCTTAGTGTAATACAAAAGACAACCTAAAAGCAACTGGGTCAGTCCGGTCAAAAGACTACCTTTTCAGTAGCTTGATACAATAGTAGCATAGCACGGAAAAAAAGCGCAAGATGTTTTCTGGCTCAATAAGAACGATGTGGCGGACCAGACACAAGTTTATTCATTCAGAGTGCAGTAAACTGCATTAGTATGACAGTAATGCTGTTCATTCTCCGGTCTTGATCTAACACCGGGTACAAGACCCCTAGGAGGATTGACACTCGATACAGGAAAAACCATGTATGGCATTGTTCGCCATTGTCCATCGCCATGTTTCGACGCGACAGACCAATCCGGAAAGGGACGCCAGCCCACCATACCAGTACTTCGAGCAATTCAAGTTTCGGTTTTTGTGTGGGAGCCCCGTCGATACACAACACATCTACCTTATCAAGGATTTTTTATTCTAATGAATGAGGTGATTCTGCAAGAGCTACTCCTAACAGAAGGTCAACCTTTACGAGAGACCGAATATAGTAACTTCATCCTCCCCACGAGGAAGGGTTTTTGGCCTCTTCTAAGGGGCGCTGTTCAAAGCGATTGCCCTGTTTTGGACTCGTCAGTAGAAGGTCCACCTTTTCAGAAACCCAGTTGATTCGTTTTTAAAAGCTCCCGCGTAACGCTTTGGTGGATTTAGTTAAGGCTTGGGGGCAAACGGAAGCCTCAGGGGGGCGAATGGTCACATGAAATGAACCACAACAAACCTCAATATACCACCTTAGGGATGATCAACGGCTGCACGATATTCTGTTCGGATTTCCGTCAACTTTGGCCCTAGAAATGGGCCATTTCTAACCCCACCGCCTCTCGAAATGGCAAGTTTTGTTTTCTAAACCTATGAGCACAGTTAAAACGGAGAAAATACCACACGTTCTCCAGTCCCCAATTACCTAATGCATTTCACACGCTCTGGGGAGCCTCTCGTCAACATTATTCCCACCTTAGTGGGTCTAATCGATTTGCTTTTCGTAGAAGGCGTGAAATAGACGCCAGTAGTGCGCGTACGAGAAGACTGCGAAAGTTTCTTCTGTGTACGCGTGCGCACACACACAAATGGGTGGGATTCATTTATCATCCGGGTCGTGGGCAAACGGCGCTTTCAAAATAGCCGGACAAAAACAACGGGAAATGACCAATTTCGTAACCTCGTCAGGTAACAGTTACAAAAATATTCGCGGTTTGGTTTACAACCGAAAATGTAACATCTACACGCGTGTCCACTGTGATGCGCGAAGTGGACAGCTGTTACATGCTTTTCGGAGGGGACTAAAATAACGGAACAAATTGTTTTCAGTGACTTCTCACAGGATGATACACTATTACAATTTTTTGACTGGTTAGGTTGTGACCACCACAACAAGGATCGATACAAGCTACGTCAACAGGCAACGTGATGCCGACTGTATCAGTGTGACATCGAGTGTGGCTGTCGGGAAGCATTCAGATATTACTCGTAGTTAAGTGGAGATACGAAATATGATTAAGGGGCTTTAACACGCACTGGCGTTGACAACATGAAGTACGCACTGTCAGTCAGCATGCAGAGGTTATTCCGACGAATCCGGCTATGCATTCACACCTGAAGTGAATATGACAGTCAGAAATAGGCCTATCATTGATAAATTAACATATGCCCGGGTATTTGATGTTCAGTCTAATTACCCGATTCATTGGATAAAAGTGAATATACTTTCTCGGGACAGTGTTCCTGAGAGTCTAAAACCAGGCTATATCAAATAAAAAATATCGGGTTTATGAGTTTCTGGGAGCCGTGGAGGATGGGCGTCTTCCTGCGGTTACTTCATTCCCCCTGCACCATTCCAAATGATCGAGGAAATATGCTGTCCATATTTTCTGTAGGTTTTAATTCCTGACCACCTAAATTAGTGCATCGATGGGACTGTCACTTGCAAAGAACGTGCAGTTTGATGCCAGGAATAAATAAAACTCAATATCAATAGAGTACTTTGTCTCTCCTGGTGGACGGTCCACCATCAGACAGATCTCAAACAAGGTCATGTCTGATAGGGAGTGCCGTTGTACACCCTCATACAATTTTCCCGTTTACAATGGGTTTGGATTATACACAGGTAGGAACTATGTCAGCAGTATACATCAAGATTGATGAAGAAAGTTCGGATAAGCAGACGTTGTTTGGGACCATCGCGCAGCAAAGTCGGTTCCACCAACTATCATTCGATCTGAAAAAAGTCCGGGTTCGGGATACGTGGAAGTTCTAGCTAGTAGACATTTTAAATCGAGACTGTGGAAGCGCTGTTGACGCATCTTGAGATGGTACCAGGGGTGAAGTTCAAACAAGCGTCGAAATGCTTGCTGATGGCAGCCAACTAGGATTGTGCTGCATCTGAAGACATCCTCTAAAGGTCTGCCGCAACGCATTAACATTTCTAAAATGCTGTTGGCATCCTTCTTGCAGTCATAAATTCCTTCAAGGGAAAGACGCCGATTAAACAGTTTTGTGGTGGTTTTGTTGACAATGTTTATGCACCCCTGAAGCAAGGAACTGGGTTCTTGACCACATCATTTTCGAGAGTTTAGCTGACTAAACGTCTTTTGCACCGATCACCAGCGGCAATGGGCACGGTTTGAAAGTCAAGTGAGTTCATAGTCGAGCTCATCCAGGCCGACGTTATCGGAATGAGCTTCCATCCGTTCGTATGAGTCTGTTTCGAAGAGCTCCACAGTTTGCGATATATTTTGTCGCCAAACAGCTTTTTGATATAGGCTTTGTGTTCAGGCGATGAGTTTCAGTCTTGCGCCCTGTCTCTGAGGACGATTGGGACAGCTCAGTGGTTAAGGCGCGGACTTACTGACGGAATCCCCGTGGTTCGAATCCAATCCCGGTAGCCGTGTGCGTTTTGAAAGTGCCACGTTCATTTATTTTTTGTTTGGGCACCCTCTGTACGCGACAGGATGCTGTATACGCCGTTTCGCGTATTCCCGTTCTGGACCCTCGGAAAGGAGTAATACCCCATATATATCATGCACAACGGGATGAACTTTGACCCCCTTTCTGATTTTTTGCAGCTTTCTGTCCTCATTTTTTGAAATCATTATAAATGGGTGTTTTTACGATTATATCATATGTCCTGTCACATTGCAAACATGTAGCAACTAATCTGAGCGGGGTTAAAAGTTATGCCAAAAAATATATTTTGAAATATGTAGTTTGGGGCTTCGGATTCATCCCGTTCCGTATAGGAGTAGTGCTCCTACTCGCCATGCCTGTGCCGGTGTCGACCCTGAACACACGCCCTTGCGCCACACCGTCATTGAGTCACTACGTCCTCCAATGACCACAAATTCTCTAATGCTGACTCTCGCATTCGAACATTTCTTGGGTATGAATGGGTGATGTTCTGTCCTGCACCCGAAATTATTATCAGAAAGCCCAGCAACGCCATGCAGCGCAGCGCAACGCACGGGCAACAAGAGTCCATCCACTCTCAGCAGGGGTGCCTCGGCCTTGTGTAGATGTAAACATAGACCGGTCCATTCAGCGGCCTATTCCATCGCTTCTTTATTTGCGGCATATATGCGACAAACTGAGGGATGTGCAGTAGAAATGCGGGAGCCGTGCGAAGTCCTAAATGTGCACGCAACCGAACGCGGCGGGCTCCGAATAGAGAGGGGTTTCGATCTATCCGGAGACATCCCACTAGAAAGTGAGTTTATAGCTTCAAAAACTATCGTACATGCTCCTCTGTGATCAGATGTCCTTGAAGGGTTGTTCTGGACACATAGTTTAAAGTTCTAACAAGTTTTCCCGATAAGCCTCGCGCGCCTGGTGGATAAAGCTTAATCGAGTATTAACAAACATTCCTATTCAGAGTAACAGAAAGTCCGTCAGGTCATATCTGAATTTAACATATGAATACATCGCTGAATTATCGTTTATTTTTGAAGAGCATGTTCACAGACATAAAAAGTAAATGCAAGCGACGAATGTGAAAGGGTTACAAGAGAATATGAGGTAAAAGAGACAAACGTTGCTTTCGATGTCAGACCACCAACAGTTCCAGTCAGATAAGATGAATCCCAACGCATGTGAGAATTTTGGTATGGAAACACGCGTGTAAAGATCAACCGCCGAAGAAAGGACAAACAATGCTCCTCAAGGCGCGGTAGGCGCTAGCACAGTCAAGACTCGCACATCAGGCACAAAGTGTCCGTCATACTGAGTCTGGTGTGAGATTCAATGGCAAGAACGTGCACTCAACGCCATGTACCACGCATAAAAGTGTCGTAAGTACGCAGGGAGCCCACAATGGCAAGCAAACACAAGAAGTCGACATCACAACCAATTGCACGTAGGGCTGAGATTATGGCGAGGGAATA
>SJOL01006831.1:306892-373691 GCA_004794785.1 Opisthorchis felineus | reverse complement strand
GCACCGAAAGGGTGTTACGGCTGAACAATTATTATTATTATTATTATTATCATTATTATATTGTTATTCAGCGGGCTGCCACTGACGAGATTCGCGTTTATTTTCTGTTTACCACCATACTCTCCCTGTGCTCAATTCGTTAGGACAGTTTAAATTCACATTCAGATTTCCAATCTTCTTTTTTATGGCTCCATAGTTATTTGTAATCCTCGTCGATAAGTCGAACCACATCTAACATGAAATCATTAAACGGCCTTTCTCACGCTGACTCTGCTCATGTGCACTGCATCCCTCCGAATGAGTCGCAGTCACACTGTGTGTATGGATAGATTTGAGCTGAGATCGTGACAATATTTCCGACCATGTTCTTCTCACCAATCAACGTTTACGACTTAGTTTATTTGTTTTGTGCCGCATGTCTGGCAGGGCAAGCCGAATTAGAATGTATCGGAATAACTTAGTTCACCGGCGATAAACAACAATATTTATGAGTCTGTTTCCTGCTTTGGGAAGACCGAACTGGGGACTCAAACACCGTAAGGCCACAGAGTTTAAGTGCCAATAATCGAGGGTTTCTGGTGGGCAGCAAACAAAACTTAGTATCAGTCTTATGGTTCAGTTGGACTGCACTGCAGATTCCAACAGAATGACGTGTTAGGGCGGGCGGGATTATAACTTTTGTGGAAGCTTTCCTTTGACGTTTCATCCTGTCAGCGAAACTAATCTACGCCAAAAAACCCATAAGCACTGTACAGCTGTTTCATCCTTTGTGAGAATCACCAGCACCGCGCATCTCACGAAAATCCGCGACCTTTCGGCCAGTGGCTGAACGCTTAACCATTCAGCCACGAGATAGCTCAGTGCTTAAGACTCCAGCTTACGGACCGGAAGATCCGTGGTTCGAATCCCATCTCAGCATCTCGGCTGCTCCTGTCTAGGCTCGGGAAACCTGACTGTATCCCAGCCCTCGTGCGTCCTTCCGTTGGCATGGTAGCTAGGCACTGAAATAGTGGTATAGCTGAACAATTAAATTATTTAGACTGTCAGCCACGAAAGGCTGAAATTCTGTGTGATTAGCTTTCATTTAGACAGGTTTACTGTTCAACCACTGGCCGGAAGCTCGCGGGTTCGAAACTCTCTGAGTTTCGTGAGGTGCACACTGCTGATAATTCCAAGTAAGGATGAAATAGCTGTACAGTTTTTCTCAGCTCATCAACGTAGATTGGCTTCACCGACAGGATGAAACTTTAGTTGAAAATTACCAGATCTCCTCACATTACCATCAATTTTCTGGAGGTCGTTCTTCCAGTAAGGAGCGACGCCCCCCCTCCCACAATCAGCTCTTCACTATTGACAGATAGCGTTCATCTGTATCTTTCAAATGTTAGAAGGAGGTATGTACACATTGTTTCGCGTTTGTCGACTGATTTCCTAAATGGCTATTGAACATTTTTCACCAGCTAGCTATTGGAAGGGATCAGAGAATAGCCGTTTTTCAACATCTTTCGCCATCCATGGAAAACGGGATATCAAGTACCTGGTTGTTAATTGCATCTCAGCTAGCATAATCTAAACTGATTCCGCTGGATGCATCAGACTATCACTGGAAATTGAATGTCCCCAAAGTTAAAAGGATGTTTTTGCCACATGGACTCGACTTAATCGATGTATTGGATACAGATTTGTTGTGCACTACCCAAATGCAGTTTTTTCTTCACGACCGAAGGAACTTCTTCTGGCCTATTTAGCATGCGTCGTTACGTTCCTCTGTTAAAAGAGCAAAACAGGTTCAAAATTATCTTCCAATTAATCTCCGCATGATATGCATGACATTACGCGCTGTCGGCTTGAAATAATCGCTCCCGATTTCGTCTGTCACAGTTCGCTTAACGTTTTCAACAGTACCGCGAACGAATGTGTTCATGCGTGTAAGTCAGGCACAATGTTACTCCAAGGTGATTTATTCACACAAACCACGGAAAGCGGTACACTACTGTTAAACAGCTCTGAGCAGAAAACGGAAGCCTGCAGGAAATAATCCATTAAACTTCTCTGAATTCCCTGGTTACGATCAAAAGAGAATGAAAAACGTCGATTCCACGTCAGTCAAACGGCAAGAATATGACATGACGGCGGACTGCTTTCAGTAGTCTACCTGGTAGTCTTACTCACTAGGTAAAAGATAAAGGCCCTTTCAAGCTTTAGCACCGGGATTTCTGCCTACTCGCCCACCATGAATCTCACTGAAACCGCAGCTAGTAAAACAGACAGAGTTTGATTTTGAAAAAAAGCCCTGATTATGTTTTGCGCATGATTTTGTACTCAGGAGCGGTCTGAGCTGAGATCGGAAGTGCGTGCTTGGAGCTATAAACATCGCAGTGTACTACTATGACGAGCGAACTTTGCCAAACGAGGATGAAAAAAGACAGTAAAACCACGGTGAGACCTAGCACTGACCATGCGTAGATATGGCCGCCTGATGAAGAATGTCCAGTCAGTGTATGGACAGCTACTGGCCATACATGGGTGACAATGTGACCACTGACTAGGAAGTCCTTGAATACTGCCTTCTAACAAAACACGACGATGTTCCGACGCCCTACAAACGAGGACACCACAGTTTAGTACGTTTGAAAATCTCACTCAGTCGCAGTCAGGAGACAAACAAAACAGAAAAAACTGCTAAGTAGTTGGGGTTAGGTAAAGGTCAGACAAATGACCCGTTCTTTGTTACGGTGACGGGACAAGCAGGTTTTTGACACATCTTGTGGGAGGCTGAAGATATCTGGACGTGCCCCCTCCCATAATCAGGTTTTAAGCTGACGTCTTTTCTGAGTCAGCCATGACATTGGTGGAGCATAGCGAACATGCAGTGAATCTGTTGGTTGGATCTTTATATCAGCCTTGAAATGTGACCTCGGCTGATTGATAACGTGGGTTTTTGGCAACGCATGGCTAGCCAGACGGACATTCATATTCAACAGACATGATCATGGAAAAGTCATACACACCCCTGTTTCCTGATTCCTAGCAAGCAGTCCCTTGTATTCTATTATTGTGTGTCTGGCTGTATTCCGGAACATTACCGATTCCGTCTCACTGTTGCACTCTCTATACATCAAGATTGTGGGAACTAGCTGATTAATTTACGAAAAACTTTGAGTTTGTTCATATAGTCCGTGTTTTATTTTGTGCGGCTTGCTTACTTTACTATTGTACTTGTAACAAGTCTCTTCTGAGAAAGGACTGATGTTCTCTGTTCCGGCCTGATCACTTACTTCGTCTGTCATAAGGGGCGGAGGAAAATCGTAACCCAACATTGATATATAGGCGACGGTCACATATCCTCATATTCTGTTAGTTGCATATATCTTTCATTGTACAGGTGGTTCACTCCGCGTCTGAAGTGTTGCGGCCCAATTTACACTGATTTCCGGCTCCAGAGGCTTTGTAATTATGACAACCAATGCGGGTCTGAGCAAGCCCCCTTCCACCTGCTCCTCTCTACAGCCACTCAGCCTTTCTACTGTCATTAAGCACCTAAACCCTTATTTACCTCATTCGTCGTTGTCGGTTTGCGCCTATGGAGCTCACTCGTGAAAGTCTATAAGTAGATGAGTCATTTAGCCAGGCCTCCTGGTCTACGGTGTACTCGCTGACTAACTTAGAGTCCGCCACACGTGCGCAGCCACGCCCGTATTGTATTGTTTGTGAGTTCGTGATGCTGATACAGGTGACTGATGTACGGAAGGTCACAATCATCGCAATTTTGTCGTTCGCTGGTGCTTTGCCACTCTACTCCGCTTTTTGTAAGTTAGCATGCGTCTATCTGTGCGAGCAGACACTTTGAATGAGACATGCGCGTTGTCTGCTGATTATCTGGCCATGTGGGTGACAAAGACTGCTTGGTCTACAGGTGTACAGATAAGGTGTATACAGTCACGCAAATAACATTGGAAGGGGGAGTGGGGTACGTAAAATGCGTTGTTCATTTGGGGACTAGAATTCAAATGAACAAATGACCTGCAGTTTTCTTCGGAATGGTTACATGACCCTTCCCCTCAGATGAACCAACATGGGAAAAGGCCTCGTCTGGTGGTGATCTCCCATAGAAGGGATCACAACGTAGGCTCAAACTGAATTGCGACGCCAGTGCGGACTTTCAGGAGGAGTGGCATCTCTTTAATGGGAGGGAGACTGGAGAGAAATTCTGAGTTCATTTGGATTATTCAGTTGGATTCAAGCGGTATTTCGGTCTGCCAGCGGGCTAAATAAATGAAGCTCATATTTCTTAAAAACGGAAAGGTATTTGTATTAATCTATGTTGTTTTATCGGAGGTTATGGTCGTAAAGTTGGGTAACCACTGGACTCCTGTTGAGAGCTCAAATCCGGGTACTCTTCTACATTTGGCTGAGGGTCTGCAAACGCACCAGGGTAATACTCAGCTCTAAGAGAGGAATATTCCTTCCAAGAGCGTTTCTCGGAGGCCATTTTAGGTGCCACTATAACTATGGGAAAAATGAGCATGATAGTGCTCCATTGATTCGCCTCTTTGAGTTGGTTGAAAAGTTGGTTGAAAAGTGAAATATCTTTATTTGAATGAAGGCAACTTAGGCTGAAGGACTGAGAAGCACAGCACTACCGTTTCCCTGTTGTTTCAAGTCAATGACTCTGCACTCCCCTGGGTTCCTCAAGGTATTAGATCGAACATTGTAGCGTGTGGCCACGATTCACTGATTACTGGTGCGCTCAGACGAGATTATTAGCCATCATTCTTCAACTGTGCGGTTCACGTCATACGATTCGTTGTTAGAATCTCATGGGATGCGCACTGCAGATGACTTCCAAAAGTCGTATAGTTCTTCCTGGATTATCAGCTTGGTTTGTACTAGTTTTTGAGATTGAATTTTCATGATCTTCTTTCTAGCTACAAACTAAATATATGGAATTGGTGTTCCCTTTTGACGCGTTTGAACTGGCTTAATCTTCACTCACATACGGCCTTTTACGTGAATTCTTCAATCGCGAAACTACCATCCAGGTTGGGGGTTATTATCTGGAGCGCTGCGAAGAAATAATCATGAGGATTAAATTACTTGTAGCCCATCATTTCTAACACTGACTTATAGTACATCACCACTGTTTCATATTGTTTTTTTCATAGCTATAATGATTTCCGTACCCATTCTTACCCTCGTTTAGTGGCGCCCATAGGCATGTGACTGTCTGCCATCAAAGGACACTCTGTAACTCATCAAGGACTAAATGGTTATGGGATATAAGGAGCCTCCCCAAGTTTTCTGTACTGACAAGTAGGTGCAGGTGTGAGATATCACTTAGTGTGATGTAACCGTCGAAGGTTACAAGCTTGAAACCAATTCTTGGCATACTTCCTATAGGTGGTTTGTACACTGACGATCCAGGCGATAGCATAACATGACGGAAAATCACTAATTAGGAGCTCCAATTTCCACCCACCGGAAACTCATCATGGCTACTAATAGCCTTCAAGAATACTGTGAACTTGAGTATGGTTCATTTTGAGTGTTTCTGACGAGCTGGTATATTCGTATATATAAACCCCAGGAAACGTGCAATCCTGCTGACGCGCCATATTTCCGCCCACATCTCAACTGTTCATGTTTACTCACTACAGTCGGACTCGCGTGATTATCCCCATTAGCACTTGCATGGCAAGCGTTTTTGGACTGTCCCCTACCGCGTGCGGCAATTCACAGAGCACTGGTCCGTGATTTGAATTTTATTCGTGCTCAGGAGTACTATCCAGTTCGTGAGCTTCTGTGTCCAGTCATCATCCAATGACAAATACGGTTGAGCATCAGAGTGTCTGGGTGGTCTGGTTGTCAGAAGTGGAAGAGTTGCAGAGTCGTTTACTTCACTACCACGAAATATGGTCAACTGATGAGTTAGCAGATTCCAGTCACAATGGTCCTCACCCAAAACTTATCTCTCCACGTTCAGTGCTACGGAATATTCTTGATGCTAACACCACTGATAGTACATATGATGAGGTTGAAGGCGTACGCAGTAGGGATTTTCGACTCCCTGGCCAGAGGTCCATACTCAGTCATCTTTGTAATGAATCAGCAGCCGATAGTGGCCCCTTTTTCGTAGTCATAGCACTGACTTTGTGTTTTTTTGGTATTCGACCAATCATCTCTCAACTTAAACCATTATTTTGCACTCGCGAACCAATCATTTCGGTACCAGGTTTACTTTACGGTTCACGAAAGAGTGAACCTAAAATTCGATCGAATACATGACAAATTTTGTTCGTTTCTTCTGGGTGAAATATTCCTAATCAAATTAGATATTGCTTTTTTTATCATGATTTATTGCTGTTTTGGCGTTTTATTAGTTGACATTCAACAATGTCGTATTTCCTGTTTGGCACCACTCGATTTACAGTAAAAAAAACTCTTCACAATATGTCATTCGTGACATTCTATTTATCTGATCACGGTTTTTGTTCTCCCTAATCCATTTGGTTCATATCTACTCGCTGGCTGACTCATCACGCTATCTTGGACTCATCTTACACGCGCACGGGTTCCGCTTACGGCTGTCACACACATGTTTGGAGCGCGATATGAGCACCGACCCATGAGTGTCTGACTTTAAGTTCTTCACCTGCTCAAGTTCGTACAGGTTGATCAGTCTGATGATACATTTTGTTGTCAGTCTCCGGCTGATTGAATGAATTGGATACTGCAATAGTCTAATATGAGTCACGCATACAAATTATCCACTTCACTCTGTATGTGCAATCCTTTCGTTGTGGAACACGTGTGGGCTTCAGTTTCAACGCCCTAAGCTTTCACCTTTAGAATGCCGTTGATTATGAACGGTTTACTTGAGTGATGCATTCCTTGAATAGATCACTGGACAAACTATCGTGGCAAAGAAACAAAGTAAAGTCTTTCAGCTGGGCACACATACGTGTGTTGAAAGCACCCGATGTTTTTTTAGCCCACGTGTAGGACGTCTCCTTGCCAAGTGGAAAACACCATGAATGCAAGACAAAAAACAAACCTGTTTTCACAAAAACCTTTGTCAGAACCAGATGGAAAGTATTTCACTTTTTCAACGCAGATCGTTACATCGTAAAACGCGTGAACTACTATTTTTCCGCTACATCACCCACCATTCGTCTCCACCTTGTCCGCCACGCCTCGAAAGCGGCTTGATTCTGATCGTGGGAGCGAAAAAAAGTAATGCACCCAGAAAAAATGTATGTGCTGTTTTGTCTCAATCGGTGCAGTGGTAAGTCTGGCACCTGAACATCCGGTTGATGTCATCAGATCCGCTGCTGTCTGGCTGTACTCCAGTGTAGCTACCGTGCGATCCTCCATTTAAATCGAGGAAACATTAACCCCATTAATGTTTAGTTGATCGCGACTTTCTGTTGCCTGTGATGATCGGGCGCCACAATGTGGTTGTGATTGGAAGCCACAGCTGTGAATGGCGCCTAACAGCACATGCATAGGTTTGTTTATCGCATCTAACCTGAAGGTCAACCGAAAGAGCGCCATAAATAGGTCCGAAGCTCGGCCTAACTATTCTTACGCCAGGGTAACTCGGTCGGTTGGAGCCGGCTGGTTCAAATGAGGGTGCTCACTGTTTGTTGTTGCACCTACTGTTAGATGATTGTAAAACTCCCGCACTCAAGCCAACATGTAGGGGACTGACTCCAGCCGCACTGACCTCGAGAAAATGAGTTACTTCTGGGCTTGACGAATAAAACATTCTGTGCAACTTTGGTACTATGGTATCGCACGTTCATCCAAGCATGACGACAGACAGCTAAATAGGAGGTGGGTTCTGTTCTGATTTACTGTCGTTCACCTGACGCCATTCAGCATCTCGTCGCCAGTGTACCTGATTGTTTGTGCATATAGATGGTTAATTTTGTGAGAGTAACATGCAAAACTATCTATCAGTTAGGAACGATTCAATGAGGTTTTTGTAAATCCAAAACGCTTGTTTTTTAGACACATTTAAGCTTTCGATTTCAATAGGTCGGTCTAACGTCGACATCAGGCTAGTAGGTAGTACTGCTGCGTTGCCTCATCGTACTGGGAAAAAGTAAACCAGACGATAACAGTTTGTTATCAGATTCGATCACAATGAGCAACTTATGTCTGAAAAGAATGATTTAAGGCGTTTCATATGTCGAAAACAAACACAACACTGTTAATTCTGTCTGGATACCAGCCAGCTTGAAAGAGATCCATGCAGTTATGTTCTGATTCACTCGTAACAGTTTGCCTGATTAGTGGGTCTAGGTTAGCTGACTTTCCAAATATCTCCAAAGTAATGTTTGATGTTGTTAGTAAACGTACGACCCAGGGATTTGCTACATAGGAATGATTGCCAGGATGTTTGAGATAACTAAACATGACCTGGTTTCACTGTTTAACCCTATTTTACTACAGATAAACGAAGGACAGGAGTAGATTTGTGGGGAATAAGCCATCTACTGCCCTGGGGATAGCTTGATAGGAGATTAGAACCCACTGTCTGCAAAACGGTTGGCTTTCTCTTTGAATCAGTTGGAAGAAGGTTTGGACAAGCGGTAATTCGGCATAGCTTGAAGTACGCTAGGAGCGACAGCGAAGCTGTCTTGTGTCCTTACTTCTCAACTTATCATTTTGCACAGATCGTATCCAAACTGATCAGAAGCAATGTCTTGCAAGCTATTTTAACTAAGTGCCCAGCTTCTCACATATAAGCCACCCTCAAACTCTGGTCAGGAGCAGGTGTACCCTGAAACAACGGTGTAAGACCCACATCGACAGGCTAGTTGGCTGAAAGATGGGACGCTTGATGTCCGCCATCAAAAGTCTTGCCGCACTGCATAGCTTATCCACGTTGTTCTGTTTTGGAAACCTCCGGCGCGGATGCCGTATTTGCAACCTTTGCTTGCAACTCAGAGATTGTCATGATGGGAACAGTAAGGCATTTGCAAAGTAGCAACGATCATCGAGCTAATTCTGAGTTTGTCGAATATGAAGAAATCTTCCGCATCTGGTAGATTACCAGTTCGACTTATTTAAACCAAATGCGGGTTGTATTTAGGAGTCAAGAAAGGACGGTGGGATCACTTGCTTGTCAGCGAAAAGCCGCAAATACCATCAACATGAAACAGATATGTTTAACAACGCGGTATTACGTTCTCACCATATTTCCAGCCAAACCTGGTTGCTTCCTATCGATAATTTTCCTTACAGTCGCCCCCCATTTAATGCCATTACCCCATTCTCATGAGGGTGGGTTCAAAACTAATGTCAACTTCCAACAAACACCGTCTAGATGTTCACGGGGAGCAGTTACCCTCCCAACAGAGACCAAGCGGTGCAATTCATCTTTTATACTTTCCTACATTATGACAAGTAGGGCTGTGACTACGGGAAGCACACGTCAGTTTGCTTCAACTGTGGTTTTGGTTTCCAGCCATGATTTTCAGCTACATGCATTTTAAATACTACTGGCCGCTATGGAAAGGGCTCGGTAGTATCCTTCAATATCCACGATTAAGTAGATAGACCAAAGTCCATTTACATATCATATTTGGATGTGGAAACCTGATAAACTACACAACAACGAAAGGTCGAACTTGAAATGAGGGGTTATTAAATTTCGAAGATCAAATATGTAACATGCTCGCTCCACGCATACGAGGATTTCTGGATTTTCCTATAGGCCAGTGGTTCTCAGACTTGGCAGCCTAAGTGTTAAGCATTTCATGCATAAAACGTAAACAGTGGAACCCACTATTGTTGAAAATCTATTTAAAAAGGTAGTGCTATAGAGCAGTATACAGTAATGCCTCTTCGAAAAGCGGCCAATTTCAGGAAAGGTAAATAAACTCAAACGTGGAAATGGTCGATTCATTATGAGACCCCTCTGAAAAAAGACCAACCTTTCGAAGATCTCATTAACTTGTTCTAAAATTTTCAAAATATTAAATGAATTGGCTCATACCCGTTGTCCAGAAAAAGCATAAATGCATTCTTTGAATATCGCACACGTTGAATGACGTATTTCCACTTCGTATTAATGCTTCTATCTAATCCAGTGATCCTGATATAAGAAGTTAGACTTTTAAACATTCAAATCTCAGCATGTTCAGCTGTAACACCCTTTCTGTGCCGAGCTGCTATGCCACCCGAAGGAAGGAAGCTGAGATACTGCCAGGTTGTGCAAACCTGGACAAGAGCAGTCGATATGCTGAGGTTAGGTTCGAACCACAGATTTTCCGGTCCGTAAGTGAGCTACCTCGAGCCCAAATGTCAGCACATATCAGACTTTCTCTAGAGGCGGACGTGAGACATTAACCGCTCAATGAACTTTCGAGTGTACAGTGTGAAGGGGACCCTTTTTTTTACAACAGCGCAGTAGATCTTCGGCTGACGGTTTTAGTACAAGTTTGCATCAACCGTTGTTGAAATGCAAGTACAAAGTAATGAAGGTAATATTGTTTTTCTAAATGTTTGGAGAGTTGTATTGCTTAAGTTTCATCTGCGTGGCATACAACTCTCCTCGCTGTGCAGATCACTTTTCTGATGAGACCACCTGCGGTTAGTTCCTTTTGGGTTCTTCGAATGGCTAAGTTTCATCTACTGAGGTATGTTTTATAGGTCAAGGGCTCGAGATAACTCAGTGGTTAAGGCGTAAGCTTAAGGATCTGAAGGTCCGTGGTTCGAAACCAACCTCAGCATCTCTACTACTCTTGCTTAGGCCTGGGTAACCTGACAATATCACAGCCCTCGTGCCTCTTTCCGTTGGCAAGGCAGCTAAGCACCGAAAGAGTGCCAAAGCTGAACGATTTTTTCATAAGCCAAAACAAATTGGTTCTTCTACGGTTGGTCTCTCCTGAAGATCGTCTCTCCAGATATGTGCGCAGAGTTTTACGAATGCAACTTCAGCCTATAAAAGTCACTAAAAAGTGATAACACTTGACGATACCATACCAGGATCATCAACTGTCAAGAATTTAAAATGGTAGTGTGGGCTTAACGCAACTTCAGACAGTCTCTATATTAGAGTTGTAAGTAGATTAGCAGAACGCCCACATCGGGATGGGCATGGTCATATGGAGACCGCACATGGGGTTGACTACAATCGAGGGTCTTTGGTGCAGTTTCTTTTGGCTTTCGTGAAGTGCTGGCTGCCTAACGGATAGCGAGATAGCTCAGTGGTTAGAGCGCGAATTTACTGACCGGAAGATCCGTGGTTCGAACCCGACCTCTGCCTCTCCACTTCCCGTGTCTAGTATTGGGCAACCTGGCAGTATCCCAGCCACCATGCTTCCTTCTGGTGGCATGGCAGCTAGGCACTGAATGGGTGCTACAGCTGAACGATTATTTTACCTAACGAAGACTTACCGATTCTCATGACGGTGTCCCTAAACGATAGAGGTTGGCTTTATAAGGAGTATGTGTTGTCTTGCAGGTGTCATAAACACAGTATTACTGTAATAAGCTGTAGCTTATTACTGTGTTGTACCAAAACGTTAATACACGTACCGTATTATCTTCTAAAGTTTCTAGAGCATGTTTTCCCCTCTGCCACAGAGACCGCCTCTAATTAAAAGCTGTTGAGCCGTTCCCCGTGAGTGCCCCTCTTACGGGGGGGGACACTGTACATAGAAAAGAGAAGAATGTCAGACTAGCGTCTTGAAGAACACCAGAGTTAGAAATAAGAGTTACCGTGTAAATGTCTAGGCACTGAAAGGGTATTACAGCCGAACGGTTATTATTTATAATTTTACCCTTCATAAATATGCCTATCACGTAGCACTCTAAGTCCCAAATGCCTCTCTTTTCGTAGACTGGATATGGCGGTCTGATTTGGACTTTCTTTTTGGAACTGAAGATGGACTAACATCAAGACCACACTCTGACGTCACAGTGTCTGGCAAATCTGCAACCATGAATATCGCTGTGGGAACAAACTTTCCTGCCTGGGACAATCTACGCGCGATGTCCCCGGAATTCTTTAACCTCACTCTCGTATTGCTGCTGTTGAGTTTACGATATCCGAGTGTATTCTGGTACACTAATCGACCGTTCTCGTTCGTATTCTCACTTCTCCTACTGCTGACCGGATTACACGCATTGATCGAATTCAGTGCCGCCACGGTTCTAGCGAAGCTGGCCTGGAATCAACAGCTCCTGCCTGGTTTCTCTCACCTGCGCTTGATCACCGTTTGTCGACCTACGGCAGAAACGGCGAAGGCCGCCGATTCCGAGACGGTGACGGGCGAATCAGGCTCAAATGACCGAAGAACTCTGCTATTCACCGTTGGTCTAAATAGCATCGGTCCACTGGCTTTATCCACCATGGGAACAGTTCTATTTCTCTGTCTATTCCTCACAATCTTCGAATATGGCTACCGTCAGTTCACGGAAAACTTAGCTGTTTATCGTCACTATTTGGTTGGATCACCTAGCAGCAATGGGTTTCAATTGCCCAATGGTGACGCGGGTGTGACCTTCAACCAAACCGACTCGGTTCACTCTGGGCCAATGGGAAGTGTTAAATCGAATCCATGCATTGGTGGCAACCCGCTGACCTACCGAAGGCGATGTTATAATGTCGGCGCTGAACTGTTACATCCCGGATGCCGGTGTTGTTTGCATGCCTATGCTCCACATTTGTGTGCCACGCTAGGTTACCTCTGTGTACTGGCCTTCAAAATACCCATCATGTATGACTGCTTTCAGTTGTACCGGATCACCAAAAGTGCCCTAATGCTGACCGCTCCGGTATCAATAATCTTGGTTAGTTGCGCGTGGTTCATTGCTTGGTTTGCGTTCAGCCTGAAACCGGCGTGGAAATTTCAGGTGAGTATAAATTTCTGTCGTATTTTTTGCTTTGTTCTCCTCTCAGGTTTCGTCCAATTCGGATCAAAATTTGTCTCCCTCTGGGAGTCGTCATCATCATACTTATTATGGCTGAAACAAAGAAGCTGTTAAAGCAGCAATTTCCATCCTTTCCAATTCATATCCGACACGCAGTATTGAATCTCTGACTTTCTGTATGGCAGAGTCGCGGACTTATAACGCACCGGTCACGTGAACTGTTGTGTAAAGGCAACCGATTTGCCCGTAGGAAAACAAAGTATCGACTCATCCGGAGCAAAGAGAACCCAGGACCGTGCGCAATAGTATTGTATTCGTTTGCTAGTATCCATAATGCACCGTGCGTTAAGCTCACATAACTGTTTCAGGTAATTTCTTACATATATAGGTAGAATACTTCAAGGACAGAAAGTTCATGGTGTACTATCAAAATATCCAGCATCATCAACTGCGGTGGCTCGGCCATTTGCTACTCATGCTGAAACAGCGTCTACCGAAATGAGTGTTGTTCTCTGTGCCTCCTTCAGAATGGCTCAATGTTGGCAATGTGGGACTTGGCAGAAGGGTGTGAAAGAGGTAAAGTAGAGTTCAGGTGATTTTGATGCGGTCCGCATTTCAGGATGGGGTCCCCGTGACCCCTAATGCGCTCGCTGGAGACCCTGAAGTAAATGGTGGCTGGTCGGTATCAGTGGCGTTCGTGCTGCCATTTTCTCTCCAGATTGTCTGATTGAGCGCTTGGAGGTGTAGACAGAATGCTTGCGACAGGCCAAAACCAGGTCCCCTCCTTCACCCACTCTTCTGTTGTTTTCACTCTAAGTCTTTAAATATAACTGGATGAACTTTGTGGTAATACGGCAGTGAATCATCAGTATCAAGAGTGATGTTGCTGTGATGATGATGACGACGACGATGACGGTGTGGAGGTGCGCACACAAGGCTTGGAAAGCTTCGTTTCACGTTTTCGGCGCGCATTAAGGGGGTCAGCAAGAATACACGCCTGAATAGTTTCAGTATATGTAGAGCTGATCTATCAGGCATCATCTGCTCCATGTTTTAGACCGAAGAACCTCTTTTGCCAACCACATCAACTACTTTTCAGATCAGCGCGCAAGTTCACAATTACTCCGATTTATTCCTAATCCATAACAATTGGATTTTGAGTTATGGCCTTGGAATTTTAGGTATTGTTATGAGAAGTTTACTAGTTTTTCTGTGTTCATTTTTCCGGCTGCTGTGTTTAGCAATCCAGGCCGTGGAGATCTGTGCACAGGTAAATTCAGCGGACCGCCTTTATTCGTGGAGCGTGCGAGGTTGTCCGTGTATCTTCAGGGCAAAAGTGATCAGTGATAAAAAGTCGCCAAATAGGATACGGGGAGATTGATCAGTCTAGAAAGACTGTTTGAAAATATACTTTAACAGTCTCCTGGTTGGTGAAATGAAGACCTGAAAAGCAAATATAGTGATACCTTCGAAGAGACTCCACTGCCGTGTGGTTTTCATGGTGGCGCTCGGCGTCAGCTACAGTTCGGTACTAACCGGTCCCCAAAGAGCCTCTTCTTCGAGAGAGCGTGAGACAATCCTTCTCCATGGGGAGTATTACTGTACCGGAATATTTACACAGGGAATAACCTGAGCTCGTATTTTCGAACGCGTCCCTAATTTGACTACAATACCTTCCTGAAGTAAGGCCCAGGTGGAGGGCGAAGACACGTCACTGAGTGCAACGTCACCTAATTGCCTCAGGTGAGCCTAGAAATGAAAATCCAGTAAGAGGCATACTGGATGTCTAGCATGACAACACGTTTGTACATTGTTTGAGCAGACGACGAAATGTGGCATCAAGGCCGGAGGATGTTGTCAGTTGACAGGAATTAGACAGGCCAACCACCCGAATTGCTTCCATGATCTTCAATACGGTACGTGTTTATTGCTTCGGGTTTGGCCTAGAGGACAATTTTTCCAGGGACCTCTTGTAACCACCGTTAGTCTAGTAAAACAAAAACAGTTCACACAGGATGCGGCGACGAAATGACACGGATTTGAGGGTAAACGACCGTTTTGATGAGTGGGGGATAGGTAGTGATGGCTATTCAAAAGCACCCGGTTTGGGAGACTTTGAGATTATTACCGGAAAATGTAACCTACGTCTAATATTGAGGCCTAAAAGTGCACGGGCTTCATTCCCTTATATTTCGTAACACTCCAAGTTGAGCCTATCAGCGGCACGTTCAGTAGTTTAAGTCTTGTGGTTTCGTTTACTGAGGATTGCGTGAGTAAACCGTAAACAGCCACAGGTTAGAGATGTCCTAGTCAACTGCTTAGTGTCACACGGTTGTCTCATTCAACCAGGATTTTCAAGCTTCCTTGCCCAGTCACATGAACTGACTACTTTTTGTCGATTTTAGCTTACACATAATTGGGTGAAAATGAATCTGTGAGTAGGAGGGTAGTTTGGCATATTGAGCACGTAATGAAACCAGTGTAAACCATGGAATGTGACTGGTATTTTTATCATCGGCCAATTTATTCCTCTAAATGTCATATGACGCCTCCGAGCACTACCGATAGGGTGCTTACATCATATTTGGTCAATGTAGGTCTTCTCTTATCTACACCTACCGGCGAAATTTCTTATCTTCGGCGTGATGTTGATCGTACCGCAAACCGTGTCCTCGATAGGCAAGCGGACCTCACACAGAAGCTGCCGTGTAAAGTAGCTCTCTGAGACAGGTTTTTCAACATCATGAAGCTGCAGGCTGAAGTGTCCTGTTCGAGGATTACAGGTCTTCACAATACCTTCACAACGGATTGGAATGAAACTGCCTATGGCTCAGGCCCCCATCAGATCTGACCTCAAACAATGTACGACAGAACGTCTACTTTTAACGCTAAAGGCATCAGTTAGTGGGGCACTCTAAGCCCATCCATGTGGTTAATAGGTGACCCGGGTTGCACCCGTTCTCAAGGCCTGTCACAGTCACACATTGCTCACCATCCAGTAAGGTAGTGCTTTGGCTTGTCAGCTTAAAAGGACCGTATACTACTCTTTTTGCGTGACTTATCTGAAGCAGGTTGTGTTGCGACTCGCAAATCGCTGGGGCGGGGGGTTATGGCGTTTGGTGGGCAGCAGCATGCTAAAAAGGGTATTCTCGCGGTGGGAAAAGCCAAATTTCTCATTCGTTTACACTGTACTGTCTGCCTCTTCCGCGTCCGTCTGAGACTAGAAACCTGTTGTTACTGCTGCGTGAAATTGTGTACCATTCTTTGTTTTTCCGTCTCTTCCAGTGATATTATTCTAAGTGTATTTCACTTTTTCTGCGTTATCAATTGATCTTATTTAACACCCGCAGGTGTTTCGTCACCTAGACGAGTTTTATCCTCACCGGTTGTCGTCCAGTTACGAAACCGAACTAAGCTAATAGTACCCGACTGGTTCACGACTAGAAACAGAAAACAACCCATACATCATTATCTATTCACCATGTCTTTTGAACGAATTCTTCCGTTGATTGGCTCTGTTAGCTCACTTTTGCTTAGGCCAGCATGAGACAGCTAGCTACCATTTTCTGGCGCCAGTCTAATAGGAAATCATGCCTGAGTAGACGACAGGTGTCAAAGGCTGCTCATTTCCAGTCTATTCGCAAGTGAAATATAACTGTTTACCGTTCAATTCCCTGTTTTGCCATATCCCCCCTGGTGGCTATCAGGTTGGGTACACCAGGTGCGTACTTGGGTACGAAAGACCTAAAAACTGTGAATATATTTTCCCAGAATAACAGTGATATACGAAGTGCAGTGCAGCAGGAAGGCCACTGAATGATGACTGACGCACACGGGTATTCTCTTTGAATTGTTTCAAGTAGAGTTTTCTATATCGCTTGGGCTGTTCGATTAAAATCGGTACGGAATCACTGAAATTGACGTAAAAGGAGCGCTTTGAACAAAGTCACGCACAGAATCATGGACTCCGTTGTTTTTTGTTACACTCTCGTTTCCGTGTACATAAAATTCCTAACCTTTTTTGCCCATTGGATCGTAATGGACGGAAGTCTGCTTCGAAAACCCCACCCTCAAGAATGCCAGTAGTTAGCCTGTGATATATTCCTCTTTGCATTGTTGTTTCCTAGCTGTTGAGCCGATTTTTATAACCTGTTTCGGCTATTCTACGTTCATTAATTTGGTTATTATCTTCTTTGAGGCGGCTATGTCGATGAGGGATCTGTATTACTTACTAGGTTGGCAAGTAGTACCATGATTGCTATTTCAAGGTAGGTCAACTGGAAAGCCACTAAATTCGTCCCACATTTTCTTCTAAACAGAAACTGCCACTGTTCATAAAATACGTGGCCCACGCTTCCATAATTTTTGGAAAATCTCTGAGACTTCCATAAGACAGACACAACCTCTCTGTCGGGGCAACACCCCTATTGTACCAGCCCAGAAGATTGTTTTCTGGTTTCCTATACTATATTGTTTTGGTGACATCATCATCATGGGATATCATCGCAAAGTGATACCGCTTACAGTTGTCTGACGGTTTTAGACCTTTACTAACCTTAATCTGAGTCTAGCTAGTGGCTCAGAATTACCTTTCAGTTCGATGGCCAAGATTCCATGTAATTTTTCGGGTTCATCAACAAATGTGATATTATGAATACAATAATAAAATAATAAAAAGCTATTAGCCCTAATCGTGGGGTTATTCTGGCTTCTATCCATTGGGTTAGTTGACGCTGATTCCAAAGGAGACTGGTTACAAATAAAGTGGATAGGAAAGAATATGCCAATCCAAAATTTACACCGAATCAAGGCTAATGGGTCACAGGCTGACGAAGCCTACGTGGGTGCATTGAAGAAGGTGCTTGATACAAAGGTCAAACACTTTCCAGTCAGAAACGAAAACAGGGGGTATAGGCACAAAACGAGAACAACGAAAAAAGAGACACGGTTGTACACAACATGGATGGAGGAAAAGAATCGATAGGGGGCGTCACATCAAGACAACGATAAAAGTCCATTTCCTCAATAGAGATCTGTTTCGCAGAATGCGCCAATTTGATCAGGTCATATGAGGAGACCCATGTAGATTCACATGTATCTGAAGCTTTGGAGTTGTAAAGATGCTGGGTTTCCCAAACGCAGAGGAGGGTAATCGAAAGGCCGAAGACGAACTATTCTCTCGCAGGTTATCCCATACTCAGATCACAAAATTCAGCCACAGGTGTTTGGTCTTCCGTACGGTTAATTTACAGTATACTAAACCACTCGTTCTCTAGGCTCTGGCGTTGTTTGGCTTTTCTATAATTTCATTCCTAGACGAAGTCCATTCAGCTCTTACTTTGTGCAGGATGGCGGTTTGAATAGGGTCACTTGGACCTTCGTCGTTCACCGCATCGGAATCTTTGCCACTTACAGTAATCATTGTTTGCAGTAAGCGCTCGTTCTAAGCTTTACCTACACTGTGCCAGCGATACGACTCACAGGTTCATTTGTCTAAGCATCAGAAGATAGTGTTCGCCGCGTGATCATATTCCCCATAAATATTCCAACGGCGCGGCAGTTGAACTAACCCGTGTTTTGCTGTCACCTGTACATAACGACTCATTGGACCAACTCAGAAATGGAGGCTCACGCGTGACAAACGCATTCATAGCAAACACCGACAGTGAAGTCGTTAAATTCAAACGGTGACAGTGCTTTTAGCTCTAACCCTGTCTCTCTCTCTCGCGCGCGCGCTATCACTTTCCAACACGTTCGACAGCTGAATAAATAAACCGACTATTGGTAAACCGTGTGCTCAGGGTGTGAGTAGCCGTTTACTAGCAGTAGTTCAGTTGCCAACCTATCTTCATAGTTTTCACACCTGACGGGGATATGGCTGAACAGAAAACCGAGAATTTTGGCTGAGCCAGTTACAATGGGGTAATGGACTTGGTTAAAACACGATTTTTTTGGTTTAAAAGTTCTTTTCTATCATGTATGAACTTGTATGTATGAACTTGCGCTGAGTGGGTCGTTGAATGTCACCCACGCACGTGTCCGAACTAGTGGCCCATCTGTTTTTGTGTGTGGGAAAGGCAGTGACATGGTCACCAGTAGATTGTTGTTCCCTTGCCGCCGGATATATGGTAACACTCCTCCCTAAGGTACCTCCGAATAAACGCCATCATCATCACCATTATCAGCTGTAAGAACCGCGTACTCGTCGTACAGTGGTTGTAGCTGCCACAGTTTCGTTCACCGATGATTTGGGGAGGTGGAGGAGGTAGCTGCGCATTGGAGGCGGGAGCTGATAAATTCGTGCGTAAATACATCCGGCATCCTGTACACGGAGACGTTTGCTGACTTCCTCATGGGTTTAACAAAAATCCCATAGCAAACCAGCGTGAGGGATGAAGAACAGAGTTTGGCGAGCACGAAGTCCTTGTGGAAGGAAAACCACGCCTCCACATTACCGGTGTCATCACCTGACGTCAGAAGACCGTCTGTCTCGAAGAGCTCTTTTCACCCAGTCCTGTACTGAGTGGAAGCGATCGAGAGAGTGTATGACCTGGCCTCGAAGTACGAAAACACTAACCAATGAACTTAGTCGGGTCGACAACTTCCACCTCCGTAGATGGCGACCCCGGGACTCAACTCACCAATGGTTAAACACATTGACAGAAATGGCCCAATCGCGCAGTCACTGGCGCGTAGCTAACCGGTTCCCGAACTAACTGAACATGCCATCGCCTCCAATACTTGACTGTTTGTCCCACACTCTCCCATTTTCTGATGATCGAAACTGCAGCAACTGGAACCAGTGTACTCATTGTACATGATTTATAGCTGATAAATTGAATTGATTGACTGAGTCTATTTTCCTGACATAACACACTGCCCAGATTGAGCTGAATCTTCTGCAAACTCACCGTTTTATCACATTTTATTCCTAATATTCCCGCGACTTCTGGGCTTCTCGGCTTCTAGGCTTTGAAACTGAGCTGATGGGTTTTCTTATTGGTCATTGACTTTTCGTCTCGAGATGGCGCAAACTTACTAACCGGTAGGTTCGTAGTTCAAACCCAATCTGTGCATCTCGATTGCCCCTGTCTATGCCTGGGCGCTATATCACCCCTCGTGCTTCCTTCGAGTGGCGTGGCATCCAGGCACCCGAAATGTGCTGCAGCTGAACGATCACTATTTTATTATTATTATGGCCTTAGATGGGCGACAAAAATTGAACCGTGAACAGGGGGGTTCATTGGACTTTGTGACACAACAAAGTCTTCCGTGGGCCTTTCACAACAGGCTTAATGAAGAAACCAACACGGCGAAACTGCAAGCGGATTGTTTTTTCGTTCAGGACCGCTCACATGGTGCCGTTACTGAAAGTCGTTTGTTTTGGAATTTGAAAGACAGCTTTGTCAGTCATATTCCTGATTGACCTGTCTCGTACCTCAGGTTAAGAACCACTGAAATACCCTAATATCCCCCTGATATAATCCGAAAAAAGAGGGTGATAAATACTGATGCTTTCATGATCTCGTCTTCGCTTAAAATGGCAGCGAAACGTGAGGTGAAAACCTGAAGTTGGTCATGAGTTTAACTGGAGGGGAAGTACGAACAATTTGTTGGCAGTGTAAATAAGACCCAAATGGTTTCTGAGTCACTGTGTCGAGCGATGTGTCACATGAAACAGATTCAAAGTTCGTACGTTTTTCTGATAGCCTAGAATCAGATCTTGCTGTCGTGTTCTAACTGCTTTGATTGTAACCAAATCAGGACCGACGTTTGCAGTCTCCTAGGTGCTTTGTGGGTAACGTGAAACGATAACGTGATTTCCGTCAAAAAATTGCGATGCGAAGGAGCCTTGGATAGCGCTGATAAGTATCATACCTTCCGGCAAAACAGATACGCACGGATTCCCCTTGCAATTTGCCGCTTCATACACCTGAAATTTTTCGCTGAACAACGGCAGTAGAAATACAAAATCATATCTTAGTTGAGGAACGACATTTTTCCGTATTTGAAGTCTAGGTTGGATAAAGACTAACACATTAGCTGTTGCAAATGTGCTTGACCAGTCCTGAATTATGCGGCCTCTTCTGTGTAGTGTAGACTCTAGTAAATTAGCTTCTTTGGGGAAGTCGTGAAAGGGCATTGAAGGAGAGAATGAGGAATATTCGTGGTTGTAAATCTCACTGAACAGCTGTAAGCGCGTTGGCTCAATGCCAAATTCCCTTGACCAGTGTACGGTCAAGGCAGATTCGTTTCGCTCGGTTAGTTAAAGTTTAAACCAGAGTTTGTTTCTTCCCCAGTGGCATAAAAAGCTGTATGACCCCGTCCACTCAAACCTTCCTTGGACAGAACCCTGGAGCGACCACATAGATAGCCTGACTAGTTTGACCCCCAAGTAGTGAAGAGTTCTGTCACTTTCGATTTCAGAATTGAACTGAACGATAGAACAAGCTTGACTAGATTGTTTTGGAGAATGTCCGTTTTAGACACGTTAAACACAAGCATCGAAAAACCATCTAATTACGGTTGCAAAAATTGGTTATGCCTAATCTCTCTACTCACCTGATATTGTTCGTTTTGGACCTTATTCGAGATGGGAATCTGTCGGTTTCTTAGGACAATAACAGTTCCCTCGGGGTGGCTTTGGGAATTGGATATGTTAGGTCAGATGACCGTGATGCACTTTCTAATTTGATGGTATCCCAGTGTGACAGTGTCAAAAAACTTGTTTGGCAAAAATCCAAATGTCGAGGGTCTCAGTCATCAAAGCGATCCTGCTTGAAAAGTCCTCCGAATACCCTTTGTATGACTTTATGTGATTTTTTATTCACCTTCGTCCGTCTTTACTATCAATGAATTCTGATAATTAAATGGGCAACTTCACATCACAGCTTGATTGGCCAACGATGTAGTCACTCCTAGGCTAACTACCCCCAAGCATCACAGGCAACTTTTTTGCGTAAGGAAGGCAAAGAAACACAGCTAAATGTTGTTGAAAAAGTTGAAATGAGACATCCTAAAATTGTTTGAAATTCATAGAATGAAGAGTACTTGAAATGCGTCCTATCCTCTGTAGGATTTTCTTCATTCTGGTGGCCGTGTTGATTGAATTTGAAAAATAAGATAATGTAAATATAACCAGGTTCAGATGGCTTTCCTCAATGAGTATGTCACTGCAGCTATCTATCTTTTCCGTTGTATATTGATATTCAGTATATTCATTCAGTTACATTCGATATTTTCACTTTAACCCAGTTCCGAGTGCTACTGTTCAGCCACCCATGATGCACACTACTGGTGACTCCCAGTAAGGGTGAAATAGCTGTACAGTGCTCCTCGGCTCATCCACATGGATTGGCTTCACTGATAGGATGAAATCCCAGTTGAAAACTATCAAATCTTTTCACACTGTCATCAGTATGTTCAATATGTCAGGGCTGTTTTCTTGATGCACAAATTCACTCGAAAGCCACCACCACGGGGACAGTTATTTTGCTGCGATTGGGTAGCTCCAGCCATTCATAGTCGACAAGAAACCTTATAGTGGATACTCTAGGGTAGTGGACCAACGTTGCAGGGGTCTGTCTAGGAATATATGTGTATGACAGGATTTGTTGGAATAAGCATCACGACTACTTGGGAGTAATCAAGTTGCTAAGTCATCTACACAATTAACTGTACATCAATTTTACAGGCACCGTCAATAACGTTACAAACAGATCAACAATACAACAATGAGTGATGTGCATTGAAAGACTGAGCTAATCAAGCCTCCCCTTGTTGTGGATTTTGGCATCTCGAAACTGTGGTTGGTTTGCTTGCGAATGTATTTGGCGTGGTTTTCAACCTGATGTTTTTCAACTTTCATTGACGTAGGTAAACCTACCGTTGCACACGCTGCCTGGACCCACGATAGCCTCTCATTTACCACCAGTCCAGCAGAACGGATTGATGGTTCCCACAATGATGAACAGCCTTCTACGGCCCTCATCCGTGGGAATAGGAGGTGGCGACGGGGATGGACGAATCATGCAAGGACTGATGTATCCAACCTCGGGCGTGATCACACCACAAACGCCAAATTGCTTTTCCACCGATAATATTTCCCTTACCCACGGGGGTGTTTCAACAAGCCCAATCTATGCATGTTTTCACGATGCCCCGCCTAACACTGCTGGTTATTCTGGTATAATGGGAAATAGTTTAACCAGACTACTGCGATTCCCAAATGCGATGGATATGGGAGCCGCCAATTCGAGCAGCATTCCGCTTTTAAGTGGACTGAGCAATGGACTCCGGACTGGAGAATACCTGAATGAGGACGCGGAAGCCACTAGCAGTGGAAGACAGAGTGAGTTTGTCGTAATCCGCTTTGTGCGGTCGTGGGGGTAACTACTTCTGTGATTTGTTTGCTGTGTGAATTCTTGTTCAGTCAGGTTTGACAGTGAGTCTAAGCCGTCTTATGCCTGATACGATTAATCGACACTGTGTTCACTTGAACTCAAATTGACGTTCCGAATCTTGAACCTAATCGTCGGATGTACAGGGAGGTTTTGGAGTTTTCAAACCCCATGCGAAACGCTTAGTCCGACCGTCTACTTTGCTTTGAGTTTCCAAACTTGCAAACGTCTGTCTCTTAGGATGTAGAAACTTTATACTGTCACAAACACGTAACTTATTCTTCGACTCCTAGAGACGACACATCAGCTGCAACTTCTTTGATCCTGTTCGGAATATTGTCTCAGGATGTCTCCTGATCGCTAGGAGATCTTTTCTTAAGACCATATGAACTACGCTTCGCAAGAATCATCCTTCACGAGGTGCACACTGACACAAACATAAAGTTCATCATCTGATCCTAGCTTGGCTGACATTTCATCGCCCGTTCTTAGTTCCCTTATCATTCCTGATGAGAACTGCCCTTCCATAGTCTAAAAGTCAGATAAAAGCGCTTCTAATTCAATGCGTTGTTCTTTTCCCAAACTTTTTCATTTTGTATCAGGTAGATTCTCTCTCAATGTTTGTGAGTTCCCCGCCCTACAACTCTCTGAAGCAGTTAAGTTTAGGGAGTTTCGGCCATGGGCTACTTTTGGTATCATGACTACGCCGTCCCATGCATAACCGTGTGTTGACCAATTTCGGTACATCCATGTCGAAATTTCGGATTTCCTCTGTCTGATTCTTCTGTAATCGCAAGATTTCTAAATAATCAGTGAGACTTGGAGATTAGGGGCGATATTTTAAACCCCAATGAAGGAGCAAAGTGACGGGAAACTCCGGAACTACGTCCCAAGAACTGGCGAAATCGGCAATGGACTACCAAAGAGTTTTTGTCTGCCTCACGGGTAACGTTTTGTCAAGAGCTGACAGCACTTTTTTGCCGGGTGACGCGGCGATCATAAGGTAGTGGGGCTACACCTCATTTATCTTACATTTGTGAAAAATTATCGTTTTCCCCGAGCAAGCGTTTCTCCGAAAAAATCAAGACTATTTTTCGGCTGTCCGATTCGCGTACCGCGAATCCTATAGATCAGTGTGTCTGGCGCAACTGTGGTGGAGTTTCGACACCAGATTTACATGTTTACCCCTCCGCTGGGCTAGCTGTCAAGGCCAAACAGAGAATATTTCCGGCACGACATCGCTCACCAGGCCACCCCAGACACATGAACAGCACGGGTCGCGTGCTGTCACCAATCTTCCTCTCAAGGACTTGTCTTTGTCTGTTCCCCCAGGCCCTGTGTTCGAAGTGGGTCTGTACGTCGTCACTTGGTCGGGAGAGAAACAGATGTACAAGAGGGCTGCTTTTGGGACCGGAAGTCGCCCTAGTGTGGAGGTATTAGAACTGCGTGAGCACTATTCATGCATAAATCAGTTTCAGTCGATACATTGTCAGTAGCCCTCTTCCGTCCGTTTGTGACAGCCACTCTGTTTAAACAAAAATGATCGATGGCCTATCGCGCTGTTTATGGGCATTAAACCGAGGCTTATCGGATTGGCAGGTCAGTGAGGTTCGCTTTCCGATGGAAGAAGAGGTGATTTGGATACAGATCAGCCTGTCAGTTTCATATTTATATTCGTCTGAGATACTTTTGTTACCACATTTTCGAGAACGCAAGCAAGGTTTAACAAGTGGCTATGAAATTGTGTACCAGGACCCAGCGAGGCGCGTGGGAGTTGTTAACGAGATGAAGCTCGTTGAGAATAACCTTTCTTTCCAGTCTAAAGAGATCAGTGAAAATTGATGGTGGATTTGAAGGAATGCGTCAGCATACATTAGTATTTTTTAGCAAGTGTGCTTAATACTCATCTAGTGTGAATATAAACTACTTTAATATTTAGCAATGCAGCCATTTACGTGATGCCTCTCAAAGCGCTTTGTAGGTAACAGAAGTCGGGTGATTTCACGTTCAAAGGAGATCAAATCAAACCACACAAGGTCTACTCCATTCAAGCAGTGAGTTTCGAAGAGATCTACCTGTCTCACCATTTCATCGTTCTGAAGGCAGAACGATTAGACTCGCATCCACACTTTCTTGTTCGTAAGTGATTCCGGGTCTTTCCGCTATTTTGTGTGCATCCGGGTCTGTTAGAGCATCCACAGCAAGGTCATTCGGTGACTAACTCTGATTTTTAGAAACCGGGTGTTGTGCACAAATCATACAAACCGTTGCGCCTGTAACCAGACGGATGTTCCCTGCACATTTGGCCTACCATAGCGGAAAAAACATAGAGTATAGCGAATCAACTAGGGAGAGCTCATCGACAGCATGTCTACAGTATCAGGAATAGTACTCAGTAGGTAATGTGCATCAGCCAAATCGATCGCCTGATTTCTCAATGAGGCTGCAACGAACGTCACCAATGCCCATTTTGTAGATGTGCGAAATCATTGAATTGGTTGCTGTGCAAGGATTAGCGTGTCGTTGAGCGGACTCGTCGGAATTGTGAAATAAAAACGAAGTGGTCACGAATGAGCCTAAGCAAACGCCATGAAAATTCTTTATTGCGTCAACTCATGTCACGGCTGATAGCGTAAAGATAGTCCGTTCAAAGGAGTCAATTTTGCATACACTATTTTTCTCTCACAGGTGGCAACAACTACGTTTGTCTTCAAACCGCCCTTGGAGGTGGTGGGGTTGCCCACGGTGTTTTGGTGCCTCCTGAGAATGGTATCCTGGTCACACGTCTGTTACAGCCAGCAACCCCATCGCCTCAACCACCGCCTGCACCTCCACCACCAATTTCGTCTGCCGCCGCGGTTGCCAGACTCACCGATGTGCCACTGGTGAATCGCATCCATTCCTCCGGGGCGATGAACCTATTATCATCACCCTCATCTGTCGGGCCGATGGGAGCTGACGAAGAAGATGGAAGCTCAACGAATACCGTCCAGTTAAACAGTAGGTGACATGTGAACCATATATCCGTGCTTTATTCTGCCACTAAAACAGAACCCAAAGTAGTTTGATATGTTCCGGCTGCCTAGCAATCGGGCATTTGAAGCCTGAGGGCTGCTCATGTCCAGAGAGGAGTAACCAACTAGTCGCGGGGGTGGGGGGGGGCAGCAACCAATGAGCATAGGCATGGCGATATACTTGTGAATTGGTAATTGATCAGCCCACCGAAGGTGTCTCCTCGAATGGTGACGAAATGTCTGCGAGTCAGATGTCTAGATCGGCGAACGGATCAACAACCACGTGATCGATTACCAATCAATGCGCCCGGGCCACCAATATTCCAATACTTGTGAATATTCCTGGTCCGTGAAAAGTTGAATAGTAGAGACATACAAAGCTCTAGATAGCTCAGCGGTTAAGGTTCGTGTTTCGAATGCAACCTCTGCATTTCCACTGCTCCTGTCTAGGATTAGATAATTTCACAATGTCTCAGCTCTCGTGCTTCCTTCGGGTGGTGTGGCAGCTAACCACCGAAATGATGTTACAGCTGACCGATTTTTGAGAAACGTTATCATCCACAAAACTGTGCATACTCCTTCAGAATCCACCTTCCCGGAGGTTACGGTGCTACATCGCCCGGGGGCAAGCTTTTACTGTCCGATTACTACCAAGTGTACAACCAACTATTTCAAATGACTTTGCAGATCAACAAATGGAAACCTAACAAAGTGGGGATCCGTAGTAGTAACCATGACAACCTTAAAATATCAGCCCGCCTGGTGAATCCAGAAGAGTGCAGTCTGTTGCAACGCCACGTTTATTTTCCGTTAGCACCTCCACTTCAACCAGTAAATTTTCGTTTGATTGGTAGAAGTTCGATTCATAGGTCCGACTGTTATCTGTTCAGTTTGAATGTCCACATTCAACCCGGTCTACAGAAGACAAGAGGTACACCAAGAAATCTTAACAAAACAAAGTTTGCATGAAGGAAACTACTCACAAGGTTGCTGAAAACTCTTCGACAGCCCACGACCGGTTTCGCCCTTCTTGGGGCTCATCAGGTAGGCGCAGTCCCCGAGTTTCCGTCAACCTTATGTTCTACTTGAACCCAAATTGGACTGATTTCGACAAATACACTCATTTGCAAATCAATTTGGTTTTCACGGGAGACTCAAGTGAGTCTCTCGTTTATGATGTTCTTCAACTGAATGTGCTGCACACAGGCCGCCTCATGTTTCAGTTGGTACGATATTCCAGATATCGCAATATATTTTCATGAAGGAAACTACTCACAAGGTTGCTGAAAACTCTTCGACAGCCCACGACCGGTTTCGCCCTTGGCAGAATTCATAGTGTTAGTATGTACAGACACAAAATGGACGGCGCGCCTATTTAGATGAACAGTGCGGGAAACAAGCGACGATGCAGAGTTCAGCGTCAAACTCATGCGGCACGCCATCCAAGGATGACTAATCCTCTAAGTCTGTGGTTCCCAAAGTTTCCACCTCATTGTGCCTGCAGTTCGTAAACTCTACAATCATGGGTCAAACAAAACAAATGATGGTATGGCACGACCTAACACAGATGTAATAATCTGGATTATGAAATTCATATCCAAAACATAGATCCTTCTCAAGCAGGGTCGCTTCCATAATGCATAAACATGTGTGTAAACCATCCCTATCAGACAGCAGTCCGCAGTACAGGCCTTGTAACCTCTCCCTAAGGGGGCCCTTGTTGGGAGGTATAATAATGGGTGATGAACCCTGTGGGTTTGGGGCTACATTTCAGATTATGAACCACAAGTCACTCAGGAAAAGTTCGAGACCACTAAGTTGGGAGCTGCTGAGTCCCACGTAATTTGGGAAAAAAACATATCGACTGAAATGAAGATTTTCGAGCAGCTGCGTGCGATATTGGAAACGCTAACTTTTTCACAGTTCAGCGTAGCCTTATTACACAATGTGCAACTTGTGTCTTAGCTCACCGTCACTTTAATGGGGACTTGCTGTCAACCTCTCACAAACTTGGTCAGCTCTTTCTGACAGGTTTCCATGGCCATGGCAAACCAGCTTTGTCGTCGTTCCTACGTCACAAAACAACACAGACTGCTGGCGCAACGCTGAATACAGCCGAACGCTACCTGTCAGGTGGGTATATTTTGAAAGCAGAACAAGCGTCCACAAATGAAAGGTCGTAGAACCTCTCGGCTTATTTGCACATACTCAATCTGTGATAGATTACTGATGGGTACGGTTGATGCCTCGCATGGTAGTCCAGCAGCAACTGCAGCTAGCATTTTGATAGGCGAAACAATCATCCTGATTAGTCTCTAAACTCAGGACAGTATAGACAACTTTATGGCCACTTACCGCGCCCCTGTGGTCTTTCGTCTTTCACTTATGGAACGCCGCTATGGAGTCAAATGCTTTCACTAGGTTGTAACCGTTTCTTAGTTTACCCCTTACGGAGCACTCCCCGCATCCCTTCTTCTATTTCTGTGGATGACGACAAATGCAGTGTTCAGCTGTGGGATGTAGGACTTAAAACAGGCTATCCCAGGTAGTCGAAAGATTGGACTGCAGGTTTCGGAATTTTCAGTATGACCATAAAGCTTGTAGTGCTCCACTGCTTCTATCCCTTTCTCTATCCCTTCAGGGACCAACCACCCGAAGCATTTAGCTAGAATGTGGTCGATGTGATAATTCACAAACCTCGAAATTTGATTTAACCGGATGTATTTAACAAAGCTGTGGTCGGACCCCGAAAAGCCAAGTCGTATGAGTGCCTTTGATCTTAATGGGATGCATCAGCTAAGCATAGACAGGTAGGTCAAGTGACCTTTTGGTTTGTAGTTTCCCAAACCATCCCAAACACCGATGGACGCATCGTCTGAATATCGAGTGTATCGCTCAACAACATAGGAATCCGGTAATTTTCGTGTTATCTACCCAAGCGCTTCCCGTGCTAAAACGTTTGACTGGGTGAAAACTATTTGGTTTGGGGAGTATCCCTATTGTGTTATTTGTTCTAGCTGAAGACTGCAGAGCAATTTACTCAATAGATCAGTCGTCTGTCAATAAACAGTAACAATGATCGTTCAGCTGTAATACGTTTTCGTTACTTAGCTGCCGTTCTACTCGAAGGAAGTATGAGGGCTGAGCTACCGCCAGGTTACCAAAGCCTAGACAGGAGCAGTCGAGATGTCGGGGTTGGGTTCGAAACACTGACCTTTTGGTCAGCAAGTTCGCACCTTAACCACTGAGCCCAATCGAGCTCAGTCGTCTGCGCGACACATCAGTTAGACAATGATAGTACACCTAACAGCCACTGTCAGTTGCTTCGGTACACTTTGTAAGGTTGGGTCTTTCCTAAACGATAAGTGTTCTTCAACAGACTTCTCTACAGTAGGGTCAAAATCTGGTTCAAGCAGTCTGTTTTCTTTTGCGTCTGATGAAATGTCTTGGATATCCACCTCAATACAGCGTGCCTAACAATTTGTCCTTGGGAATACAGTGGTCTTCCCCAATTTCTCCCTTCACTGATATGGAACTCCTCCGAAAGGATCCTTTTTGTTCCGGTTCCGCGGACTTTACCATTGATTGATGGCAGAATATCAAACCTCCCCCCTCGTAAAAAGCGATCGAGAACTTTTGGCGAATTTGGCCCATTACTCTCCTAAAGCCGTCGAGAAATGCGTGCATTGTTTGGCATGAAATTTGAATTTTGTTTAGCCGCAATGTTCGAAGGCCAACTGTAGTTAAACTGCTCACCTTTGGTGTGGATCATTGATCCTGTCTAACGAGCCTGACGATGTGATTTCCCGTACAAGGTGGTGATCTTATGACGGGTGTGAAATACACCAAGCCATGAGATGGAATGCGGGCTCACTGATGGTCAACTCTAAGAACAACTGAACTAACCGTGAGTTCACTCGCTTCATTCAGGCTCACTTGTGGGAGGAAATGCAATCTGGATGGATAGTCCAGATCCCCGTGCAATGGGGAATAAAATGTTCTTGTCCCCAAAAAACTATCACTTAGACCACTTGTAGGTGGTTGACACCACTCTCATCTGAGTGGTCTTCCTTCTGTCCTGGCGCATTTATTCTAGTGGTTCCTCACCAGGCGGGTTTCGTTCTCTTTAGGGCTCATCAGCAGTGCATATCCTTGACCGTATGACCCCCTTGACCTCTTGAACTCCAGACAGCTGACATGCGAGGCGCATGTGATACCACACTGCTACACCAGCGCACGCTGTATGCATCTGTAGCGTCGCTTCTGAACAGGTGAACGTGTTCACTCTTGAGCGATGTGATCGTTTCACCCGACGGCTCGAACGATTACCCAGCAACTGTGCTGACTGTGTCGATCAACTGACTCGCCTGTCAGGACTTCCCAGTCAGGTCGTGCCACAGATGCTTGAAACCTGCTGAACAAACGAATCACATCGCCAAAGCTTGAGCGTGTTCGCCTGTTGGCGCACCATGAAACCACACTGATAAACCCAGCTGTGCTGTTTTCGAAAAAATTTGGGAAAAAACCAATAGACTTCAAGCTTTTCCGAAGACGAGGACTTCTCAATCGGTTTCGAGCGTTTTCCAACTGATTAGATGAATTGTCCTCTCTCTGGACGTCCCTCCAAGCGACAGAATATCATACAGAGGTCAAAGCATGCATGATCATGCTCAAAAAAGCCAGGTTATCAAGACGACTCTATCTGTAGGGTAGTGACAAACCGATCGCTCTGGTAATCCACCTTAGAATCCCGACTGGATTTTTCACCAGCACTCATGATATGAGGTGAAATCTATTTCACTCATTCTTCCGTCAAGTTTGACTGCAAGTTGTATGAGTCAAGTCACGTGACAATTGACCACCTGGCAAACACCGGTTTATCAAGGAGCTAATTTCACTGCTCAACCGTAAATAATGTCCTGTCATGAGGAGAAAGCTGAAAACGATCACGGAACTCGACGGAATGGAGAATAACAGCAGGCATATTTTAGAATCTGGGGAACATCCGCAGGGAACATGCTTCAATTAGTGGGCTTTCACGAAGAAGTTGGACTCTCAGGTCTCTGTCAGAATCCCGTGCTTGTTACTCGTTGTCTGAGAACTGTACTTCAAATGGGATTAAACATAAAGGGAGAATCATACTAATTATCATACTAATTGCAAAACCAGATATTTTAGTTGAGAGTCATGGATTTAATTCATACCCATAATCAAGACATTTTACCCAGACACGATCGCTTTGACTAGGTCCCCGGGGATATTTCCTGCTGGCGTAACCTCCATATGTAGCATCCTCAAGTGATACACGCCGAATGTGTCTGCATCATTTCCAACTTGAATTTCTCTCTCTCACACTTTGTTTTCAGATGGCCATCTAAGATGTTTCATGGAATGCAGCAATACTGTTTACTGTATGATGTCGGGTGTAGACTCAATCCGGAAAAAAACCAGCCCACTTCCAAATATCGTCTAAACGAGGCTCATTATTATAAACGGTGATGCAGAAACCGACCAAAGTCATTGGGAGAGCCAGGAAGGCAGCAGAGATTAGTAGTGCTAGTTCAGTCAGGCAAAAGACACTTCATTTCTGTAGTTTGATGACAAATTTCTCGGAACATCAGCATTTCTTTTTCAATGGAGATTTTGTCCTGTAAGTGATGCCAATCTATCCTGAAAAACCGTAAAGTATTGTGCAACTGTTTCATCCTTATTGGGGGTAATCAGTAGTGTGCACCTCATGAAACTCCAGTAAGGAGTCTCGAACCCGCCACCCGCCGGCTAGCACTTTGCACACTAAACGGCTCGGCCACGAACGGCTGAGCAGCTCTTACGTAGACAGGATATAGTGGCTTTCACCTCTCAATCACGGCATCCATATCAAGTGGAGACATGTGCTGAATGGTTCTTTGATGGTGGCTCAGATGGTGGTTTCGCTCACCTCGTGAATTTTATTCTTCCTATGAGCCTCGTTATCCAAAAATCTCCTCACACTACCAACAATTTGGTTTTTAATATTCTCAGCCACGTACTAGGAACAATGAATTTACAGCATAAAAAAGCAAAAATACAATGGTGGACTGAACCAGTCAGGTAAAAGACAAGCTTATTGGTGCATGTCAAGATCAGTGCGCATTTATATTGGCTATCATTAGGCCCTGATCGTTGGTGTGAAACTCTAAACGATGTTCTTGGGCCAACCAACCGGTGACTTAAATGTGGTTCGCAATCGACTGGGTGAACTTCCAAGCCTGAGTTTGCCTTGTTGCCATGGCATTGTCGGTCAAGCAGCGGGGCACGTTTCGAGGCCCGTTCGCATAAGCTCCAGCCTGTTCTGCTGATGTATGTGAACCGACGTGTGAGGCAGAGAACTTTGGCGCGTTACCTGCTGAACTCCTTAGGTTAATTTGCCTCGCTGTCGAGCCGGTCTACGCCTGGATAGGATCAGCTGCGGTGGTAACTCGTATCTTATAGGTTAAATTATCGCCTTTTAACTGTCGTCTAATAAACAGACTAGTTTACATATGGATCGTCCACATGGCAACGGATATTGTGTCCCATTCTTGCTAGCTCTGGTAACTATTGTATTCCGAACCATCTGACTACAGCTATTCTCAAAGTCGGCTATCTGTAGTGCAGCAAACCAAGGCTACAACATGATGGATCTCAGCCGGGAAAGTCACTGGCCCCGTATTTACCAACGCTTTTGTCAAACCCCGTTGTTTTGCTCCGAGTCACTGCATTATAGATTGCTCGGGCTTCCCACAGACAGCCGGACAATAGTGTCTATTTGGGCTCTCAGTGCGTGTCACATAGTCCGAGCCGAACTGTTACCGATAACACCTTTGTGAACGCAGGCTGGTTAAAAGGTTCATATTTTGTTGGCTAGACGTAACGCGCTAATCATAAGGTTGCTGAAAACACTGTATATAGTTGTTCCCGACTATTAAATTAAGTAGTAAATTAGGTTCATCCTGTAGGATCTAAGTGATGAAAAGACACTTGTTTGCTGAGTTAACTGAGCTTTGCTTAAACCTCACCAGTTGTATTAGGTCCAGTCAGAATAAAATATAGCCAAATCGGCTGCGAAAACTCAGGTTACATGTAAAAAAAGGACACTACCTAAGACCCTCTTTTAAAGAGTGTGTGTGGATACTTTTGGTTCCAGATATGGGAAAGCTATCATGAATTTTGAGATGTAAAGCTGCAGAGACCGTTTTCACCGAACCTAACGCTGTCCTCCCTTGATGTCGATAAATAATACACTCCCGGAATTGGTAATGTAAGATTTTCAACTGAGATTTTGTCCTGAGGAGTTCATCCCAGAAGTCTAGCCCGAGGGGCCAGTCAATAAGTGACCACGTGATGTTTCTGTGATTGAAGGATGAATGGCGCTATGTTCTGTTTAAGTGAGAGATGATCACACTGTTGGTCAGCCACTCTTGGCCAAAGGGTTAAGTGTTCAACCACTGGCCATTCCCTTCACTTAACAGTCCACTGATAGCCCTATATTTACGCACCAATTTATCAGCTCCCGTCTTCAACGCTCAGCTACCTACCCCACCTCCCCAAATCATCGGTGAACAAAACTGTGGCAGCTACAACCACTGTACGACAAGTACGCGTTCTCACAGCTGATAATGATGATGACTGCTGATGATTCTCAATAAGGATGAAGCAGCTGTACAATGCTTCTCGGCTTTTCAGCATAGATTGGCTTTATTGACAAGACGAAATCCCAGTTGCAAATAAATAAATCTCCTCGTACTACCATCACTACGGGGTTTCCCTGATTACCCGTCAGTTTCATAGAAGCTTTCTTCTGGTTGCATGGCAGCTAGGCACCGAAAGGGTGCTACAGCTGAAGCATTATTTATTATTTTTATATCGAACTGGAGAACCCACACATGGTATCAGTCATTACCAGTAACATCGAGCATAGGCAACTAAAGAGTGGGGGTGATCTGAGAATTTTGGGAAACAGTGCTCTAAGTTAAGACACTCTGAAACTTGAGGTCATTCAGACTAGACTGCAGTTCTTGCGTTCCGTTTCAGCCATTCCGTTTTTTCTTTCATCTTCCAGGTGCACGGCTGAACGGATCTCCGCTCGGTCCTTATCACATGATGAATATGCCTAAGTTGCCTCTCAGTGGCCTAAACACATACTCCGATGCCATGTCAGATCGTCGTCCGAATGCCGCCATCATACCTCAGCCGATCACCCCTTATGAGGATTCTACGCGTGCGTTATCAGCAACGGAAGCTGGTGGTCTACCCAGAGTAAGCCTTTCTAGCCCAAGGTCACAACAGATTCACACAACTATTAGTGGATCCACTTCACTTGCACCCCGAGTGACCTTTAAGGACAAAGTAGATATGATTGCAAACACATCACCTTCCACCAGTGAGCCAGGATCTCAAAACACCTCCAACGATAGTGGTATTGATAACTTCAAATGCGAACAGAAGTCGGTGGGTCGTGCGGTTGTCCCGTCGCCTACATCAGCCGACGGAAGCGGTACTTATGACAATGCTTTCCCAAGTACTTTCCGTTCAAGCGTATTGATTCGAAATCCTAGTCAGAGCAAGGATCGACAGACAAATGGGGATCGATCAGAAGCCACTGAAGTTCCAACGAACTCCTCAAACCCCAGGTGTATGAATGATTCCTTCTATGCCAAACGTCAGCCGGTACTCGGTCTGACTGAGAAGTTTGCTGGGGGACCATCAGCCACTTCTGTATCTACTCCGATGGAATCTCATCAAACTATAGGCATGTCACATCTGGCTGGTGGTACCCTGAGCCACGGAGCTCAATTTATTCGTCCAGGAGAAATGATTGGTGATGCGAACAATAGCTTCCAGTCATCCAGTACCGAACCATTCCCTTTGCTCTTACCCGGAGGTACGATTACGGATGAGACACAAGAGCCGAGACTTTGTAGTCAAGTGTGATAACCCCATTCTTTATGTCTAAATCTCTGCTTTCAGTTAACTGTAAACAAACTAACATTTATCCACCTTTTGAGCGCCAGTTTTGTTCGAAAGTTCTGTTGTTACTCTAAATTAGGTTTCAAAAATCTGGACATTATCCACATTCATCCGCATTTTCTTGCCTTTTTCATGAAGGCTGAGTTGTTTTATCGCGAAACGCTGTGTTGTATGAGCCGCGTTACATCGTATTATGGTGAATAGTCCATCCTGTATAGCCAGTTTTATTTCATCAGACCACGTTTTGTCATTTTATTGAAAATTCCATTATTTTTGCCTTAAACTACTGGCGGTCGTTCGAGATCGTCCACCCGCATTGCCATGCATTCTGTTTTTGCCTTGCGTGTTCCAGGAATTGTTTATTTGTAAATAGACAACTGAAGGCCATGATGCTGTGACTTGTCTTCTTATTCTGCCCAAATGTGTCAGACACATTCCTATCGATTGTGAACTAGATCTCACCATTATAGAGTAGGCCTAAAGGGATGACAACCAACTGCTCTGGACACGGTGAACATGTTCCCCCTTGTTTCGAGTGGTGACAGGTAAAATGTGATATTTGGCGTAGGCGAAACTTGTTTGAGCTCGTGTGTGTGCATTTGCCGCAGCGAGAGATGACAACAGCTTTGACAGCACTGTCAATGAAATACCACTAGGTTATCCATCATATTTAAGCTGCCTAATGGCTTGCTCCAGGCCCCTGCATTTTCACCCGTCAGTCTTATCCCTTCGTGTTTACATCGCCACCAGGGCGTTGCGCGAAGCATCACATTCAGCTCCGCTTCCTGCTACACGCAGGTATCCAGTGGCGTGCAGGTTTGACCGATTCGAACGTGAACCTATATTCAATGGTTTTGCGTACTTATTTGGCGGTCGATGAGGGCTGTTCTACCATTCAGAACTTGAGTGTTGTAGTAGCTTTCCAACTTTTTCTACTTAACTATACTTCGACATCTGGTGTATAAATATCATAAATACCAGATTCAGCTAGGATCCGGCTGTCTTTTGTTAATATCCAATCAATTTGCAAGTGAGCATATCCCCACAGTTGCGTACCCTTCGATGTTCGAGTAGAAAATAAGGCTGAATAAGCGAAATACACTCATATGCAAACAAATTTGGTTTTGCGGGAGACTCACCTGGAACCCAGCTGAATCTCTCGTTTATGATGTTTCTAAGAATAAGATCCGCGGACTGGGCCTACTTGATAATCCACAAAAAACGGCGAAACCTATGGCGGTGACTAGAGCTTTCATCGGCCTTATGAGTAGCATTGAAACATCAGTTTGTTAGGTTCCAGCATTTTGTCCGAGGCTGTTCACTCTCCGGTTTCCAGATTTCATCCCCATCATCTCACTGCGTGGTTTGGTTGGGATGACTGTGTTAGTGATCTGACTGTAGCGTAATTAGGTTGATTATCAGAAGGTGACAACCACTAACAAATGTCTGTTTTACCAAAATGATGATGATTACAAAAGTTATGTGTACTTGATAAAAAATAAATACAATGCAAGAGGGGAATAAGGTAAAAGGTGACTTATTGTTTGAGGACAACTGTTGAGAGTTCCTGACGCGGGACGTGTCTTCTCTGCAGTATAGCTGCTACACGTGTTCCCTTGGAGACTTGTGGAGCTCGACTGACTTCCTGTCCTGTGCGCACGAGTGTGTTTTTGGGCCGAGTTGCATGCCTATTTATTGCGTGCAGTGTGATGAGATGGGTGTCCCCTCGTGTTTGATACTTGCACGCACATGAATTCAACTTGACCTGATGTGGTTGAAGTAATTAGTAAGCCTGGCGCAGACGCAGGTGACAGCCGCGGAAAATTGTAGTGTACACGTTGTCGGCTAAGGTTGCAAGAGGGACAGGAATTGTTACGTGAATTGTGTGCTTGTGACGCGTGATCTAGTGAGTGACCGCTACAGTGCTATCCCTCGAGTGGCACCACGTGATCTCGTAACTCGCCATTATTTTTGTTAGAAAGTACCCGATGATATAACACCGCCTTATCCTATCATACACGCCATAGCGCATGATTTTATTGCAGACCTGAAATCCTCACTAACCTTCAGTTCCGACAACACGCTAATGTACTAAAAGTTCGTTGCACAAGACAATGGGCTAATCAACAAATAGCTCTACCACAAACGATGACAAGGTAGGCAGATCAGGGCCATGTGTTTTGTCACCCAACCCCAACCGGTACGTTATGCCTTGGTGCCATCTCAGCGAACGAATTTTGTGGAGTGATGTGATATGATGTGATAAACCTGTACGAAACATTGAGTTTCGTACCAAAATGTGCTTGAATGCGTCAAAAGCAGATCAGTTCGTTGTTGGATGGATATAGTTCTCAAATATGGGAGGCTAGCTTGTACATAATAGCACTTTTTACCAATAGAATTTGAGAATGTGCTGCCGTGGCTTCAATGAAAGTCTTCCTGTACAAGATTGGACTTTTTGTAATGTGTTGTCAGAATCGAACTCGCCATCCAATAAGCAGAGTCTGTGTCCGCTCACTCGGCGCCGCTGAATGATCTCGACCAGAATAGACTTGTGGAGCAGTGGAAACTTTGGACGATATTCTTCAACTGAACGTGCCGTTGGTGATTAGACCTAAGGATGGTGAAACTGAACGTGGGCTGCCGAACAGTTTCTAGAAGCCTAATGAGCAGTTTCCCTCATGAAAGTATACTGCGATATCTCGAACATCGTCCCAATTGAAACCTGAGGCGAACTTTGTGCAACTCATTCAACTGAAGAATATCATAAACGAGAGATTCAGCTGGGATTCAGGTGAGACTCCTATGAAAATCAAATCATGCAAAGGAGTGTATTTGTCGAAATTGGTGCAGTTCCAGTTCAAGCGGAACATAAGGTTGATGGAAGCTTGGGGACTACGCTTGCCTGATGATCCCCAAGAAGGGCGGAACCAGTCGGGGGCTGCGGAATGATTTTCAGCAACCTTATGAGTAGTGCATTACGTCAATACACGTATCGCGATGTCTCGAATATCGTACCAACTGAAACATGAGGCGGCCTGGTGCAGTACATTCAGTTGCTTTGAAACACCATAAACGAGACATTCAGCCGGACTCTAGGTGGGTCTCTTGCAAAACCAAATGTGTTTGCAGATGAGTGTATTCCGCTAATTTCGTGCAATTTGAGTTCAAGTAGAACATGAGGTTGATGGAAACCTGGGGACTGCGCTTGCCTGATGAGCCCCAAGAAGGGCGGAACCAGTCGGGGAGTGCTGAATAATTTTCAGCAACCTTATGAGTAGTTTCCTTTATGTGGGAGAAATATTTACGTTACTGCAGCACTAAAGTCTAGTCACAACTCCATTCCGAGGTGGGGTGGGGGTGAGTGGAATGTATGCATCATAATCCTAAAAAGTGAAATGATGACGTATCACGTATTTTCAGCATACGAACTAGAAGTTGACTGATAGAATCCATTTAAGGAAACATTTGCCTAAACTCGAAGAAAAGATAGAAATACGGGGTGATTAGGGCAGTTGGACCAGTAGTAAACACACAAACAGAAGTTGACAAACAAAGGTTAACACCGGCAAAAATTACGAGCCATCCTCCGTTGAACTTAAATTAGTTTTGAATCCACCGAAGCGGTGATCGGGAAAAGAGAGATACAGTACCAACATTGTGGACACTGATACTTCACTTCCGTACAACTATGAAGTTTGAATATTTTCAGGTAGAACCTTAACGTAAAAAAAGATCGGATTGGGAAAGTGCTTGGCATCATCTTACTGCAAGCAGACTGGGGTGCGCGAAAAGCTCAGTCAGGCAATCTTGAAAGAAACTGACATCGATTAGCCTCCATTCCTTACAACGTCTTTAGCAAAAAAAACAGGGAGGGCAATGGGGACCCCATGCCGCTGGGCGTACCACCCCAACATTACCCAAATTCCACTTTTCTGTTTCAAACCCTTATGCTAAGTCACACCTTGTCTGCTCCGCAGCCACTTTGAACAATGCATGGCGAAAAACACTTGTCTCGGTGGACAATGTTTCGGCATATGGGTGTTTTCCGCGACGGATGTGCCTTTTACACAACCAATTTTAGTCTTACGAACTCATTGACAGCATCTAATAACAGCATCTCTTCTGACACATTGGTGGTCAGAAGCTTGAAGACGTCTTAGATGGCTTTCCCGCAGTCTTTGCCGTAACCTGGTACTCAGACCTTAGAAAACAAATGATGCCTTTTTGGCGCCACAAGTGATTCAGACTGACAAACGTGATTCGCGTCTCGAGATTCGTACACTGACTTCATCAGACACACTGCCATCAGAGCTAATACAACTACCGAGATATATAAAACTCCTCACGACCTCCAGTGCTTCTCCATGAATCCCGCGGGGGATGTTCAAAGATCGCACCTTCTGAAGCATGAATTTGTATTTTGTGGGCGTAAAGCACATCCCCAAACGTTTCAGTGGGGTTATATTGTTCAACATTACTGGTACTTTGTGTTCGTCTTCAGAGATTAAGGTGATGTACTCTGAATAATCTAGGTCGATAGATTTAGAAGTATTGGGGTTTTGAAGAAATTCCAGTGTTCACCTCATTAGTTCACCGATGGTGAAGTTGAACCAGAACGAACGGAGTGTACATCCTTGCCGAACTCCACTCTTTGCTCGGGAGCTACTGCAGAGATCCTCATACACAACCTCACACGCTTGAAAGTATGCGAATGTAAGGACCGGGTTGTTAGGCTTTCCACTTTTTAGCCAGGGTTTTAATGGGCAGATGTCTACCACTGGTCAACGTCTTCAGGTCCCTACAGGGCGAATGATGCTGCGGCACCGACGGTTACATCCATGTGTACAGATATATGGATGCCAAAGCTCAGGTCTTATGTACCTGTTCGTCATCCTGATCCTGATTGGTAAGCCACCCTTTTACCTTGAAAATGAGCTCCCACTTAAATATCACCACATGGGCTTTGTCTTTCACCGATCTCTAGCGAACGACAGAAGAACCTTCGAAACTGCGGCGTTTTCCATTTACGGGTGACAAGCCAAATCCAACTGCGTATTCTAGTGTTTTCATGTTGACACAGTGGTGGACCCCTGGCGGACAAAATGTTGGGGTCATCAAATGCTTCCGACTGCAAAATATGTCCATAATAACATTTACAGCTGGCTTCTGCTTGTAAGAATGGGGAAGGAAAGCAATGAGTTGTTTCCCCAAAATGCTAAAATGCCCATAAATAGTAATTCTTCAATTGTAAACTGCTGTACGCCAGCGCTGACAAAAAATTTTGTGTGTAGGCTTTTTACTATTTGACGGAAGTATTTCTTGAGCCACGAAATTGTTCTATGGACTGGCTAGCCTTACCGATACAGTCTCTGTCGCTGACCTATGCATACTCTCATGCATCTTGCCCTTGCTGTGTTGGTTCAGCTTACAAGCTGGTATTTGACAAGTATGGATGTTTACTCCAGCAATAACTTATTTTACCAAAATTCTCGGTAAAAACACCTTTCGTTTTTCACTGCCAAGGTAAAAATGGTTACGGTCACTGTGCAATGCACCCAGAATGATAGCGTAGTCACAGAATCCACATAACTTCACTAGTCAATGATACCACAGCAAGACAAATAATTGTACGCACGAAATTCGGCATCCCTTGAACTCGGGCCTCATTATTCAGCGGTGTAAACCTCGCAACAAGTGTCAGGAACAAAATAATTGGGGCAAGTTTGTCCCTTAAGAGGTATATGAACATGAAACATTAGGTAAACAAACAAAATTCGAAAGCAGATGTCTGACGAATGAGCGCGGCAGATGTTCATTACACAATAATCTCGACAGAAGGTGCGACATTTGGCCCAAGTCATTGGATTAATTCAGCGACAGACAAACGTCTTCTGAGCGTGTCGTTAAGGTAAATTTCATTCCTATACGAAACCAGGCTGGATCCGAAAATGTGTGGAAACTGAACTAACGGGCATGGAGCTCAACAGTGGTCTACTTGTAAATCCGAGTAATTCGTTTAGCTACTTAAGTAGGGCAAGTAGTTTATAATTAATCCACGGACCCGCATCACCTGCTCAGAACACAAGTTCCCGAGATGCGAGCTCTGGTTTTCACGACTCCATCAGGTTTTGGGGATACCTCACTGAGTTTCTATACACACAGTGAATTATCCATATGAACAATGAACAATGAAAATACAACAAGCGAATCGTTAGGCCATGATGCGTCGTCGTACGTCACAGGAGCCTGTCGTTCCCATCACAAAAGGAGGCAGACACCAAAAACTTATTGCAGTTATACCAGCTTAATTTGCGAAATCTTGCATAGATTCACAGAGCATCACATAAACCGACAGTGTGGATCAAGAAAGAAATCCCTTGAAGCAATTCTGAAACACAGGTTTATTTCGCAAAATATGTTCGGGATTGTGCGAAAATCACATGAAATGTACAGCTTGCTGAGCCGTGGAAAAAGCTGTGCAGAAGCCGAAGTGCGCACCCAACCGATTGATCTGAACAAAGCTCAATAAACTACCGATTCTTGTCAATATAACTCCATTGAGTAGCACAATCAGCTCCCACTAGTCTATCTACACGAAAGAATATGACTGGAACTGCAGGCTTTGTACTAGTCGTAGAAAGATCTACGAAGGAACCTGAGTTTACGGAACAGCTGAAATCAGTCCAGTTGATCAAGTCCTTGAAGAAAAAGAACCCCATAATCCTTAAACTTAAATCTGTACAGGAAATCAGATGAAAAGCATTTGGATGGCACCAAGACACGTATCTCAAAAGGACTAAATCAAAACCACTGGAATACACAGTTTAGCAGAATGCAAGCCAACAGATAAAAACAAAGCAGATGTACGCACGGAAATTGCATAACATGAAGGGATGCCTTAAGAACAACTCAAGAGCGCAACAGAAACGGTGAGTATCCTGCTTCATATCAGAGAAAGAATACTACCAAAGATGGCTGTGCGAATGAAGCAAACGGGTCAGTCGGAATGAAGTAACAGAACTACTGAAGTGAAGGTGTTCGACGGGGCGACCAGTTGTGAAGGAATCAGAGCACGGCGCAACGTAAATTTCGAAGTGAACAATCACATCGCTGGCAAGAGTAAATGAGGGAAATGCCCACTCAGGTGCTAGCTTATTATCAATATCTCCCCATGTGGTAACGAAACGTCTGTAAACCAATTGCTCAAATATCGAACAGATCACTGCTAGGTAAGGTGCATAGTTTAAAACAAATAAATACCAAAAAAATCGACGGAGCAGTGGTTCATGTATTCAGGGGGGAAGTGCTTCATTTGATATATTATTTGATTATTATCAATATTTTTTTAAAATATATATTGATATATATATCGATATATTAGTGGTGAATCCACTTTATAATCCTGCTCAACTGTAAAATCTATGTACAAACTCAGAGGAGCTAGAAAACAAAAAGTTCCTGTCTCTGCTTAATTCCGGTTTCATATTGATTCCAACCTCCATGTGGGCAATATACCGAAGTTAGAAGCAGTTCAGATGCCTCTCGAATAATAGTTCTCATAAAATGGAGTTGATGACTGACATGGTCAAATTTAATCACTACATCCACACGATGAATCCAAAACCTCAGTAGGCCGTTTGCAATTACTGAATTATCCTCCCTTGCTGTTTACGCGAAGAAAAACACCTGACAACAGTAACGTTGGTCTTATTGGGCAGTAGTACATCATAGTAAGAGCCGTAAGACATGGTAATACAGTATTTCTTCTAGGACTGTGGTGGAATGTACTCATAAGACTGCTCACAAATGTTCGACAGCCCAAGATCAGACTGCCCCTTCTACTCCTTTGGGTAGGCTTGCCACCGACAGCCAAAATGTTCAACTACTATACCCATGTAAGTAGTAGGAGTTTTGTGACCACAAGAAGTATCAGGCGCTTCCGGCACACCGATTCAGAAAGGATAAGCAGACAACTGATAAGTAGCACTCTAAACATAGATATTTACATCAGTGATAGTACTATCAGCGCCTTCGATGAAAGTAATGTCTTTTAACAGTGCGAAGTGCAAGATGGATTCGTATTTGCGTGTCAGCAGTGATAACAGCTCAGCTTTCACCCAAAATGTCCTCAATTAAGTGTTCCTAAACAAAACCCCAAAGCGATGATGCCAGCAGAGGCACTCTGATGCCAGAAGAATTTCACCTGAAAGTGCCCCAAAAAAGCACCAACGTTTAACAAGTCAGAGAATAAAAAAGCTTCTTTGTAGGTTTGAATAAATGGTGGAGCTTCAAATCTTAGTCCTGCACGGAGGAGCCAAGTAGCGTGTTACAGCTGAAATCACGTCTCTCTAGACTATTCGACGGTGTGTGTCGCGGGAATCTGCCTAAAAGCTTACTGAAAAGGAGCTTGGTGGCTCCAACGTTGCGTTTACGGGGTACTTATCAGTAGTGTGAACTGGCTGCACTCATCTTTCAATGTACCGTTACCTGACCAACACAGTGACAAATTTTAAGTTGGGAGACGGTTTGACTCGCGGTGAGTTCCCTCGCTGTATGTTCAATCCTGTCTACAAAGATGGTGGTTTAAATTCTTCTGGAGTAGTGGCTTCTCACCTGCAACAACTGTACCCCTTGGAGATGACGTACAGGTTATCTGATAATGAGAGCTATTTGCCTTTAAGGGCCTACGGTAAGGTTAGCAACATGCCAGAAGTCCGGCTCAGCAAAGGGTTTTGCCTCATATGCGATTATCTTGGTGCATCATGTTGGCTTTTCCTGGTCTGTACAAATGCAAGTAATGTTATTCATATGCCATTCACCAGTAGTATATAATTGCATCAGAGACTTGAATTTGTTTCAGCATAAAGAATTTCCCACTTTGCCTCTGTGAAGTTGTTGTTTGTTCACTTACCACACTCAGAAGATAGTGTCACCCATTCTTTAACCCTGCAGCTCATCCTGTGTAGTCTAAAGTGTCCTCGCGCCCCCAAGAATGATAGCTGCTCAGAAGGAGCTTTTATTACATGAATTGAGCCACATTCTTTCCAGGTACTACGGATGGTAAGCTAGTGGTGATCAAGTTCTTATCCTTCAGGTACTGCGTTTCGACTTAACCGGAGGTTAGTTACTGAGCAGCTATGCAATGCCTCCAGGTTTGTCAGCACAGGCTAACCTCACTTGGAGAATAAAATAACTACGCGGAACAGTGTCTTTGATAGCGTACTGAAGAGCTATTTTCCACAGGATCGAAACAAGTTAAGAGCTGAAAATTACTTGTCTGACGTCTCCCAAGTCCCGCGTATCAACCAACCGTCGGGACGGTTGACTTTCGCCCTTGTATACCGCTGGATCGAATAAAAATCCAGACAAGTATGTCGTGGTGACCGTCTGAAGTTCGATACAAGAAGTGAGTATTCATTTGAGTTCTGTCCATCAGGATGAAGCTGGGAAGATAATTAGTACGGTCGTACAATCCAGGTAAACTGCATCCCTCTGTTTATTAGTTTAAACTATTGTGATCTCCAAATAAATTGACTGACAGCACGATATTGAACTCTGGTCTGTGTACACTAATGGATGTAGTGACCACTGTGATAATCGGAATGTGCAAAACATTAGCTTAAGGGTAATGGTGCTATGTTTGCGTTCTCTCTACGCTGTCGTGAATAGAACTTACGAGTTCCTAATTCACCTAGACAACAATCCTTCAATAATACGGCCAAAAATTCCCGTTGTACGGCAATAGATTTTACTCTTTATCATAGCGTACATAAAACTCTCGGGTTCTACTAAAGTAAACGTCAGTTTTGTGTAGCACGAACCCTATCCAGTCGGCACGAATGACAAATCGATGAACAGCTGGTTTGTCCTGGCTGGCTCTCACTAATATGAGTCTAGCCACTGAGTACAGTGAAAGGCGGCACTATTATCGATTTTCTGCTTATTGGCAGTGTTATTGACCACTCTGAAGTCACAGCGCCTTGTGTGAATACTCTATTCGTTTGTTTTGGGCCTAACCTCGCACCTGAAATTAGCAAGCATGTGAAATTTCGAATGTGACTTTATAAAATTATTTTTCTCTTGTGTAAGAGTTAGTGCACGTGTATCCCGTACACAGGCTTGTAGGGCCCTTCCAACTGCCTAGTCTTGTTCTCTACGTAAGGACAGTCTATCCTGGAAAACCAAAAAGCACTTGATTGAAGTTCCCAAATCGCCTCATACTGTCAACTTACTGTGCACAAAGGAAGAGATGGATAGGAGAGAATGATACAACGCAGTCGATCATGCTCTCCAACCTGATATTTATTCATATCTCTGTTGACGTTACAGTGGCGAGATATGAAGACATCTTACAGTGGACGACCAGATCGATCCGTCGGCATTGCACCCCCGTAAAACTCCAGATTTATTCAAAATTGTAAGTCGAAACCCCTGGGTCACATGGTTCGGTGGTAGTGGATGCGTTACTTTTGAATGTGGAAGAAAAGTTGGTCGTAACTGATACACTGAGAACAGGTTTTGACGTTCGTTTTTTGTAAACTACTTTCGCTTTTCTTCGTCTTCTCCAGTGACGTGATAAATCAGCGACGTGTACAGTGCCCACTAGCAGTCCTTCTGTTGAAATCAGCCACCTCTGTACGAGATGCCACTGTCAAAATGAGACCAATGTAGAAGAAAGTGCGTTGTTTCGGATAATAACCAGTAGGTTTTTTTCTGGTGGGTTACAGCAAGAAAAGCGTCGGTCTTGATGGAACGGAATTCTCAGCAGTACCGACATTATCTCTATCGTTTATGAAATGGATTCTTTTAGGCTGTCACGATTGAATACTGCTAATGCCCATCATCATAATGTTTCCTTAAACCTAAGAGAAATCTTTCCATGAAGAAACAAATTACTCAGTAGGCTGATGAAGAGTCTTCAACTGCTCAAGACCGGTTTCACTGTTCTTGAGGCTCATCGGATAGTCGCAGTCCCCAGGCTTCCGTCAGCCTTATGTTCCATTTGTATACCAAATGCACGCAGTTGGCGGACTATACTCACTTGCAAACGAAGTCGGTGTTTACGAGAAAATCAACTTAACCCAAAATGAGTCGTTTGTTGGTGCTGTTGTTTTACTGAATCTGCTGATTGCTGCTGTTTCAATTTTTAGTTGTTACGATAATCGTGATATGTAATATATGCATATTACTTATACGCTGTATAATACATATTATATATATTGTGACTCATCAGGTTGTTGAAACTCTTCGATCAATATAGAATTTGGTTGAGTCTCCCCTTACCACGGACTAGGTTTGCTAATGAGTGTAGCTCGCCACTTACGATAACTGCTGTTTTGAAAGCAAGTTTTTTTACCAGTGAGTGACGAAACATTAACATGACATTTCGCCGTGTTGGACTGGAGGTCAATAGGTTGCCTTGTTCTTCCCCTTCGGAAGGAGCAACGCCGCTCTCTCGTTTTGGGATTTCTATCCGAAGCAGACCCTATACGGCAAATCGATTTGGACGCGAACACCCGCGTTTATTGACTGATTTACTTCGCCGCTGCAATCGGACCATTTTACCGTCTTTAATGGCCTTTTCAGACCAATCTACTAATTAAACTGGCCATTTTGCACACACTAACAATTTAGGACACTACAAAATTCTTTGCTGCCGCACAAAGTAGTGCACAGTGGACTAAAGGAGCACGACATTTGATATCATGACTTTCGTTTGTGAAGTAGAGCTCTGTTTGTGAGTAAACAGAGACTACCAAGTTGAAACAATGTTCCAGCTTTGGGTTTTTTAAAGAAAATCGATGAATTAACACGACCGGACGAGACTAAGGCAGTAATTTTTGTCCTCCGTGATTTCGGTGTCTGTTGATTGGAGTATCTATCACATGCCATGGGGTTATTGACGTCTTTGTATTCGGTTGAACAACGAATGAGGGGAAATTAAACATGGCACGATAAACGAGGGATGCTTGAGTTGTTATAAGACAGGGGTCCATTGACTTTTCTAATTTAAGCCTATCTGTGAGACCTGATGTGCCTGCTCATAGAACTATCAATCGGCTCAAGCCGTCTGAGAGCTCCAAGCTCTCCTGAGAGCTCTCCTTCGTCTGCTACAAAGTTCCTTGTTTCCTGTTCCTTGTTAGCTGACTTGCAGTTGTTTGTTGTCAAGTAAAAATGCAAAGGTCGATTGTGTAAATTGATTCGCACCTGCATAGCTATTATATCCATCAGGTGAACTCAGCCACTCCACGTAGCATATAACAGAATGCTCCGATTTTTCTTTTTTGTATTCACTCCCTGCTATCGTTGGGTAAGCCGGGTATTTCCTCTTGACTTTGCAAGGATCTTTTAGACATTTTTCAAGTTCACGAGGCACTTCTGCGTTGTTTTGTTTTCCTGAGCACATTGACTTAGAGTACATTCATTCAAAAGCTCACTGATTGATAAATCAATATTCAGTTTGGAAGCAAAATGCCGACCTTTGACGAGTGGTGAGATCCAGGTTCTGAATACTTAGAGACCAAAAAGCAATTTTCTGATTTGAAGAAATCGTCCGCAAAATATCAAGTCCAGAGGATCCTGGACCTATTCTGGGTAGTATGCTTCGATTAAGTGCTTCGTCTTCTCACAGATATGCAAGCGACTTTGGGCCATGGTAAAATCTCTCAGTTTGAACAGGACTTTATTTCAACCACTGGTGCCTTTGTTCCGTAGAGTAGCACGGTTTTACAATGCCTTAACGATGGCTCATTACAAATGCCATGACGATGACTCATTCGATGTCAGTGTTTACGATTACGAGGGCTGGTTTTTATGACCTGGTGCTGCAGGATAGACGGTTGGATCAGATCTGTGTTACAAGGCTTTTAGTCGATTGTTGATCAGGTGGCTATTGATATGTTTTCTGAGTTCGGTAATTAACTAGTAAACGTTTAGTCGTCAGACGAAAAGACATCGCCAGTGCGCAAATGGGTGGGAACTTCTTCCTTCCCCGCGTGCACTTACATAACATTTGAAGAGCATCAGTTATCTCAATGTGATTGACAATCTAGTGACAAGGACGCTACAAACTAGAGTATACAGAAATGTGACGTGTACGAACCGAATTTGGGAGCTATCACAGCAACCAGCCAAATAATCACAAACAAAGCTGCATTCGGACACTTTTCAAGCGGATCGATACACACCGCATCACCAAGGAATCCATGGTTAGCTAAGAAAAACGCATATACAAGGTATTCCAGAGAATTGGATAACCAAGAAATTTCTCTTGGAGATCGCTCAGCGAGCTCAATAGGATTATCACAACAGTGCAAAGTGGAAGAAAAGGGGTCGCACTCTCATAGTTCAAAAACATTTCTGAAATGACTGCAAGGCTCTTATGACAAAATTATGCGACGGTCACCTACAAACATGCAAACACCTTGAGCAATGCACTATCGAAACGAAAAGGAAAGCTAAATCCAGCGATGGAGAAGAATGTCGTGTGCAGGGTCTAATGTGGAATGCGATTAACGCTACATTAGACAAATGAGAATGAATCTCTCCACAAGAATACATGAACACAGGCTCGCTGTTACAAGACATAGTCACTTCTCTTTTATCTCCGTGCGCAAAGCTCATGAAGGATGTGAGTTCAACTGGAGTGGCTTTCGCATACTGCCTGAAGTAAGAACAAAGAAAGAACATGAATTAGTGGAAGCATGGCACTCCGCCGAAGAAGTCATCACCAAACATCGAAATTGACCCCATTTATCATCCACTAAGAACAAGAGAACGCCAGAACTACAGAGCCCGGAACTGCATAAGAAACCAGATGAGGAACTCATAGAAGAAGCTGGAAACACCGGTTCAAACTGGTAAATCCATTTTATTGGATTAGGCGCCCAACCAGTAGATCGAAGGACGAACTACGTGACGGATTCAAAGACATTGGACAATACAGTAGAGAAAATAGGACGGTACAACCAACGGATCAATCTCTAGAAGATCAGACCACAATGGGCCAATCAAAACAATGACATAATACTACTAAAAACAGAAGGTATTGGGATAACCAATCAAATCAAAGCAGGGCAACACAGACGACACATAAACCAATGAACTCACTAGGACGCCGTCCTCCAATTAACCAGTCACACTGAAAGATAACGGACACCCATCAACTGCTAATAGACACACGCTGGTAAGTAGGCGATGCCCACATGCTAGGAGCTTATGCAAAACCCACCGGGACGCTTTTCACGGAGAATCACCATTTTAATAGAAACGTACAGCAATAGGGTTTCAAGTTTGCGGGGCTAAGAATATTCACATGTAGCTACCGAATTTTTCATGGCAGAGTTGACAATTTTGAGAGGGCTGTATACATCTGAATGAAGCATTGTTCTCAACGCTCAAGTAATGCTTATCGGCAAACCATATTTTCAATCTAGAGTAACAAAGATTCAGAAGGAATGATGACTGTTCACCGAACGCTGAGGAAAGCCGTAGCTTAAAGGCATATGCGCATCATTTACTCATGGATGTCCTCCGTCGTGACGCATTTTCACCTATTGATGGAGATTTCGTCCTGTAAAAGAAGTCAATCTATGCTGAACGGCCGAGAAGCATTGTACAGCTATTTCATCCTTACTGGGAATCACTGGCAGTGCGAATCTCACGAAACTCCGGAGAGTCTCGAAGTCGCGACCTCCCGGCTAGTAGTTTGAACACCTAACTTTTCGGTCGCGAGCGGCTGATCAGCAGTGTGGTTAACTCGCACTTAGACAGTATATAGAGCCGCTCATCCTTCAATCACGGGATCCACATTACGCGGTCATATATATATATATATGCATATATATTGTGTGCACAGTTAAAACGGTCCTGAGTCAACCATGAGTCACCACATTTAGGGGAAGATCAGCGACAAAGCGCTTTCTTCATCCCAAATTAACCTGATGAGCTCAAATGTACCTCTGGCACGCTTTGGACTGGTGAAACAGCAGATCTCTAACACACTATATACCACGCCAACACTCTAAGCCAGAGTGAATTATTTAAGTACCTTTTCCGAAGTTCAGGGTACAAGCTGGAGTTTGTTGGTGTCATTCAGCTCCCCTAACATGTCACTGCTCACAGATTTTTCACATGCGCAGAGTTTGTCTTTTTCACGGGTTTCATTCGTTCGACTCATGACCGGTTGTACTTCAACCATCTTCCGGATAGTCATCCGTTCAAACGTCGTACGCTCGATACTCGCCCTCGTTCAACAGCCTGGGCTTCGGTATGACACATGCACTTTTAAGGGCACTGGGTCACGATTGTGCTGGGGCATAGTTGATTGCGACAGTCTTGATTCGGTTGGCGCATATCCTTATCGACGCCTAAACAGATGCGCAAACCGACTATGCTGACGACCAACTACCTCTGGAAGGCTTGGATAAATTTTACGCCCTGTTGTCGTGTTACAACCTTAAAAAAGGAAACATCCTAGGCTGAAACTCAATCTGAATGTGTAAGTTTTCGAATACCAGGGTACTGACAAAGCGAGAGAATTACGATCGTCTGATCCTCACAAATAAAACGCTTGTGTGTTCCTATCTTGATGAAACGCAGGTACTTCCAGTGGTCGATGTAGGCTGCGAATTCGGAAATAAAATATCATTCAATTGACTTAGCACACGCAGATTCACCAAATCACCGAGGCAGGGTTTACCCGAACGATACTTGCACTGAATAGACCTGAGGTGGATAAATTCAGCATATCTATCTACATAAATGTAATGTAATTTTGTACTCGATTGAAGCGTGTGTTCACTACTTGGGTCCGCTGTCCACGACTGAATAAAACTTGGTACAGTTGAAGAACATCATAAACGAGAGACTCACTTGAGTCTCCCGTGAAAACCAAATTGATTTGCAAATGAGTGTATTTGTCGAAATCAGTCCAATTTGGGTTCAAGTAGAACATAAGGTTGACGGAAACTCGGGGACTGCGCCTACCTGATGAGCCCCAAGAAGGGCGAAACCGGTCGTGGGCTGTCGAAGAGTTTTCAGCAACCTTGTGAGTAGTTTCCTTCATGAAAATATACTGCGATATCTCGAATATCGTACCAACTGAAACATGAGGCGGCCTGTGTGCAGCACATTCAGTTGAAGAACATCATAAACGAGAGACTCACTTGAGTCTCCCGTGAAAACCAAATTGATTTGCAAATGAGTGTATTTGTCGAAATCAGTCCAATTTGGGTTCAAGTAGAACATAAGGTTGACGGAAACTAGGGGACTGCGCCTACCTGATGAGCCCCAAGGAGGGCGAAACCGGTCGTGGGCTGTCGGAGAGTTTTCAGCAACCTTGTGAGTAGTTTCCTTCATGAAAACTTGGTACACTTCATTGTATATTACCCATGAACAGGTCTTCCAATGACACACCTTTGGGTATGACATAAAACTGACATTATTTTCTTTCCGATTACTACCTGAATATAATTTCCAGTTTTCGAAAAGGCCTGTCTAGAAAGAAAGAAGAGAGTGAGCAGTAAGCAGGTTAGTAATTTTGACTACTTGCGCTCAATACCTGTTCACCTTTTCGGCTTGGGTTGCGCAGATCATGTTGAAGACTGAATTGAATTCATAAACCTAACCAGAAATCCTATTTGCGTGAGATAAGTTACGACAACAAGATCACCCTGTTTCCAAACACATCCATAAGATTGAAATTTCTATGTCTTCTGGAATCTTACCAAAGAGGGAACTTAAATACTAGAGCTAACACAAAGTGAAGTCGGCCTATTTAGTGGCTGGCGAGTACAGTGGTAGTCATGGTATTGAGGTAGCAAGAATGACTACCTTTTATTCCCCTTTCCATACCTCTCCCCAAGTTTATTTTCTTGGATTATGTGAATCTCTGTAGAGGCTATCGCAAACAGTCAATCACAATCAGATCCGAATGGGCCATTCTAACTTTTTTTCATATCAATGGAGAAGTGTCCCATCTTATACTTTTTCGGGTTAGGTTGAAGGTAGTTGAAGAAATCGATTTTCAAAGGTGAAGGAGCCAAAGTGAAACAAAGTAATACATCCTGCAGAACTCAGACTTTCGTAACAGAAAATGACTAGTTTTTTTGGGGAACACTTTGAATGATACGAAAATATGGACCTCTTTCCTCGCAGGATCAAACTGACCGAAAACTCATGAAATGAGGCACATTTATACCACCGCCAAGGAGTTAATCTGCTGGAGAGGAAGGTGGTGAATCAGATCTGACGTTCAGGTGCATAAGAGATGGCGTACTCTGCAGTCCAGCCGGTAGAATAAGTGGCAGGCAAGTGGGCTTCTCTTCGTCCATACTAAGTGTGCTTAGGTTAGCAATCTTTACTTGGTCTAAGTGGCATGACTTCAAAAGAGACGTTTCTCTCTTTTACGTCGTATTCTCCTGTAACCCTTTCACATTCATCGCTGGCATTTACTTTTTATGTCTGTGAACATGCTCTTCAAAAATAAACGATAAAATAATAGATAAGTTAGCAAGTAAGTAAGTAGGTAAGTAAAGTAATGAGTAAGTAATTAAAAAAGCAACTGAGAAGGGAAGAACGTAGTAGAGGCACATTGATTCAAACACGTTCAACTCGGTGATTGTCTGTCGGTAATGTTATATTTGAGAGCTAACTCCTCCCTCTAGTTGGATCACAAAGCTTAGCACGCATTCACAATTTCGGCAAAAAATGCTGTACAGTGATTCCACCAGTCACGATCACCGTCATCATCATCATCATCTTCGTCATTTTCAGCTGTAAAGCCCACATACATGTTGCACCATAGTTATAACTGCCACGGTTTCGTTCGCCGAGAGTTTGGATAAATAGGAGTGGGTAGTCATGCACTGCGGGCAGTAGCTGATATTTCTGATGCGTGAATCGATGCCTGACAGTGGATCTTTGTTCGGGAGACAGGGAGGGTAAGTTATGTGATGAACGCAACAGCTTGGATGTATGCACGTCAGAGAGCGCAAAACTGGGCCACGTCTATTAGTGTCTGCAATCATTGATTGGTCCCGTCTTGGAGTCTCTATCCAGGGGGACGCTAATGACCAGTGCAGCTGAGTTTGTTGTCAATGGCTTTCTTACTTTGCCACCAAGTTATTGCTCGATCTCATCTGGCTCGTTTCCACTCTTCGTGTGCGAGTTTTACTGACTTACGGAGCACGTGGACAGGCCAAAGCAATCAACGGATTGTGATTGGCTCATCTACCATGGGCGAACTATTTCTTCCGAAAGTTATTCGACGCATTTCATCATTACTGTTCTGGTGTTCCCGCCAGGCTCAAGCAATGCTCCGAAGACACCGACTGTCAAACGCTGGAAGCTTTTTAATGTCCTCAACTCTTCCAGTTATCTAACCCAATAGCAATATTGAGCGCATCACAGCATTGTAAACTCGACCCTTGATGGCTATGCTGATGTCAAGCCTATGCCCCGAATGAGGCAGGTTGGCCAAGACTGGTCTGGCCAGTAGGAATGAAACATCGACAGTAGGCTAACAGAGCTCAATATCCTGGGTGATGGTCACGTGATAACTGTGATGACTGCTAACTTAAAACGGACTCAGTGCTAAAAGAAAGAAATCTTCTTTATTAGGAGATAATGGTTAGTACACTATAGATAGAAAACAATCTGCCCGTCGCTTGTTGGAACATTTTTGTCGTCAGCTCAGGCACACCATGTGGTTCCCCTGTGTTTTAGTGCCCAAAGTATGTTGAACCGTCAGTAGACAAAGTCGTATCCATAAGGTCGTCACATGATACGTTATTGACCATTCAATGGCGCGAGATTATTGGTCAGTTTAATAGCTAGATGATGTGCACAAGCCGTTGTGAAAACCGGCCACAGCTGCTTAGACTGGACACCCCACACCTTCAATATGCACAAGTTGAATTTGCTGTAGCAGATACTGAGAGCATGAAACACACGCTTCTAGACCAAAGGTGCATAAATCCGTACAGCACTGACTATTTTTTCGAAGAAATGGTTGTGTTCACTAGCTCACGGAAAATCCTACTGGACAAGATAATGTGGCCAACTAATTGCACGCAACTGGTTTCGACTTTCTGGGAGGAAGTATTTTGCTCTTCTTGACTTTCCTCTAAAGCGCCCAACATAAAATTTCACTGGGATCTTGTTGCCTCCCACCCACCAGGAAAGACATCATTTGGATCATCCTGCTCACAACGTCCACAGTTTTCGGTAGAACAATCCCGACTCATTTACAGGGAACGTGGGGATTGTCCAGACTAGGTAAGAGTAACCGCCTTTCGCTCAGCTTGTCAGTTGATCCATAAATAAACCGTTTAGCGTCAGTTAATCGATATCATATCACGTGACTATCTTGGCGATGTGCTGCAACTGATTTTGAGGACTATACATCCGGGTGTTATGTGCTGGAAACGACAGTCTCATGTCAACTTTAGTCTAAATGTGTTTTGTGAAGTAAGAGTGGACCTTTCTTCTGACTTACATGTAGTAAACACTGTTGCCTTATCTCGAATTATGAACTTATTTGCAAATTAAACTTATTATTAAATTAGCCTATGCAATTCCACAAGTGGATGTATCGCGCAAAGGCCGGCCGGTTTTTTCAGTTGGAACAGTGTTCCAGGTATCGAGTTCATTTGTTCCATGTAACACTGCATACCAGACCGATTAAACTCTTGGATAGCTCACTACGGGTTTCTTCCACTTTGGGCCTCTTCAGTTCATGAATTTATACCAATCTTATATAGCACGGGACCACCAGATTTCTAGGAATTACAAGATGAACACAAATTAAGGTAATGCAAATTAAGGTAATGTGAACCTTGCCTATTATACTCAGGGACTACATCTACTTGTTAAGTCCAGAAAAGTTGAAACAGTTAGATGGCTGTTGAAGGGTATCCGTCAACCTCATAAGTAGAGTCCTCTCAAAGACAACCATACCTAACTGTAATGGAGATTTCACTTTCAGGATGGAAACTCCATTGAAAATTTCCGGATCTCCTCACACTACTGACAATATTCATCTGTTTCTCACTGGGTTTAGTTCATTTAAAATGCGTTGGTGCTCATGCAGTGTTTGATCAGGCTAAATCTGTCACCAGAATTTACATGTTTAGTGTAGAGAGGGAATTTAATTTTTCACCATTCTCTTCCAACTGAGTTCCCATTTTATGACCAGCCGGAACCTGAAAACTGGCATGGGGTAACTCGGTCTAAATCTTGATGCTAGCTTGCCACATTATTTCTTGACAAATGTCGAAGGAGCACAACATGGATACAGATTTGCTTTGAATCAGGATTCCATTACATCGATGGATAATCAAGACAGATAACCACTCAACAAACGGAACGATCTGTGTTATGTATGATCGGAGCACATCTCTCACTCGTGTAACCCGTTTGTTGAGTGATACTCCATGAAAAAGAATCGATTAGTTTCAAAATAAAACTTGGGAACTGTGGTATTCCGAGCAGTGAAGACGAGGCGATCGGTTATTGATTGGTTTAATCGAAGTGTCCTTGTACGCTTACTCAGGAATAAGCAGAAAAACGGTTTCTGTGGGAATGCCCAGTTCAGTAGAAGGTCTTCACAGGTCAAGCCCATGTATACGCAGAAGACGCCCTGAAACCGGAAGATAGCTTATGAAAAAGTGAGGAGACTCTTTAGTGTAGTGCCTCATAACAACTCGCAAGTGCAATAGAGATGCAGTGATATTGTGAATGAATAGTGTAACGCGTGCAATGCATGGGGCTGCACATGTAAAGTGTAGCATGCAGCACCTCAGCCCTCGGGTGCTGAGTGTTACAGCTGGGCTTTTAATGTATAGGAGGATGAGACAATTTATTTGCAAGAATGTTGGTTACGGTCAACGAAGAATGAACTAATTTGTGAGCCACATCGTCTGAAACTATGGTCGTAAGGAGGTGATTTCCATTGGTGAAATGACTGAATTCGAGATGATGTATTAGCTGTATCGCCAAAAAGGTATGGCGGATCTACGAAGGTTCTGAAAAATTAAGTTCATGAATCTGTGGTGGAATTAGTCAGCCAGTCAATAAATCGGAACAGTGGCTTGATTTCCTTAACTTTGGAGCTCGAGATAGCCTAATGGTTTCTTACTTCTTACTGATCGGAAGGTCCGTGGTTGGAGCTCGACCTCGGCATTTTCCCTGCTTCTGTCTAGGCTTATGCAACCTAACAATATGTCAGCTCTCATACTTCTTTCGGGTGGCATGGAAGCTATGCACCGAAAAGAGATTACAGTTGAACGCTTTTTTATTTTATATGATTTTTTATCTTTGGATTCCAGCTAGAAACAAAATGGAAACTATCCGGTTCTAACCTAAAAATACGATGTCAACCACATTCTATCTCGATGAATTATTTGGTCAACGATTGGTAAAATTAGAACTATAGGCAGATCTCCTCACAACCTTTCTTGCCAATTGCATAATCGATTACGTTATTTCTAATGCACGCAATATAATGGCGATAATCGCTATTAGATTGGTTGATAACATACACCGCAGTACCACCCAACACATTGGGTTATTTGACTGAATGATGTACTTTGGTTTTCGGTAGTTTAAGTGAGGCTAACATATGCCGAAAATTCGAGAAGCATAGCACATATTGGACTCATTTAAAGGATGAAGTCCCCATTAAAATTTCCAAATGTTATCACCCTACCAACAATCCATAAGTATCTCCGAGGAAGAAAAAACTTCACCTAGTTAGTGAAACTTCCATCTGAGAAATCATTGCTCTAGGAGTCAGTCGACACGCGTGACCATGTGATGCGCACCCCGTGAATGAAAGATGAATGACTCAATATCCTGTCCAAGTATGATTTAATCATAATTCTGATCAGTCGGTGGCGGCCGAAAGATTAAATCTTCCACTGCTAGGTGGGAGGTCGCAGCTTCGAGATTTTCTGGAATTCCTTGAGATGCACTCTCTGATGTGCTTCTCGGTTTTTCGGCAGAGATTGGCCTCACTTACGGGTCGAACTTTTCATCAAATTCCTATATACAAGTTTTGAACAAGCACACATATGAAAATATGTTGAGACTGAGGGCACAATACAGGCAAGAAACTTTAATCGCATGCAGTTTATCACTAAGGTACGCTTAACAAGATATTGGGACACCTGAGGAAGAAAAGAAAAGGTCTTGGTAGGAACACACAATGGTTTGAATTTGGGTCATGGTATGGATTGTGGTCCAGAGCCGGGAATAGGAAGGTAGAGTGGGTGTTGAGTATCGGAACGAACTTAATAAAATATTTGAGCAAGCGTCGTTGAGTTTGTTGGACAGCAGATAAAGGATACTCCTAAAACACTTCTATGCACCTCGAGGCCGGCCCCAATGGGTACGAAACAAGACAATGGTTCTTCTTAAGGAGTCTAAAGAATAAAACAGTGGAACAACACATTCGGTCTGGGAAGAAACGCGTAGCAGTGAAACTCATTATAATGTACTCTGGTACAACTGAAATCCTCAGCCAGAGTGAGCAAAATGTCCATCGTTGGGTCTTGATGAAGCCTGTATCAACAAGAGGGAACCAAAATGAGGTTTCTTGATTGAATTAATCCAAATCAGTTCACAGGGAAGACCTTCGGAAGAGGCACCTCGTTGATGTGAAGTTGCAGAGCTTGCCCTAATAAAGCTTGCCCGTAATCATCACGAATACAACGTGATTACATTCACGAACATTGAGAGATAGAAATCACTCCTAAGACCACTTCACGAGTTTGTTCAAGCCCGATTGTAACACCTGATCTGCTTCAGGAGGGTGGCCATTGGAGTCCATCATAACACTACAGGTCCACTTACGATGAATAAAGGAATCAATAATGGGCACGTGGCTGCCATCGGAAAGAAGGCGGAGGACAATTTAGTCGATGAATTGCACTAGTATCGGCGAGCAAGGAAGCGGACCTCCTGCCATGCAGGCCATACGGTCGGTGAAATGGCTGTGGACTGACCTGAGAAGACCCTGTTCACTTTCACTGCTACAGTACGACGCAGTCGACGCTAACAAAGGCGTTTTTATAGTCCAGGACACAGGATTCACAGAGACTTGTTATGTCCTCGAACAGACTGAACGCAAGAAATATGAAGCGGCAGTCAGCCTAGAGAGCGACTGTCAATGGGAAACCTGTCGTAAGCCTCCAACATGTAAGGTAGTTTACCCTACAGGGAAAGCTGACTTTTCGCAACTTTTTACGAAAGCAGATTTATGCACTATTTTTCAAAACTTTGTGGTCCTTTTCATTGTCACTGCTGTTGTATTGGCCATCCCCCAGGTATCGGCAGTTTTCACAACGGAGACAGTGGTTTAACACGAAAACACTGTTCGTGATAAATCAGTTTTAACGGGCTTCGAATTAACAACCACACATATGTCCAATATAGCAACGGGTTCGATCGTCGGCATACCGAGCATCCATGTCCTGAGCATCGTGGTGCCTGAGAATGTGAATAATCATTTTACTGAAGCGTGAACACGTTCGCCTGTTCAGACTTGACAATTCAAGTGCTTCCCGCATTCGTTGCGGGGGTAGTGATGACACGCTAGCCCCGCATGTTGGATGCCCGGGGTTCTGACCGAGGCACCGCCATGCACTTCTAAAGAGCCCTAATAAGAGCGAAAAACTCGAGTCCATTGCTTCCCCCATTTGGTGTGGACTCACCAGAATAACTGCACCAAGGTAGAAGGAGGACAGTTCGAACTAGAATGGTTCGACTATGAATCTGACTAATAACCTGATGGTCTTTATAGCATTACTGTCTCTTAGAACAAGGTAAACGATACTAAACGAATCAAAATTTTTATACACTTTATACAACAAGCATTGACAGTTGACGTACACCCACAGTCGCGCTATGTCTCACATTATGAGTTGTTTAGACCTTATGGTGAGGAAATTAGCCGTCAGATAAGAGATAAGTGCCCCAGTTTATGGCGTACCACAGATGCCAGGCTAAAGATACATCACTTAAATCCTCCAAAAGAAACGTGTAAAAACAAGCGCAATCGCCCTTTTAAAAAATAAAGATTAAGAAAGCTTACTTAGCTTACCCTACAACTAGGAGTTTCATCTTTACTTCTATCGTTAATACTGTCAGTCACGTGTCACCTAGAAAGCTGGAAAGATTGAGGTTAACTCTGAGCTTTCTTGAGCTTTTAGGTACTCTAGTATAGTGACATTGACCTCCTACCGACTGAGTCATCAGCGTTCAACTGCGCTTTGAACAATCAATATCTTTATTAGTTTGAAAATTCTGGTCTCGACTCTCTATTATACCGCTTGCTTGTGTGAGCAGTTTACAGGTCTTCTCTACAACCCCCATATCAGGACAAATTCAAGTTTTTTTAACGGTCACGGACAGAACAGATGAGACGATATCTCTCCACGTAGCTTACTTTCACTTGCGTGTCATAATAAAATTTGTTGTGCTTATCTAGCCACACAACACTAGCCACGTTCACAAAGCGAGCCTTCTGATTGGCTGAGATACCATTTCTTGCCGAAAGAGAAAAAAACCAATTAGCGTGGCTGGGTCGTGTCCACTTAAGTCGAATAAGAAAGTAGAACGCTCTCAAAGGTATGCCACCAAGAAAACTGGTATCACCAGAACTGCTCATTTAGGCATAATGGGCAGACTTAAGTGAACATGAAGATTTTTTCCGTCCAACAATTTCAAGCCGTGCAAGCCTGTGATTATGGACGGGTAAATTTGTGGCATTTAAGAAATATGCAGTCATCCAGAGCTGCCAAAGGATGATTTTCTACCTATCTTCCACCCAATAACCACATCATGCTTCCGAATCCCGTCAGTAAACATGCTCCACTTACTTGTTTTCGGTGTTGCGACGGTACTACTCACCTGTATTATACTGCCTCTTGATTAGTAAAAACACCATTTGGGAGAATCTAAAGAACTTGAGACACTACCTAACTATAAGTCCGACTCACAACAAAGCCAGAATTTAGTAGCAGCTAGAAGACGTTAATTTCGAGGCGGGCGTACAGATGTTTCAGATGATCAAGAACGTTAAGTGAGTGCAGTGTTGACATCCTCTGGAAATTATTAAGCTAAGCATCACCGCTTAAGATTTATATAAGTAGGTCAAACCACTGCTAGATGCTCCCCTCAGTCCCAGAAATGGACATTTCCTCATTTGGACAGCCCTTCTTTAGGCATATAGATTTTCAGCCCAGGTTTTTTTGTTACACGCTTCATTTTGGACTAAGCGTTGCTTTACAGTGGTTGAGAACGTCATCATTCGCCAAGTTTCGATTGTTTCGTCCCGCTTTGCTAATCTGAGGAAAGCAGAAGTTACCAGAATAATCACCTTACTGTCATTTTACAAGTTAAATAATCTGAACTGCTTTCGGATTCAAAATTACTACCGCTTGCTTTACACGAACTTGTTTCGGACGGGCAGAACGAGGTGCATATCACTGTATCCGGCAAGCAAAATTAGGACGAGGTCACAAGTGATACTGGCAGTCAATCGTACGCTTGTCGTTAGGTTCATGCCAGAGTGTTAAGCCGTGCGAGTCAAGTGCTTGTCATCCGGTTGCTATAGGCTTCACATCGCCGAAGAATTCAGTCGCAGCATTGTCCACTTCAAGGAGCTTTGTAGATTGGGAGAATGCTGCACAAGTAATCTGAACAAAGCTGGTATTATTGACGGAATATTACACTTGACGTTACCGAAAACTTTTCGACAGCCTACGACCGGTTTCATCGCTTTTGGAGCTCATCGGGTGATGCATTCCCTGAATTCGCGTCAAAGCTATGTCCTACTGGAACTCAAATTGGACACAGCCCACGAAATACACTCATTTGCAAACCCATTTCCTTTTAACGGAATACTCAATTAAATCCCAGTTGAATCTCTTTTTTATGGTATTGTACTGCAGAAAGACCGCTCATGTTTCAGCTGGTACGGTAGTTGAGATATCGCAGTACATTTTCCGATGAGACACACCGCTCCCAAGGCCTTTGTGCAGCACATACAGCTGGAGAATATCACAAACTATATCCATTTGAGTATCCCGCTAAACCGTATTAGTCAACACTACTTCAAGGTATGGCATGGATGGAGTTTTCTATAAAAAAATGGGGCACCATATTGTGATGGCTCTGTTAATCTTGGTGTTTATAACGCGATAAAAATGCCAACTTCTGAGGCTTTGGTCCCTTTCATTTCGGATATGCATCTGATCAGTTTTTGTCGATCCCTTTTTCAACGGATGGTATCTCTTCATCTCTAGAAACCAGGGCAAAACGGATGAAAGCAGAGTTTCGTTTTTTACAACTTTGAAAGACCAAGTGAATATAGTTGTATTAAAAAGGTGACTGTATCACAGAAGGGAGCATGGTCCAGTAGCTCTGAGTATCATCCTGAGCTCATGATTTTTACTTATGAGATATTCTTACAGAGGAGTACTTGATGGAAATAACCAAATCGGAGGAGAAGCAACTACATTAACTAGTTCACAACAGTCACCACCGGTCAGCTGCTGCATGGGTGCTGGCTTATCGTGATTGCTTCCCCCCCCCAAAAAAAAAATTCGAAATATCTTGCTACCGTGGTGATCTCCTTTGGAAAGTTTACTTAACTTGGAAGGCAGAAGAGGAAATTAGCTTGATATGGAACTGTGGTAAATATAACTTGAAATGTAAGTCATTTGTAATAATAGATTGATGAACCTCTTCACAGCAGTCACTCATTAGGGCGCTGGTTTTCACATTTGACCGCCGACAAGTACCAGTGGAAACCGAGAAATAGGGAGACGTACTAGCCGGGGTTTCAAGACTGAGCTGCCAGAGCACATCAGCACGCCACCCTAGGCCTTTTATCTGGCCTTTCTACTCTGAAAAACCACTATCTCGTGAATTATCTTGTGTGACGTAAATCTCTTCTCTCAAAACAGTTGTGAACGGACCAGGTCCGCCAGTCAGTGGCTATTGACTTCTGTTGAACTCAGTGATTTCGTTCTCCTCTGGAACCACTTGATTTTACTGATAGTGAACTAGTCTTGGGAACAATCCAGCCACCAGAATTTTCATCACCCTTATTTGGAATTGCTTGAAAACTCGGAGAGTTGAAAGAATTGTTTTGGAACAAAACGCGAATCAAACCATTTCCATTGAAAACAACATCGTTTATTATTCAGAGGAAATCTGTATCCAAGGTCATCACTTTGTACTCTTCCTTGGAAACTTATTGTTGAGAACTGATGGTGGAGCCTTCGACATCAACTTCCGGAAGTCGATTATTTGTGAATTTAGGGTTGGATCAAGGAGATGTGGGTTTTAAAGAATAAAACGATGTTAAACATGAAAAGCAGATAGGACCACAGAGGATAGCTCCAATTTTGACCACGTTGCCTCATATTTTAGTTCTAGGATCTTGTCCGACACTTTCTAAAAAAAGGGAAGCTGTGTATTGATATCTCTTCCTAAGTGGGCGACCATTATCAGTCAGTAGTTTTCCCAACCACAACCTCGCTTGTTGTCTTGAAGACGCATCTGTATCAAACTGGCTCCATCTATCTTGGAAGGTAAACTAACTGAAGTTCGGAAGCATGTGGAAGACATTTGCTGTTTTCGTGTCAACAGGGACCGTAAAATCGCACTTTAGATAAGTGAAGTGTATGGATTTTTGGTGTTTCAAAAGTTAAAATGTGGTGCACGCCGATCTTTTTAAACAGGACCAATGGCATACTTTCGTTGGCCTATCTGGCAATGGTCACTAAGTGAAAAGAGTAGAGCGTTTTGTCAGAAAGTGCGCTGTGGTAAGATGGGTACTGAAAGAAGTCGAAGCACAAATGACGTGGAAGAGAAAACATAATTGAGAAATAATCTAGTCCGGCGTGGTTCACTAGCTACACTACAAGAGAGGGTTGCTCTCCCATGTGCTTCAACACCTAATAATTGACCGATTGGTGTCTGTTACAAGTGTTAGTAAGCCTCATGTGTAACCTACACAACAGGTCATAAGTTAATATCAACCAAATGCTCAAAAGGCTTGTTTGTAGTGTTCCAGGAAGTGGACAGGAAATCAGAAACTAGTAAAGTGGCAAGTGGAGAATCGGTAGGTTAGTGGTTCGAGTTCAGCCTTGGACGTGTCTTTTTATTCCTGCTACGAGTGTCGCTACGTTGTATCTAAGTGAGAGCTAATCACACTGCTGATCAGCCGAACATTTTGGTGTTATAGCGACTAGCCAGGAGGTCACCAGTTCGAGATACTTTGGAGTTTTGTGAGATGCGCACAAATAAGGATGAAACAGTTGTACAGTGCTTCTCGGCTTTTCAACGTAGATTGGTTTCATTGACGGGATGAAATCTCTACTGAATATTCCTGCTTTGTTTGCCTTTGCTTATCGTTTCAAAGTTTTCACTCATCTTCCAATCCTTTATTGTTATTATTGTTATCTCGAATTTAAAGTACCAGCAGACTTGACCGCCTGCATTGTACAGAAAATTGCATCCTAAAGAGTTTGGGTGGTTTAGATGAATGGTCGTGGCTTAAAGTGATTGAGCGGTGACTGCAATCTTGATTAGGACTGTTCATAAGGATCCTTATAGTCTGTAGTGAGTAGTGTAGTAGTGTGTGCATTATAGCGTGGAAGTTGACTGTCAAGTGGCTTCCATGTGTTTGATGCTGGTCACACTCTCTCGCTCTTCAGTCTGGACTGACTCGAAACAAATTTGTGCTAGATTATAGCGTATATTTCAATCACTTATGACCGGTGACCATGTTTGAAAGCCAGTTGCCTGCCCACGCTAGGACCACTGTTGTTGGACAGTTGTATGAGTGAGCAATGTTTCCTGGACGAGCGACCTTCAAGACAATTGCTTCCGGTTTAGCTCATTTTTACCATACCAGCACCCGATCTGGATTCCAAGCCACAAAGCTATCAAACGGACCTGAAACACGTTCACCACATGCCGAGTTATTCCCCAAATTGCGGTAAATTCCAGGGGTCCAGAAACATAGACACCCGGGGTAGGACTGTGCAAACAGAAAACGAGCTCCACTCACAGTAGAATAAGTTGCTTTCTTAACCGTAGACAAGTAACCCGACAGAGACGAAAATCGGAATACAAAACGAACCGGCTGAAATTCATCTACGAGATCCAGTAAAATTTTGATTTCAAGCAATCACAAATGGCTTAAACAGAACGAACATATCAGTACTTTAACCTGGTCATTTGACTACTTACCACTAGCTCGCATGGGTTTCAAAGGCTTACATACCCAAGTCCAGATACAATGATCGAAATCTAACCATTCATTGATGGAATACTGCTCATCCGTATAACCTACAGGTTCATTTCGACTTTCATTGAGTAACCTTTAACCAGTACAGCGACAACATAGACCGGATGTACTTTGTTCGAAAATTCGTTGGTAAATAAAACCGTAACTGAATGATCGCAAAGGCCTTTCTTCTCAATAACTGCTCAGTAGTTTTCCCGCAGTAATGACAACGTATTCAGTTACTGATCCCGCCTGTCCGTAAAACGTCTGTTTAACATTACAGTGGCCATAAAACAAAGTGATAACACGATAAACGAGAGATTCGGCTGGGTTCCAGGTGAGTCTCCCGTCAAAACCAAATTAATATGCAAATGAATGTATTTCGCTAAAGTTTTAACACACCTATTAGATTCCGATTTCAGTACAACTAAGCTACCCCAAATAGTGTTTCGAACAATGTGTTTACCAGTATTGGATAGTGTGGTACCTGCGCCTATCACTAAATATTTGCAAGCCTACGAACAACATTCGATAGGCTCATCTCTCTACCCGAGGGTTATTGTTCGTGAATACGAACACACACACATTTTGAATGACCTTGATGGACACACTGACATCTGTACTGAACAGTTTCTCAAACTGGACTCATGGACGATTCAAACAAAAATGGATAGACGCAATACACTACTCATAAGGTTGCTGAAAACTCTTCGACAGCCCACAACCGGTTTTGCCCTTCTGGGGTTCCAGGTGAGTCCCCTGCGAAACCAAATTCGTTTGCAAATGAGTGTATTTCGCTAAAAATGGACAGTTTTCATCCGTCTACTGTTTGCTGCTGGAAACTTGTTCAGGACTGTTGGATAATATGTAGAATTGCTAATTGTTTGCAAACGATGGCATGAACTAAATTCACAGTGTTTCAGAAGGGTTTTTTAAACGATCTTTAGTTTTTTCATTTGGGCAACACAAGCTTTTGACACGAAAGCTTCATCAGGTCGAGTGAGTAGGTCATCATCCTCGGCCAGGTTTTAAGACAGACAGAGAACCAATCACTAAGACGTCTTCATATTAGCACACTAGATCAGTGTCAAGTGTCAATTAAGTGCTCTTGTCGGTTAGTGTGGTTGCCAAAATCTTGCACTGATACGTTGGGGGAGTTTGGTTTGGTTTCTTAATCTTCCACTTCAGGGTGCTTCACCGGGTGGTTCACTGCGGGTGCCACACTGGTAGATTTCGTTGGTCTTTGTGGGCTCATGAGTGTTGCGACAACTTAGTTGGTGGGAGGGGAGGTGGGTGAGGTTACGTGAAATTCAGATGATGACTACTCCTCCTTCTGATAACCGCACACCAACATGTGTCAGCTCGACTGATCCAAAACCGTTCTCCACATGCTTGCCAGTTCCACGCCTTCTATTCTGTTAACACTATGATGGTTAGCGATTTCTACCGCCTCGGCTATCAGTCTCTGTGACGTGGACCGTACTCCTCGCCCCAAAACATCAACATTTTCTAAATCTATTTTGTGTCCCGTGTCCAGTGCATGTTCCGCAATTGCCGAGTCTTTCCGTAACGCTCGATATTCATCTGCGTTTCTCGGCGACCTGTTTATTTTCCTCCTATGCTCTCCGATTCTGTTGTGAAGTTCCCTGGCCGTCTGTCCTATGTAGACCTTAGTGCAGTCGTTACACTTAATTTTGTATACACAGTTCCCGGTTCTGTTTGCAGGGAGGCGATCCTTCAATTGCGTCAGTGCAGAGAGCAGAGTGTTTCCCCCTCTGGAAAGCTACTCTTATGTTAGCCGTGTTTAGAATCTTTCGAATGACCTCCGATGTCTCTGGTTTATATGGAATAACAGCAGTCCCAATCCATTCCCTGTTGGGTTTCGCTACCGGTACCAACACCCGTTGCAACTGACGCCTAAACAAACTAGCTGGATATCCACTATCCCGAAGTTTGTTCTTTACTTCAATTTGAGCTCCTTCTGTGCACAGGGCCCTTACACGCCTAAATATCGATGAGGCAATACTAGCGAATACCGACTTCGGATGAGCAAACGAGTAGTTCAAAATTCACACAGAACTCTTCCGATCTTTCAAAGAGAAAGGTGATAATGTGTTTGTTAATCGATCGACCTGTTTTCCAGACTGTCTTTATACCGATCGGTTTTCGCTACTTCGTTTGAGTGAGGAAAAGAACATTTT
>SJOL01006831.1:274522-298661 GCA_004794785.1 Opisthorchis felineus | reverse complement strand
GCTACTCTTATGTTAGCCGTGTTTAGAATCTTTCGAATGACCTCCGATGTCTCTGGTTTATATGGAATAACAGCAGTCCCAATCCATTACCTGTTGGGTTTCGCTACCGGTACCAACACCCGTTGCAACTGACGCCTAAACAAACTAGCTGGATATCCACTATCCCGAAGTTTGTTCTTTACTTCAATTTGAGCTCCTTCTGTGCACAGGGCCCTTACACGCCTAAATATCGATGAGGCAATACTAGCGAATACCGACTTCGGATGAGCAAACGAGTAGTTCAAAATTCACACAGAACTCTTCCGATGTTTCAAAGAGAAAGGTGATAATGTGTTTGTTAATCGATCGACCTGTTTTCCAGACTGTCTTTATACCGATCGATTTTCGCTACTTCGTTTGAGTGAGGAAAAGAACATTTTTGTCCGCTGGGGCAGGTTGTTTTTGGTGAATAATTTTAACCTGAAATTTGTCTGCCGTTTTGAGACAAGCGACTGAAAAACTGCGCTTAATCGATTGGTTTATAGTCTGGATACCAAACACAAAATTCTGCCGCTGCCACGTCCTTCGTACAAGCCGACAGGAGCAGTGGCCAATCAGTAGAAGGCCTTAATACACGTGGCACATTCATGCAAAGCTGCAGGTTAGTTATTCACACGTAATTCAGGTTAATTAACGTGGCGTTTTGCTGTTTGTTCTCTATTTTTGTTCTGAACTATAGTATAGTGAAGGCTCAGCAATTATTGTTGCAGCAAAATATGGAACACTTTTTACACTGGATATTATTCTAGTCTCAAAAGCTAAATAGATATCACTTCGTTGATGGATATCACTGCTGTGCTTCCAACGCATTTCATCGGCCTCTGTATCTATTGAACTACTGTCCACCTTAAAAGTGGCCCCTAAAAAAGAGGGTGTTGCCCAGGAGAGGCATTCCCCACGAATTTTCCGCAGGACTTCTCGGCCATGGAAAGGTCATCTCAACCATTTGTTTCACGGGCGAAGGGAATTTTCTCCCCATGGTTCGCGAGAAACTACAGCGAAATTTAAGAACTGAACGGCAATTCTGACAAGCCTAGGCATCAGACGCAAGTCACACATGACAACAGTTCAGAAATAAAGTAAAGAATAGAGAGACAGAAAGGCTCAGTGAGGAGCACACAAGTCTCACGTTCTTAGAGAAGAAGGTTAAGGACGGTTTACCTACTCCGACAAGGATCGTTTGGGCACCAATGGGATTGAGCTGGTACCTATTACGAGCCCCACCAATTATAACTCAGGTACATAAAGGCAGGTCATTCCGTTTAGGTAGTGAGAATGTGCTCACCTAACAGATGGAGCACTCGTTATGCCCAATAGGCCCTCCACCCGATTGCAAGCCAAATCAATTGATCCACAACCAGGAGGTGCGACAGTCCAATAAGACGCGAACGCAAATAGGGCTTCAGACGAAGATGCCTCGCAGGGCGAATGTGGGATAAATACAACTAAAAGAAGGAATCGTTTAGTGTAGCGATACGAAATCACGCAGGAGTATGAAAAGCTGAGTAGTACGTCAGTTGCACTCAGACTTGGTGTATTTTCTGTTATTAACATCAGCTGCATTTCCGAGCGTCGTTATTTTCAGTGGGATTTCATAATACACAAAATTAGGATTCAAAAAGCCTATAGCTCAAGTACACACAGACGCATAGAAGCATAGCTGCGAAAGACTTAACCAAGGTAAGCTTATTCAGGACGACTATGGAAAGAACAGAAAGTTCATCGTTTCTAAACACAATTCATTTCACCCCATGTTCACATATTGTATGCATCTATCTTCTCCAAACAGCTGACCCACCTCCTAGCTGTTTTCGAGTTCACTTCCGATACCTATACAACTGGAACTGAGAATTCTTAACTTTACCATCCCTCTGGAGGTTCATTGACGATGTGACGATAGTGAGCGAATAAAAATAACAATAAAAAAACACCTTTTCGGTGGCCAGCGGCCATGTCACCTGAAGGAAGCACGAGGTTGAGATACTGCCCAGGCCTAGCCTGGAGCATTAGAGATTCGGGTTTGATTCGAACCCCAGACCTTCCCGTCATCAAGACTGTGCCCTAGCCACCTAGCTTTCTCGAGCTCAGTGAGTGAACAGAGCCATACTGAACTTCCTATTTGGTCAACATCTGTTCTAAAACAGTTTCGTATCGCGTCACACCGATCTCTGCCATAGTTATGAGTTGCAGTACCGTCTGAAGGAAGTCATTCCGAAGAGATGCCACCAATTTCTAGAGTTCCAAACAGTGTTACCTGCAGGTAAATCAATCGACAGAGTGAACGAGAATCATTTGATTCATAAATCAATAGTATAACAACATCAGTACAACAAATCGATGGCAGTAAAATGTTAGAGTGCTCGTTAGAACTGATGTGGTGTATAGGGTCACTTGAAGTCAGGATTCAATTGTCCGTCGTACATATTTGTGAACGAGAACGTGTTTCATAGAAGTGGAGTCAGTCGGCGGTCGTAAGCATGTTCAAAAGAAGGGGCCCGAACTGACTGTTCCAACCATAGAGGTATAGGCTTCATGCCCTTCGTAACACGGCTACTGGGACCATGAATCTCAGCATCGAAATTACGATTGGAAAGAAATTAATGGACTTGAATTATGCGGACGATATCATTTTGTTGTTTAGCGGTTGTTTTTCCGCGCAAAGTACTTTACCAGAATGCTGTAGATGATCCCATTTTTCGACGTGCACCTTTCACCTTGGGTTGATCGGTTCACGTATTTTGACAACTGCATAAGACGCGGCTGCGCTATTACAGGTGAAGTCAGCGGCGGATGACAAAGGTGCGAACAGCATTCGCGAGCTTATGCTATTCGTCGTGTCAGAAATGACATCCTACTGGTCCTTTAGGGGTGACTGGTTCACTTGTCGGTACCCATATCGCACCGCCACCAAAGGTATAAAACCTACGCTCAGGACACTGACAGGTTGAAACCCAATATTATTTAATCCATGTTGATGGAGAACATATTGGGGGATTATATCTAAAGAATTTTCCAACCTCATTTCTCTTTTGATGAAGATCAAGCGCCAACTGGATTAATCTGAAAGTGCCAATTATTTCGATCAGACTAAGAAAACGGATCTTTTCCATAAAACAACATGGTATTCCGACGAATACTCTCATTTGCACACGAACTTGGCTTTCTTGTGCAGATGCAAGTATTTGTCGAAATCTGTCCAATTTGGACTCAAGTAGAAGATGAGGTCGACAGAAACTCGGGGACTGCGTCTTACTGATGATTCCCAAGAAGGGCGAAACCGTTCATGGGTTGTCGAAGTGTTTTCAGCAACCTTATGAGTAGTGTGTTATGTCTAGACAATAGTATGTTTTTTCCTTCTAGGTCCATTAAAAAGAAGTCAGAATGGCGTCAATTTCACCAAGAAACCTGCAACAAGGGGACCAGAAACTCCCTAACTATATTTCGGTCATCAAACATGTGTCATAAATTACTTGGTTTCTCAACAAGGGATTGAAAAGAGCTTCCACTCGCTACTCTACAGTCACTTTCTTCTCCAGTCTAGGATACCAGCTCTAGAAAAGCCAAAAGATTCATGGACTAATGAGTGTGAACCGGTGTTCCAGTTTTAAACCTGAATAACGAGCGATTGTTTGCAATAAGGGACTCAGTACTTCAAATATCAATTTCAGCAGTGTTTTAGTGGGTTATGAACAGCAGCCAAGACTATCCCGTGCATGAACAGGTGTGAGTTCATAAGACAAACCAAATTTCAGGTGCATATATCGGGCACGAAAAACTATAGAATTTGCCAGGTGAAAGCATGGAACCTCGGAAATTTGAGTTTGGATAACACAGGCAACTGGACCTCACTATCAACAAAATCGAGATTCGAACTCTTACCGTCCACGTTACAANTAAAATTGAGATTCGAACTCTTACCGTCCACGTTACAATGTTTTACAAATTGAGGATTACATCATTCCCCCTCAGTGACATCCATGATTCCTTATCTACCGGTTCAGCTTTGAAGGCAGTCCAACCGTTAATACGAGGTTCCAGGGACACAGGAAGCTGCTGAATGAGTTTCAGTCACACATATTCTGAAACACCAACAATCCTTGTCATATTTATGTCGCTAAAGCAAGCAACTTAGAAAATTTGGTTGTGGTAGGTTGGCAGTGGATATTCGGTGGAATTTTCCACTATGGCGCTTAAGCGGCCCATAACGAAAAAAAAATCAATCATTACTGAGGCAAATAAATCAAACGAGCCGGAAAATAAAATACACGAATATCAATTGGAAGACATTCGTTTGAGCACATACGGTTCCTCGATTGATTTATAGGATAGTGACGCAGTATGATGTAGCCAAAATCTCTCGGAACACGCAGCTTGTCAGTTTGATGTTGCAAGCCCGGGGTCCGAAGAGACCATCAAGAGCATTTCTAGAAGGCACACACCAGTAACGTCATAGACGCATGTAGAGTGAACGGCTTGCGGTAACAGCTGCGGATCCGTAGAGTTGTTGAGTTACTGAGATTTACTGGGGCCAAGGCCGTGGTAACCAGCTGCCCCAAGGTCGACACAATGACTAGAAGTTTGCGCTTTAGCCTGCAACCCTTAATCGATCAAACAACCACTTGGTAACAGTAACTACCAATTTTTCATGCTCTTTGTATAATTCAGATTAGTCACTTGCGGCGGCCGGAAAGTCGATCACTTTATGTGACAACATTTTCACGTTCTCAATGTTGTTTTGTCCATCAAAAAGCTTCTCAGTAAAATTAAGATAGCTCTAACCTCCGATCACGGGAAATTGCAGTAACACGAATGTGTAAAAATTTGATAAATCTCTGACGTTCTATTGTTAACAAACGTGAGTTGGCTTCATCGTATTTGACAGTTACGTGGATGGCTGGTTGCTAAACTGGTTGTCGGCAGATGTTTGCACAAGTAGAATGATACCAAAGTCGGATAGCACTAGTGACATAGATAACGGACAGAGTTGTCTAGGCCAAAACAATGAAAGGAGATAGAGACAGAAAATGTTTGCACTTGGTTATGTTAGTTGGTACGATGCCTTTCCGCTAGACCTCAGTCATGGCAACGTTATGCGCAATATTGTATCGGTTAGAGAATGGAAAGATATAATCTCCTACAAATTCACAGTGCTGTCAATCGAGAAAAGTAGCTGATTCTGGACCTATAGAAAATAAGAAAACCAAACCAGTCTAAATACAGGACACATGGATATTAACAACGTGCACTTGACTTTCTTGAAGAGTGAGAGCCAATCCGTTTGTCCTGAAATATCTGGAGGTAACTTCTCATTTTTATTATGGCTGTCATAAACATTACATTCACACTTCGGATTGTGCTGTGCCGACGGAGACCAGTTCCGAACTTGTATGAAGTTTCCATGCAACTTGTCCGGTAATACACTCATACAGGCACAAACAATGAGGACTATCCTTGGGGAACGGAAACGCCGGAATCTGGTGCTAGGTACCATCAGATTGAAGGCCAAGGGTTTTGTCGATGTATATTAATTCACTTGACAATTTGACAACATTATCTCCTTGAAATCCATTCACGGAAACTTGAAGATGGGAAGTCTTCGGTATGCTCAGAGACATAACTTCATTTAGTATGATTCCACTTTCTTGCTGGTCTATTTAGGCAAAGCAAATCACAGCGTTATCCTTCACAGGCTATCTGCCCTGCATCATTTAGGTGAGGACTAATTCCTTCGCTATCCTTAATCAAACTCGTTTTCTACGTCGGACAGGATGATACAACCACCCGAAGAAGCCCTTGTACTGGGACCCACAGTTTAACACTGACATGACTGTGTGCGGCAGCCAAAGCACCTGGCCTGTTTGAATACTTCTACCTCACAGTCAGGATGCAGCCGAATTCCGTAACTTATGCTTTTCAGTATAAGTTTCTGACCTTGTAATCTAGATCGTCCAAACATTGTCATCACTGTCATCATTGACAGCAACTCACCAGTAATACCCACTCACGCTTAACTGCCACACAACCATGAGGAAAGCCTTAGTAAAGAATGGAGAGAAGAGGGAAGGGTAAGGACTTGGTGTGAAGAAGCATCATGTCCCTAAGGAAAACTGTCAAGAATAAGGTGCCCACACACCTGGGCAGAATTAAAATAAGCACATCTAAGTATCGTGCCGAGGTAAGGCGCCGACAGCTGGGTTGACCCAAGGTCCTTTGAGAAACTCACTCGACATAGGTCCAGCACACGACAGTCGGTAAACTGTAGCTAGAGAGTCCGGCTAGAAGAAGACAGTATGTGTGCAGTTGGGATCGGCTGCGCGTCATGTCCTGAAAGTAGAATCATGCGGGTCCCAGCCAAGAAAGCGTGAAAGTCCTACAGCAGTCGGCATGACTGACCATGTTTATTTCACGTTACCAGATCGTCCAACACGTGCGTTATGATCACTAGAAGCGTAAAAATAGACCACACACATGCACACTACCCATCGTCCAAATCAGGTGTATGCCGATCACAGACTGTTCCTTTGGAGTAGTAAATTCCGAAACAGCGGAAATCGCCTGGTAACGTGGCCCCCACCAATAAAACCACCGAGAATACACATAGACCACCCTGCCATCAGTTGCCGGTGGCGAAGTTTGATGACTATCTGCGTTCCTTCTGAAATACCAGCGTGGGCTCCCACCATGCACTTGTCCACTGCTGCTTTTCGTTGCGCTTTTCAAGCCTAGGCAAAACGTGCACACCTCGCTTAGCCGTTGAGAAACTAGTAGACCCAGAAATCAAACGAAACTTCCGGAACTGGCTACTCGTACACCTGCCAGGCGGTACTGTCGGATATTAACGACCACTTGGAACGGAAATTCAAGGCGTTACTAAAAGTCCAAACTTCCGTTAGCGGTACGACCCAGCCAACCTCATCCAAATGTTGGATCTCTGATAGGGTCGTGGCTTTACTGGAGGCCCAGCGACAGATTCCTCCTGGTCGCAACTGCAGCCCAAGTCTACGGACCATCCGATGCCAGCTGAAACCGACTATCTGTGCAGACCGAAAAGATTGGTGGACCCGAAAGGTCGAAGAAACGGAAGATGCAAAAAATGCTGGAAACGTCCGCAGGCTGTTCCATTTGATTCGTTCGACTGGTCCTCGGAAGCCTCTTGTCAGCGAAAATATAAGGCACTAGAATGGCACTCTGATATCCAGCAAAGGAGAACGTTTCGACCACTGGGCACAGTACTTCGAACAATTCGTTTGGCCACCTGCTACCTCAATTTGGACTGCCGGTCTTCGACAGAAAGGGGGACTATGAACATGGAACCCCCCTCAGCCTCAGAAACGTTTGAGTGTATATCTCTACTCAAGCGTTATCGTGCTCCTATTCCTGACGACTTTCCACATACTGTGTTCAAGGATCGCGGGGAATTCCTCAATCGGTGCCTGTTTAGCCTATTTTGGTCTATCTGGGAGGAAGAGGATGTTCCAGATAACTGGGATGAATCGATAATAGTGCCCATTTTCAAAAAGGGTACTCGCAACGAATGTGGTAAACACAGAGGTGTTAGTTTGACTCCCGTTGTAACAAGGCATCTGGTGTCCCTGATTCTTCGTTGTCCTAAGGCAGTACGCGAATCCTTGATTCGTAAGCATCAAGTGGGATTTCGACCGGGCAGAGTCTGTAGTGACCGCATCTTCACATTCCGTCAGGTGTTAGAACAACGCCACATGTACAGACGATTCAAGATCTTGGTGTTCCTTGACTTCAATGGTGCGTTCGATTATGTTGATCGGTCAGTGCTGTTAACAACACATTCACAACGGACTAGGCCCCAGGATATGTCCCCATATTCACATATTTCTGACCGTATGATAGTGAGCTCTCATGAGAATGCGATCTCCAAAAGCTTCCCTAGAGAAAGTGAAATCCGACAAGAATATCCACTCTCTCCGTTATTGTTCAACCTTTCGCGTCCGTGAAATAATGAACTGAACACTGAACAGTTATCAAAACTTCTTTGTTCAACTGGTTGGCGGTGAAAACCTTGTCGATCTGGAGTACACAAACCATATAGTCTTCATCTTTGAAAACAAAGTCCTGTGGAATACACTGACGACCGTCATACCATATTTCGTCATGTGCCTTGCACCCTCAAAGTACAAAGTCATACTTCAGAACGTGCAGTCTCTGAGCATACCCCTTGCAATTCAAAGAGAATCACTGGAGGTTGTGGGGAAATTTACACACCTCGGTAGTTCTGTAAGCTCTGACGGAAGTGTGTCTGATGAATTCAGTGCACGATTCGCAGAGGCCCTAATCAAGTTTGCGAATTTTCGCCACTTGTGGCATCAAAAAGACCTATCATTGGGTCTAAAGAATGGCGTGTTCAAGGCTACAGCAAGGGCTGCATGGTTGCGAAATATGGCTTCTGCAGACAGACGATGTGAGGCGTCCTCGGGTTTTGATCATCCAAGCCTCAGAAGCCTTGCTGGTATCTGATGGCGTCAGCAGATCCGTAATGAGGTAATTATAAAACGGGCAGTTGATTGTGCGGGGGGAACTTCAATCGACTACGATGGCTCGGCATGTGCCACGCACGCCGAACACAGCGTCTACCGAGACGGGTATTGTTCTCTGTGCCTCCTTCAGAATTGCGCAGACCGCGAGGTGGACAACGCATGACTTGGAAGAATGGTGTGAGTCCAACTTCCTGGGTGGGCCCCCGCGACCCCTCCTGCACTTGGCTGGAGACATTGCAGGAAATGGCGACTGATCGATGTCAGTAGCATTTGTCCTCCCAGTCTCTTCCCAGGTTGTTTCATTGAGCGCTTGGAGGTATAGGCACCCCAGAATGCCTGCGATAGGCCAGCACCATGTCCCCTCTCATCCATTCTTTTCTCCTTTTTTTCACTCCAAGGCTTTAAATTTAATTAGGCAAATACGTAATGCACTACTCATAAGGTTGCTGAAAATTCTTCGACAGCCCACGACATCACAAACACCACAAACGAGAGATTCAGCTGGGTTCCAGGTGAGTCTCTCGCAAAACCAAAGTTGTTTGCAAATGAGTGAATTTCGTTAATTAGGTAAACTTTGTGGTTGTAAGGCAGTGAAGCATCAGCGTCAACACCGATGTTGTTGTCTCTGATGATGATGGTGATACGGAAATCAGCTTCCCGCGATAGTTGATGCGAGCCGTCTCTGTTTTGTTTTTGCTCAGTCTCGTGTTAAACTGGTTGTGCGCAAGCCCTTTCCTCAAATAACGATAACAATCATGGGTCCAATCGACCCAATTATTGCTATCTGACTGGCACCCAAACAATACTCTAGTGTCCTAAGTGCAACGGTGAGACCGAGAGGGCATGTGGAAAAGCGTCATATCGTAATTATCGCAAAGACTTTAAGACAGATTAGTATGTAGTGAATTGTCTGCTCTGTTCCTCTTTGAGTACCACATTCTAATATGTGACCATGTGCTCAAAGCATGACCATCGTTCCCACTATTAGATCTTTTTAAAAAGGGAAACGAGGCCATTTGCGCACGCTACTCTAGGTGTGCGATCAATGAATTTATCGGGGGTGATTGTGAAAAGCCTTACTTCTGTTTGTACAACCCATACTTCTCACCCGTTTTCGGATAGATGGCTACCCAGAGCGATACTGGGGAAGCGAGACCGTACGCCTGACAAAAGGCTTAACACACTGACTGTTCCAGATAGTGCGCGAGGCGTGATATTGGGAGAAACCTATGTTTCTAAATTTGAGAAGTCTCGCCCGTTCTGCTTCTCACAGGCATTCAATGGCTTAAGGGTTGCTACCAAGAAAGTGCTCTTAGATAACTGACCCACATATGGAGAATTTCGGGGCAAGAAAGTGGATACTTGCTCTGACCTTAGTGAAGCCTGTCATCACGGCCCACTCTCTGGATCGAATCAGATATCAGGGAGTTCGTTATAACTGCAAATCACAACATTCCCTCCGTTAAGCTATCATTGACTGGGTCTGCGTGAAGATATGTAAATTCGTCACTTTGTGCGCCCCCTTCGTTGTTTGACGGACGGTGACCCAACTCTTATGCGATTAGGGTGCATGCAAAACAACTTACCCAAGGGTGAAAGGACAATAGAGCCGCCTCGAATAGCAATGTATAGGACCCAGTACCATTGTGGAAAACTCGTGTACGGGCTATAAGAACGTTTCAGTCGAAATATTCAGCGAACTTCGGCTGAGTGGGGCAAAGCGTACTGAATAACACGAGACTTAACGGAAAATCTCAGCTGTTGCTTCCAACCATACTGCCCAAGTTTGTAGCCGAATGAACGTCTATTAACGTTATATGTGGTTGTTTTCCTGTTTTTATCGCGTTTTTCTGAGGTATTCCAGCAAGAATATATTGCAGTACTAGTGATTTCGTAATCCAAAGTCTGTCGGCCCGTGAAAAAAAACCCGCAAAATCTCGCATGATCACCCGAATTCTACTCTAAAAGCAATTGTTACCGGCGAGTCAGGTTCTTTCTAACTGCCATATTTTGCAACAAAAGTGGTAATCCCAAGAAGAATTCGAGCTGCACAAGGACAGAACAGTGCAACTAAAATCTGAAGATCACTCAGGGATACCTTTTCTGAACTAGTATCGTCTCTGGCTGTAAAATCGCGTACTTGCGGTACATTGGTTAGACCTGTTGCAGTTTCGTTCGTCGATGATTTGGGGAGGTGAGGTAGATAGCTACATATTGGAGGCGGTAGCTGATATAAGCGATGCGTAAAAATAGGGGTGTCAGTGGAGTTTTCACTGGGAGACCAGGAGGGGAAGCTAGGCATTGAAGGCAACAGCTTGGGTGCATGTCTGTTTGACAAGGTCTCCAACATTTGGTGTGTCTCGTCTCCCATTCAGGGAGACGGCAATGACCAGCACAACTGAGTTTGCTGGTAATGGCTTTCATACTTTACTGCCAAGCCATTGTTTGGCCTCTGGCTCGTTTCCACCTTTCACGTGGTTGTGCGAAAAGAGCCCTTCGAGGGATTCGGTCGACTGGTAGGCGGAGCACGTGACCAAGCCAGAGCAACCTATGGAGTGTGATCAATTCATCTGTCATGGGTGAGTTATTTATTCATAAAATCATTCGAGACACTTCACCATTACTGAACCGGTGTTTCCACCAGGCTCAGGCAATGCTCCGAAGAAATCGTTGGTCAAACACTGAAAGTTCTTTCAACGTCTTCAGCGCGCTGCGGCCAGATTTGGCACCCAAAGGTTTCTCGGACATCGGGGAAGAAAGAAGAAAGAAATAACTCTTCCCGGTTGCCCAAGCTGAGGAATGGGGTTGGTTGAGCTATCCCACCTCGAGCCTTTGACTCAAAAGTCTAACCCACATAGAAGTGGGAGGATGTAAGGTTTCGTTCGGGGACCTTGCCCCTAGCTTCTGACTCAAAAGCCTCACCCACTAGACAGCAGGTAGTACAGTATTCTTTGTGGACCCTGCCCGGAGCCCATGACTCAATAGTCTGACTTGCTCGGCTGCAGGGGGCCGGCCTAACCCGAGGATGCGAGGAGTAAGGCATTACGGTCTGACTCCTGGTGTGGCTGCGCACAGCAGGTGCCTTGTGAGAAGCACTAGACGCTTTGGTATTTGAACGTATTGAATAATGCGCCAGCGGTCACGGTCAACCGTTGGGCGATCGGAGTGCGCGGGTTTAAGGCCGAGCTCTTCTAGCTGGCTTTGATTTGGGAAGGCAGCGTCGCCGCTTGCATGGATATGTACATCCTGGTCGTCTGGGGGAAACACTTTACTGGCTTCACACTCCTGTCGGAGAGTACAGTACGACTTTACCCCCAGACCGCCTAGCAGAGCGATTACTGGTAGTACGGTGTTTCGCTGCTCCCGTTTGGCCTCCTGGCGTAGTTGCACCTTGTGGGACGAAGTTCCAGTCAGTGTAGCCAGCGGGATCATTGCAGCACTCAAGTCTGACCACCACGTCAAGTTGGCGGCTTCAGGTCGGGCATCTGAATGACAAACTGAAGACGTACAACGGTAGCATACGACAGGTGAATCGCGGACAGGAAAATAATTGTTATAGCTGCCAACCCAAACGAAGAAATATTGTCACTCACTTGGCAGGTACAGATTACGCATTCAGAATTCTGTGCGAACCACCTACTGATCAACCAAGATCCATTCAATATTAGCTACAACCGAGTCAATAGCTACTCACTCAATTAGAGAGCACGTACGTCGAGATCCATAATATCTGGGTACGTAACTACTGGCCACACAAGCTAGTCGAATGCGGCGAGGATATTTTGATGCGCTAGTGTAGCTGACCCCTTCGGTTTAATTGCTTCTGTCGTTCGCTGTTTTCGTCGGTTTGAGAAATATGCAAGAAAATGTGTTCGCCAACTAGCGTTCTGATTCTAGTAAGGATATTCAGATAACCCAAAATCATTGTCGTACGCTGAAAATAAGACCATTGGACTTCTTGGTTTTGAATCATCATAAGACAGTACTTTTTGTTCCGATCTGTCATCTCTTGAACCGTATCCTTAAGGTCACACCATTAACAAACGGATGACTTCCGTATTATACCCATACCGAAGTATCTCCTAGTTGTACCACCAAATGCCACCCGATTTCATTCACTTCAGTCTTGCTTAAATGGCCGGAGGTGCTGATGTCTACTCTCATGCAACTCTGGCTGGACGACACTGATATTAGGCTTCAGTTCACTTAAACCTGAAAAATCAACAACTTGACTAATGCACCAAATTTTGGGCTCTGGAAGGACGAAACAAATGCGGCGACATTTTTTCACGGACTTTAGAAGAGTTTATGGCTCACTTGATTGAACTCGGCTCCTCCAAAACCTTTCTGGGAATGACAAGTATGGGTTTATTTTGTCAAGTCTACGCGATTAGCTCAGTGAACATAAACAGTGTGCAGACCGACGGCAACCACGATTACAACCGAGTGCGATGTGCCTAACGGGAAACATCCTGTCATATCCTACACAGACCCCCTACCTCTTGACGACTACAGTATTGTAATAAATACGCCAGCGATAACGCTTTTGGTGAGATCTGTACTGTAGTTACTGATCTTAAACTGTTCCGTCAGGATATCCGTTTCACCTGCTATTGGTCTAAAAACATCCCTAAGTCTTAATTAAGGTAACTGAGCGGAAATATGCACTTTGAAGTGGTCAACACCCAGGCGATTTACAAGCACTGCTCTCCCCAAACGTCATCAACCAAGCAAAACGTACTCAGCACCTCGGAGCAAAGTTATCTTCTGAACTACCCTGGCATTATAACATAGGAGACGTGCTTCGTCGGTGGTTGTCTGCTCTACAAATTCCTCTCTCCGCAAGCAAATCTCTCAATATTGTGGCTGCCCTGCCCATAATACCATATTGTTCGTTAGCGAGTTTTTTGTGGACTGTCTAAATTTGACTTTGTTAGTATCAGACGCTGAAGTGGAATGGTCTTACTCTTTCGGTAATACATCCAGTGATTTCTTCGTAGATCGGCAATCAAACTTGTTCGGATCTCCTCGACACAGCCCTTCACGATTCTCTCCAACCCCCACACGGTGAACCACGAAGCTGTCTTCCCCAAGAAGCACCGTCGACAACCTCTACCTATAAAAACTCCGCCGCCCCGTATTTGGCTCAATTCAAGACCTCACCTTTATCTTGTAGATGTGAAGTCCTGGGAATTCTATAAGAGCCAGCTTCACTCGAATTCCCTACGCATTTGCGAATATGCGACCTAGTCTCGACTCGACAACTCTTTTGCACATATCACATTTTACAGCTTTGCTAAATCACTCATTTGAGAATTCGCCAGCATCGATGAATAAACACCTCTTGTCCTGTCGTCTTGTTGGCAAGTTGATTCCATGATACGTGGTGTCTTAGATAAAAAATAACTCATGGGATATCATCATGATTACATACTAGCCTGTCATTTAGTCGGACGTTTCGCGTTCGCTTGGTCCATACCCAATTCATCGGTGATCAAACATGGGCCACCCAGATAGCCTCTGCTGTGAATTTTGGTCAAACACACCATTGCCATTCATTAGTATACAATCACATCTAATTCTAGCGACTCGTTTTAGTGGTCAGATCCCGAGTTTATTGTCTGCAGCATTCTATAAACCATAAAGGACAGAAAATGGCCTCCAGTGTGACAGGATAAGATTCGCAGTGACATGAAAAGGTTCTTCATTGCTGCTGAGCCCACGATACGGTCCTCATTGGATTTCTTCTTAACAAATTCCGCAATAAAGTGAGCAAGCTCGAGTGCAAAGGAATAATCTGTGGCCTCAATGGCGGTAGTGTGATGAAACCACAGCTGTTGATCAATCATTGAAGGAATTTAGGATATACCTAATGTACTGCACACTCATGTGCCTATAACTGGCCAAAATGAGTCATCCGTTTCTAACCGTCTTGTTGAAAAGTATCAGTTGTACAACCTTAAGCAGGTGTTACAAGTGCAGTAGCGACCCGTTTTTCCTCCCATTTCTCATGCTATTTATACGTGTCATAGTGCAATAAAACACGTCTGAAACACATAGAAAACCACAGGAACTGATGGTTTCCAGTAAAACAAGCAGAAAGGATTCGTTCGACTGACGACTGTGCCGTCCTGCTATTAAACCGGAACGTTGAAGTCCTTCAGCGGAGTGGACTGAAACTCAAGCACACTCTTAAAGCGTGCAACGAAAAGGTGTAAAATTGCTCACTTTCGCAGTTAGGGATGAAGACGTGTCACGCAAAGCGTTTAACACGGAAAACTAGTCCTCCCAGAGGACTAGGAAATCCGGAAAACGTCAGTAGCTAGGGCTTTCTTCGAAATGGGTGGTTAAGTCATTAGTACAGAAGATCTATTAGTTTCTCATATTCGTCCACCGAATACCCAATAAGTTATTCTCTCTTCGTTCACCTGCTTAGTATACAGGTCGTAGTGAATGGCCTGCATGACAACGACACGGAGACAAGACTAAATGAAGCTGTTACAGGCAGAAAAAACCAACCAAACTGTATGCCGCCTACATTTGACGGCCAGGAGCCACGAGACAGCCTCAAATATCAATGACTTTAGCGACGTGACCGATAAATTGCCCACTTTCCTCGCACTGTCCTGAACTGTTGCAAGTTACAAAGAGGCGCAAACCCAATAAATATCTATGCTCCTCACCTTTATCTTGCGTGTCCCTTGGTGGTGAAATGCATACCGCAAAGGAACGTTGACTGATGGCCGATCGCAGTGCTTCATTTTATGTCCAACTCATGCAGCGTTCGTTGGATAATAATAGTTGTCATTCAGTCGTTCAGCTGTGACACCCTTTCTGTGCCTAGATGCCATGCCACCCGAAGGAAGCACGAGGGCTGAGATAATGTCAGGTTGCCCAAGCCTAAACAGGAGCAGTCGAGATACTGAGGTTGGGTTCGAACCACGGACTTTGCGGTCAGCAAGTTCGCGTCCTAACCACTGCGCTTTCTGGACCTCGGAATCATTATACAGAATCCTTTGGCTGCATTATCATTAATACGGCATCCCAGGCAGATGAGTTGGCTTTGTAAACCTTAGCGTAGTAACCTAACCGGGCAGAAAATCCGCCGCTTGTTGGAGACTAAATCGATCTGCAAGGTAGACATTATTCTTGTTTCCTTATTAACACATAGAATGATTAACACTATATCACTACCTACGAGGCAAGCACAACCACTTATGAAACTCTATTCTGTGGAATGCCAGTCAAACCCGGTAACCTGTAACAGTAACCAGTTGTCAACATCTGAAGAGACCGCATCCTCAGAAAAAAATTACTTCCCTTGAAGTCTGTTTCAATAATAAATCAGTACACACGATAGACGGCCTCTTCTTGGGGGGACAGAACTGCGTACATCAATTAGAACCTATAATCACTAAGGATAGAATTCATTTTCCCGCTCTTTAGCTCTGACTGCATTTCCCGGTGTCCAAATATGTTATACAATTACCCATTACGTCGAATTCCTCCTGGAAACGGCTGAACAAACCCCAAGGGTGCTCACTACAAATTAAGTTCCATCATTTAGCACCTGATGCCCAAAACGTCTCCTATCTGACATCACACCCATGCCTCGTTGGAATATGGACTGCACCTCAAGTTCTGTGGACTGTCATGCACCATACGCGCATCTCAAACAAGAGCGGAGAACCGCATTCACAATTAGGGGGCTTTGTCCACTGTACTTTACACAATAAACTCTCAAAGGTCAGTCTACTGGAGTTTAAAAGAGCGGTTTCCGAATCCATAACCAAGGCGAAGGAAGATCGCTACCAGGAGAAGTCTAACACATATTTCCCACCTTCGCGAGGTGCTTCGAACATCGGCAGGGACGCAGTACTGTCACTGCGGCTTTATCTTGTGCGTGGTTGCACTCCAAAAACGGCAATCAGGAGGGTTGTCATCACCAGTATGAGTGTAGACGAGATGGCTCAGTGGTTAGAGAGCGAATTTACTGACCGGAAGGTCCATAGTTCAAACCCGACCTCTGACTCTTGACTTTCCCTGTCTAGGCTTGGGTAACCTGGCAGTATCCCAGCCCTCGTGTTTCCTTCTGGTGGCATGGCAGGATGCTACAGCTGAACGAATCACCACACTACGCCAAACATTTGTCCGATAAACTAACAGTTACTTTTGCACTTCCTAGTATACGTCTATCTTAGGAAGGTCAGAGCCTGATGTTGTAGCGAGCAGTTATGAATAAACGGTCGCGTTGGGTGTAAAAATATAACCCATTGCGCCAAGGCGTCAAATCGGACGGACAATCACGACAGCTATGAATTAGAATATCGAAGGAAATCGACCCTCAGAGAATAGTTTGGAAAGAAAAGTAGTGTAAATCGAACAGAATTATATTCAACTCAGTTTACGCTGAAATATACAAACGGGTCATAATATACACGGGACAAGTAAAAGTCAAAAACGGACGGATGGAATCGTTACAACTCATCTTTGCCGGGTTGTTCTGTCGGTGGTGGTGGTCCCGCCTGTCCGTAAAGCTTCGTAATTATGGGAGACACTATTTCATCGACCTTCTTCTTGTGTTCTTTCAAGTCCTCAGTTTCGGCTTGCGGGTTTTGCTCAATCCAAGTGATCGTCTCTTCGACGATGTCACTGATCGCCTTCTTATCTTCTGCACTAAGCTTGTCTTTCAGTTCGTTATCCAACTGTCCTTTCAAACGGTACACGTGACCCTCTAGTTCATTCTTTGCGTCTGCCCGCTCACGGAGTTTGGCGTCCTCTTTGGCAAACAGTTCGCTATCCTTAATCATTTTCTCGATTTCCTCGGGACTCAAACGATTCTGATCTTTGTTGATCACGATCTTATTTTTCTGTCCCGTGCCCTTATCTTCGGCAGTGACCTGCAGAATACCATTTACATCAATTTCGAAGGTGACTTCTATCTGGGGTACACCGCGAGGAGCTGGGGGGATTCCTGTAAGGTCGAACTTTGCTAGGTAATGATTGTCTTTTGTCATCGGCCGTTCTCCTTCATACACTTGAATAGTAACCGTGGGTTGGTTGTCAGCAGCAGTGGAAAATACCTGGGACTTTTTCGTTGGAATTACTGTGTTTCGCGAGATCAACTTAGTCATTACACCACCGACGGTTTCGATTCCAAGGGTCAACGGGCAAACATCAAGAAGAACAACTCCACCTGTGTTCTCCACTCCACTGATAACACCTCCCTGAACGGCAGCACCGTTGGCCACTGCTTCATCAGGATTAATTCCACGGCTAGGTTCTTTGCCATGAAAGTGCTCTCTGATGAGTTGCTGGATTTTAGGGATTCTAGTCGAGCCTCCAACCAGAACAATCTCGTGTATACTTGATTCTTCTAAGCCACTGTCTTTCATTACCTGCTTCACTGGAGTCAATGTGCTTAAGAACAGATCGGCATTCAGCTCCTCGAAACGTGCCCGAGTTATCTGCTCGGAGAAAGGTTCGTCTTGGTAGAAGGACTCTATCTCCAGACGGACGGTTTGGGTAGTGCTGAGGGTACGCTTGGCCTTTTCAACTTCTCGACGCAGCTTCTGAACTGCCCGCTTGTCGCTACTTGCATCCTTTCCTGTCTTCTTTTTATACAAATTAAGAAGGTAGGTAGTCACTCGCTGATCAAAGTCCTCACCCCCCAAATGCGTGTCACCGCTGGTTGCCACTACCTCGAACACGCCGTTCTCAATAGTCAACAAGGAAACATCAAAAGTACCTCCACCCAAATCGTACACCAGAATGTTCTTCTCACCCTCCTTTTTGTCCAAACCGTATGCGATGGCAGCAGCCGTAGGCTCATTGATTATTCGCAGCACTTTCAGACCAGCGATAACACCAGCATCCTTTGTGGCTTGGCGCTGTGCATCATTAAAGTAGGCGGGAACAGTAATAACGGCGTGAGTGACTGGTTTGCCCAAATAAGCCTCAGCACTTTCCTTCATCTTACCGAGGACCATTGCCGATATTTCTTCCGGAGCAAACGTGCGTGTTTCCGAACCAACGTTCACCTGAATGTATGGCTTGTCGTTCTTGTTAATAACTGTAAACGGAAAATGCTTGATATCCTTTTGAACGGACTCCTCCTTGAACGTTCGGCCAATGAGTCGCTTCACGTCGAAAATGGTATTCTCCGGGTTTGTCGTCAGCTGATTTTTCGCAGCATCTCCAACAAGCCGTTCACCCTCAGCTGTGAATGCGACGTAAGACGGTGTAATCCGATTTCCTTGATCATTTGCAATTATTTCCACCCGTCCATTCTGAAACACACCAACACTTTGGATTTGAATAAGACAGTTTTTTAATTCTACTTACCATGAATAAGTTGTTCCCAAGTCAATTCCAACAACAGTTCCGTAGTCCTCCTTCTTTTCTTCACCAACCGTACAGTATACAAAAAGGGAAACAACGGCGAGTAGACGTACAAGATTCATCCTGGAAAATAAATTGCGGGCAATGGGCTATCCGCCTGTTAAATAGCGGTCGACACGATGTGTCGATATCCTATTGGTCAGTGCAGAGCACCGGTAGGCATACGTCAACCTATTCACCTGAATAAACAAGGTCAGTTCAACAGAGCCCAACTTACGGGTTTCATGAGTTACTCTAAAAAACCCAAGTCTCCGTTTTGAGTTTTCCTGCCTCTAGTTCCTTCGGTGTTGCCAATATTTTCCAGTTGTTACGGGCCATAGAAGAGGACAAACAGAGGTGGAGTCGTTATCCAGCGCATAGTCGTTAAAATTGCCGTTATCTTCAAATAAGCGGGGTTGTCTTGTTTTCAGCGTGATAATGCAGTGATCATAGGGTATCATGAAAAAGTTCTGCCGGCATTTCCATCACAGAAACCAGGTACCAGTCATGGAACGAATGACTGAACCCCTTAGGAATATGGATATGGTAGGATGGAGAACCCCGTCCACTCTATGTGGGTGAGCGAAGCCAGTCTTCGCGGTAGGGCCAAATCAAGTCATTTGGCCGCCGCGAGCTGCAGGTTGACCACGCATACAAGAGATATGGTAGGCTGATTCTTCCACTCTGTGTACAGGGTCTACAGAGCGAAGTCGATGGTTATGCCACGAAAGCCTTACTCTGGTGGTCTCACAAATATTTAAGCTGTTTTCAGGTGTGTTAGTGGACGATAATTTGACCATATTATTGTTGTAGTGCTTGGTATCACTTTGTGTTTGTTGCGATCGTGTGCCCCGTAGTGATTCTTGGTTCACGCTACTTATCGGACCTTAAAGCTCATCATAGGTATGTGGCCGTTTTTTCTGCAATGATGGATGGCGAAGTCTCCAAAGAAGAACAATAAACTAGGGCACAGCGTGAGAACCCATGGTCACTGCACCCTAGAAGAAAATCTAAGGGAAGACCGCAGGGTGGAGGTGAGTTAACCTACCAATATTCCGATAGTAGGAACTAATTTGGATCACAGATGCAGCACCACCAGGTGGACCCAACATTGAATTTCAATATACACTATACATCTCACGTACCTCCATGCCATGGAATGGTGGAGGACTTTGGCTCTCTGGTTACTCTCTCCCCTGGTGTTTATAACTGAACTCTGCCACAGAATCAGCGCAACCCGGTTGATTCAAGGATATTTTTTTCTCCTGGCGACAGTGTAGCAGACGGCATCTGAGCAGCCAGGCTTCTGGGCATACTCTGATCTCCACTTCATTGTGTTCAGCGAGAATGCTCTCACCTAGGTTTTTCCAGACGGTAGAAATTATTACACCAACGCCGTCCTGGCGGCACTGAACCCGGCCACAGCAGGTGGTGTCCTATGAGATGAAGTGCACGAGTGCAAACGAGTGAGTTGTTGCCCGGATGCGCATGTTATCAGTATGGCGCGAGCTGGGCATGATCCCGTGGAGCCTGAGATATTTCAGCGGATACTGTTCAAACGCTGCACGGCGAAAAATGGGCAGTCTCTGTTCATATTCTTGGTTGCGGCCTGCCGGATAGTCTCCAGGTTGACCTCACCCTTCCTCCGGGGCTGAAACCAGACCAGCACGTTTTACTCAGGTAGGGGCGTACCACTGCACTGTAGAAGAGAACGAATGTTGCCCTAGGAAATCAGTCTGGTTTGGGTCTCAGAATGGTCAGGCTGATTGAGGTCCACGTATGCGCTCACGCTCAAATGGACAGACATGAGCCCTAGGCCGAGTTCCGGAGAAGGATCACCTTGGTTCGCACCACAAGAGGCTTCGCTGTCTGTCTTTACAGTACATAATTTGTCTGATTTTGCACTCTGTAATGTGTTCCAAGCCCCTGAAGGCAGGCCGCATTGGAACACTTTTGCAAAGGTGTTGGTCAGTGGTTTCGTGGACTATCTCCAGTTGTATGGTATCACCAGCGGGAAGCAGCGTGCAACTTGTAAGGGTGGCAGGCAGGCCATCAATGAACACGACGAACAGTAGGAGTTCAAGTGAGGACCCTTGAGGTAATCCGGAGGTAGGGACTAGCGAGATGAAAATCACCTGGGCGAACCAGCTTAAACTGAGCTGAAACCGATTTTTTTACTTAGTGCTAGTTTATCGGTTTTTACCTACTACGTTTTTCTGCTACTTACCTACATGTACATCCATACTGTGCGGTCGACTCCCGTTTGATTGTATTCCACATCACCGTCTTTCCCCCTGCTCTGCTTCCAAACTATTGTTGTGCTCACGCAAGCAATTGCCTCAGATTACCGTTAAGTGAGTACTAGGTTACTCCAAGTCGCATCATTAACTCGGACCCTGAAAATTCGATCAGCCAGGTAGGGGCTCAGGCATGCAATGTTCGCAGCCTTATTACACGGCGCGGGACCCCATTTATAAGAATAATGTGATCGACCAGGGCACGTGCTCTTGAAAAGACCGGGCTTATTGCGTCAAACTGAATGTGGCTGTCAGCAGCGGACATCCCGGAAAATCGAGCGGTAAGAAGATTCTCATTACCCGAGTGGCCCTTTGGAATTCCTGTTGCTGCCGGGCTATGTAGCACTAGCTTTTTAAATGATAGCGTATGGAATAACCTCTGCTACTCTGCTTGACTCTTCAATTGTGTACATAGTCGTCGCCCAGAACCCCGACGGCCAAAGCCACAAACCTAACAACATCGAACCGGAAAAGCCTTCGTACACCCAGTTGGCCACTCTGATCGCGGGTGACAGTCCACAAAAACACAGAAGAAAGGCGACTGCAGTCAAACAAACCACATAAGATTCGCCAAATCAGAAAGCTGCTGGCTAGCTTCAAGGTGCAGCCCTCTGCGAAAATAAGCCTCATGGGAGCGCCACCAAAAGGAGTTCTTCTTGGTGCTGCCACCCAAAGCTCAGAGCCTCACAGAGTCACCTTATCGATCAAGCCGCACCAAAATGCCCAAGAAGCCAAACAGCCGCATGTTTGCCCCAAAGCTTTGAACAACAGCAAACCTAGTCTTCCAAAGGGCGGTACTGAGCGAGCTAAAAGTAGAAGTGGTCGATATTCTCGCCCACGGGTAAAAAACCACGTCTCCCAAAGATAAGAAGCCCACGCAAACCGGGCTCCCTCGGGGCGAAAAAACCCTGCAAATGATAAGCGGCTCTCGGAATCGCCAAGACAGGAAGCAGACAAAAATGATACGGAAGCCCCTTCGGAGCCTTGGACTGAAACCCGGCGTACAGCTATTAAATCCGCGAACCTCTGGTTGAACACCTCTCAGCTCCTCACCATCGGAGGCAGCAGAGACAGTGTTGAAATGCTTGTCCACAAACTGCCTCAAACTTTCCAACAAACTGTGCAATATTGAACAGTCAGTTTGCCTTAAACAGGCGTCCATAATCGCACTCACAGAGACCTGGCTCACACCACATGTCTCTGACTTGGAGATCTCAATAGACGGCTACTCTGTTTTTCAGGCTGACTCAAAACCAGGGAGGGCTGGCTGGGTTACTTTGTACATACGTGCGGCCCCGCCCATCCCGATTGTCCTCCCTGATACCACTCTTACAACTTTTTGCGGTGCACTGTGGACTCAAATCCCGCTGCGCGTGTCTGATTCTCTCCTTCTCGGCGTAGCCTACTGTTGCCCCTCGAGTCCTTCGGAAGATGACCAATTCCTCATATGGACACTTGCGCAACTCTCCTCCAGTTACCATTTCACTCATCTCTTGCCGTTAGGTGATTTAAACGCTCCAAAGGCCTCCTGGATGAAGCTCCAGCGCGTCGGGTCAGGTAGACTATTTGCAGCCGCGCTGCCCAAAGTCCTTCAACAGAACGCTCAGGTTCAATATGTCGTCGCACCCACCAGATACCGCGTAGGCCAACAGCCATCCCCCTGGATTTGGTCACCACCAACAAAAGACACTTCTTCGATCAGGTGATAATTAACGCTCCACTGGGACATAGTGACCACTGTGTGCTGACCTTTGACTTTCTCTGCTACTGGGCCAGAAATCCATAACCTCAAGCATGGATTCGAAACTACTGCCGTACAGACTTCTCAAGAATGCGCATCTTTCTTGAACAAGATAACTGGGCTCAGCTTCAGTGGAAGACTTGTATAGGACCATTGTCCAGAAATCTCACGAGGCTGACGCGATGTTCGTCCCATAAAATCAGCACGCAGTCGGACGAGACGCAAGCTACCGAAAAGGATTCGGCGTCTTCTGGAAAAGAGGTCACAACAATTTTTCAAAAAGTTGACCACAGGAGACAGAAGCTGAGTCGGCATTTCGTAAAATGCGAAATGGCTGTAAATCAGAAATCCGCCAATGGAACATAGGGAAACAAGCCACTATTCTAGACGTCGCCCGGAAAAACAGAAATTTGCCAAACACACTCATTTGCAAACAAATTTGGTTTTGCGAGAGACACCTGGAACCCGGCTGAATTTCTCGTCCGTGATGCTTCCAGGCATTTTAGGCCTCGCCCGGAAAAACAGAAATTTGCTGTTTAACTACATGAGACATAGCCGCAGAAATAAGCCATCCGCGTTCTCCTTGAGGAACGCGGAACGGGAAACCTACGAGTGACCCAATAGTGGTATTTGAGGTGTACAGAGCACACTATGCAGGTCTATATTCAGCCCCAGCGTCCTTGTCACATCCAATATTGTCAAGGCGTAACTACGAGCGGCCTCCAATCGATTTGGTCTTCAAAGTGGAAGACATTCGTCAAATCTTGAACAAAATCCACCCGTTCTGCGCGTTGGGGCCCGACGAAGTCCATCCAAGGATCCTGAAGGAAACGTGTTCACACTATCAAATCACTTCCACCTGGTGTTTCGTAACTTGCTCGACGCAGGCCACCTTCCCTCTGCTTGGAAGGAAGCGATTGTCACGCCAATCTACAAAACTGGTGACCGACTATCGCCTAGTAGCTACAGGCCCATTTGCGTGTCGTATAAGGTGATAGAACGCATTCTGCAGTGGGCCATCCTAGATCACCTTACTACCAGCAACTTGATATCTCCAGTTCAACGCGGATTTCTCTCAAACCATTCTTGCTTGACGGACATGCTTGTGTTAATGGACAGCTTAACCCAAGCCAAGGACGAGGGACTTATATCAGATGCCATATTTTTCGACT
>SJOL01006831.1:238433-254147 GCA_004794785.1 Opisthorchis felineus | reverse complement strand
CTCTAGGCGCTAGCGTCACCACTCCCTCTCAAATAACTTTTACCCCTAGCTTCCCTAGAACAGCGAGACCGGTGAGTCTACCCGGCTTCAATGCACACCATACTTTTGAGTCGCAAACTGCCGTTTATCTTTACTGTGAGTTTCTGAATCTCAACATCCCCACCCACATTCTTCGTGTCATTGGCGAAGCTCCTTGGCTGCACAATGCTCTTAGCTGCAAAACCTTTGCGAATATGACAAAACTTCTTACGCCAAAATCTTGCATTTTGTTGCGTATGTGTTCAAACCAAAAACCATCCCAATCTTCATTCATATTTTTGCAGCTCATCAAATTTGTCCACTTAAGCAATCATACCCCTGGCGGAAAAATTCTGGTGGAATACTTTCCTGGCATCACTGGGACCCCGGGATGCCTAGATGGGGATCAAGAGTTTGGACTGGTATTCTGGACTGAGTTGCCTCTCTGTTTTAGTCCATCAGGGACACGTCATAGCTTTCGAAAATTCAATTCCATTGTGCGAATACTAAGGGCCGTCCCTGACCCTTCACTCAGCTGTCCAAGGTCACTCAGAGTTAGCAACGGTTTAGTGTTAGTTCACTTTAGCCGGCTTCACCACTCAATTAGTCGTACCTCCTGATCCACTGGTCTGGCTTTTTTGTTTTTCACAATTTACGATTGCATTTCACGTGATAAGTATGTCACCTTGGTTTCGCCCTCCCCTCCGTCGTGTTTTTGCTGCCACGTTCAGACTGCTACGGCCAATCATGCCTCAGTTCGTAGGCTCCCCACCAGTTGGGAAGTATGCCTATCATTATTATGTTTAATACGTAATATACATACCAGAGAATGTGAATCCCTTAAAATGGACGAGTCTTGCGCATAGTCGTGCAGCTACGGTAATTTGCGAAAGTTGCAATAATACACTCATTGACGCAAAAATGCACGAGTCTCACTCCTGTATTTAATTTTTTTCTGGTAGACTGTCCGAGCAGACGGATGAGGAAGCCTGTGTCCCTATACCATGAGAAGTGTTTGTCAGAATAATAGTGGTGTTAGAAGCACTCGTAAACCTCTGATAATTCGGAAGCTCCCAAGAAAGTGATGCTTTCTTCATATGAACTTTACTCACGGTATCCCGTTAAATGGACAAATAACGTAAATATTTACGCAGCGCGGTTTGGCATACGCTTCACACATGCAAGTTATAAAGTATTACAACAGGACCGGGTGGGATCAAACCAAAACCTCACGCTTGCAGAAGGCCAATCGACGTGGCAGATAATTTTTTTACCTGAGCAGTTGTACAAGTTCCGGTGGACTGGCTGGAGATGAGATTCCTTTCCGAATCGGAAAGGCAGGACAGCTTTTGCCAACCTCCAACACCCATGGCGCTGACGTGACGTGAGTTTGTCTGTCAAGGGTAGAGTTTACACTGCGGTGGTGCGATCCATACCGCTTTATGGATCAGAGACGTGTTCCCTACGCGCATAGGACATACGGAAGATGTGAGTATTTGATCATTGGTGTCTCCGAAGCATTGGTGAGGTCTGGTGGGAATATCGGACTAGTACTGCTGAGGTACGCCAGATAGTCTTAGGAAAAATGAACTCTCTCGCGAGAGATGAACTAGTCACGCTTCAGAGGTTACGCTGGTTAGGACATGTATTCCGCATGCCCGAAGACCGTCTGCCTTGTAGAGCTAGCTCCGCTCATGCTTGGAAATCCGTCACATTTGTCCGGACCGACAAAACAGAAGCGCCTCAAATTTGTTTATCGTTTACTTTGAGGTTTTATTTAGCTGTGAAAAGATGCTTATCGGAAGCTACTATAGTTTACATTGCATTAAGTTAGCAGACTGCTTCTCTCTCAATATAGCTTATTCATTTTTGGTTTTGCATAATATCCTCTGTATTACAATAAGTGGCTCAAGCAGCCACAGTATCTGAGTGTTAAACCTAAATCAGCGCTCTCAAGCAGCGTTTTCTGCTCACTATCCTAGCACATATAGTATACTGATACAGGAGCGCCTACTTTATGGCCGAATTAAATTTCTGCTTCAAATCTCAGTTGGTCTTTGAATCCAATTCACTGGTGTTTACAGTGTTTCTACTGAAACTACATGGCTTTTTCTGTCTGGGTTTTTCTCTGTTTCTGGAGACAAAGTTAAAGAAGCTCGTCCAAGAATTATGATCAGTGCGATAGTACTTCATAGCATCTCACCTACACCCTACTGTCTCAACTTGATAAAAAGTAGTTTTATTGTAGGATGCTTCAACAGTAGTTCGGACATCAACCGGAATGCTGAAACTTTTATGCGTTGCATGTTGTTATGCTGTGACGTTGAGTGTCATCCTGTTTGTGTTATAGTTCCACTATTTGGCAATGGATCCACAGTCTTGAAAAGGCCACTAAAAGTTGCCTATTTTGTTTGCGGTATGGAGAAATTTCGGAATTTTGCCATCGGGGACTGGATAGTGCAAGTGAAACTAACATGGTTCGAAAACCTAAGAAAAACTGTGGAGCTGTTTCGTCCTTATTGGAGGTCATCAGTAGTGCACATGGAGTTCCGAACACAAGGTCTTCCGGCTAGTAGTTTAAAAACCCAACGAATCAGTCACGAGCGGCTAAATAGCTAGCGCCTATTTAGGACATAGCTTAACCATTCTTTAATCACATGATATACATCAGATTTGGGAATAGTTCATCGGAGACTTCGTCCTGTAATTGAAAATCCGAGAAGCAGACTTTGCTTTACAGCTTCTCAGTATAGACTGGTCTCACTTAAAGGAGGAAGTCTGCACCAAATATCATATTTTACTGTGTCTGTCCTCGATGAACGCTCGTTTAAATGTCGGTACCTCCGACGTCTACTCAAACGGAGTATTTGTTGTCCAACAGTTTTTTTGCGGAAAAGCGAAGCCTTGCTACAAAATACTCAGGTCGTATCCAGTAACTTACATGTCAGCAGAGTAAGTGTTGGCATTCACCGAGTGACGCAAAAAGCTGTCACAAATGGGTCTTTTCGGACGTTGTAATTTTGCCATCCGCCTGGGTTTGCCACCGCTTGCCTCGGTCAGGATTACCATGTCTAATAAAGCGGACCAAATGGGGAACCTGTGGGTCTGAGTTGATAATAACTGGTTGTTATCAACTGATAAACCGGTAATTAGTATTACTAGCTCAGGCAATACTAGATAGGATATTACTGTAATGGTGTTTTTATTTTATTTTGTTGTTTTTCAGTGAAAACTGACCTGCCGACCTGTACTTTCTCAGCATTAGTGCCGTAGAGTTATTCGAAATCTTCATCCAGTTCGTGGACCGCCATCCAATGTCATGTAGATTGCTGTTAATGGAGGCAACCACCATACGCGACGGACGTTCATCATGATTACACCAAAAGGTGGTATTCTGATATATGTTATTTCCCTCCGTTAGGGAAGGAGCATCTGACGCACTTGAGTTTGGCCTTTCGCTGCGCACGGAATCTTCTTGAAGGTAGAAATGATCCAGCCAGCTTTATCTGATTGGATGCTGCGATGCATTTTCACTTGTAAATTTGCATGCTTATGTTGGTTACTTTGCAGGAGCTCGCTTGAAGCAGCACCGCGGGAAACAAGTTTGTAAAACAACGATTTTTCTTACGTTCGCCTGGATCAGCACCCTTTTTGAAAGCTTGATTTTATTAGTAAGACCAGTCTTCAAAGATAATTCGCTCGAGCCAATGCCGAACCAAAAGAATACTAGCTTGAATGACGAAATGACAGTGAAAATGTATGACGAAGGAATGTTCACCTAACATGAGTGTGCACGCTGTGCAAAGTTGCAGCTGGTGGTTCACCGCAATAAAGACGGTGTTAAGTGGTTTATTCAGCATTGTTATTCAATGTCCTGTGCAAATGTTTGCGTGTCAGCCATCGAGGTGGGAATTTATTTGTTTCATACAGTGCACTGGGCATTATGGGGGACAATTATGACCAACAGTGCAAATATGCCAGCTGGATTGAAATGGCAGTTTACTGGGGATTTCAAATAAAGCGTCAGACGAAATCACTTCTGATTTATTAGATATTTAAACACACAGGTGTAACCAGTAGATATTTAGCTCTACTTTTTGTGCAAATAATCTAAGTGACTACATACTAATAATCATACAGCACTGTTTGCCAAATGCAGCAATATTATTTGGCTCCATAGTGTACACTCTGTCACAGTCACGTTTCAATTTTCTTTCAAGCGTTTTGTCTTCTCGTGACTAAAATCATCATAAACGAGAGATTCAGCTGGGTTCCAGCTGAGTCTTCCGCAAAACCAAATTTGTTTAGGCTAGCTCAAGCGCGGAAGAATTTGCCGTTTCTGTACATATAATCTTGGTGGGAAAACTTTACTCTGCATATCCCATATAATTACGACCAACCGAATCCATGTATGCAAAACTACAGTGTTTACTAATGCTCGATACCAGCGATTCCCCAGTGTCATAGCATTCCGTTTCCAAGCTCCTAGAAGAACGTTCATCAGTTAGGTAAACGCAACAGATGCGGACATCGGCGATTGGATATAAGATGGCACCCATAAATCTATCGAAATTCTGCTTCCGGTGTTTTTTGATCTTTACACAGGTTGGACCTCCAGTTCTGCCACACCGTGACATCAATCAGGAATATCGCGTTTCAAACATCGTTTTTTCATAAAACACGGCGCTAGAGTTACTTGGATCCAGGACTTCAGCTTTATCCTCCGTGGGAACCTACGAGTTACCGTGCTGTGCCCAGTGACGTTTTCCCAATGACCACACTCACTCAGATGTTTTGTTGAGTGTACTTCGTTACACCTCACTGTGATTGTTTTACACTGGACTTGAATGGCCTTTGTTTTTGAAGCTCGGCTTCGGTGAGAACATTTTGGATACTGAACGCTTGCATTCTACGATGGTACTTTGTAGTGCTTTTGTAGTGCGTTCGCAAAGAGATCACACTTTAAACTGTACAACACAGATTGCTACTATTTGAATGACGTGATAATTTAAAGAAAACTCTCCGGAGGCCTACTTTTTTGTCTTAGAAGCGATAAGCAGAATGACGTACACAACAGTCAATAGGTATTTCTGAGTTTTGTTGCATGGGACCGTTTGGCGTTCTCCTAAGAAAAAGTCGATTACACGTTATTTGACATACACAGAGCTCTCTTGGTAACGGCATTCAAAATAAATGTGATAACAATAATTGGCATGTTTAGTCTTGAGTGAGTAGGGAATCAAGTTAATAGAACATCAAAAAAAACTGAGAAAAGTCATAATCTTTGGTAGACCTGCATGTAGAAATTTATGGATTCCCAGCATGGTTCCAGTTTAGCTCTTAATACGCTAGACTAAGTTTGATGGAAAATTTTTTTATTTAAAAGTAACCAGCTAATCGGACCAAATTTGGTTATCTACAAACACTGGTAAATATACAAACTTTCCCGGCATGTTTGACGTCTCCGCTGGTGACTGGTCGAAATTTTCAAAGCAGTTTTAGGAACTACTTGAATCACTTAAACTTTCTTGGTTTAGATGAATAACATTGTCAATCCTCAGGATGCTTATCATATATTTCCTGCTGTAAGACTGGATTCTGAAATTACACGGACCTGTTCGTAAGAAGATGTTTGCCAAAAGGTAAAATCATTATCGGCAACTGCCAGAAATATCCTTCGAATTCATTCAGATGTAGGGTGAGTAATATGCGATATGAGCTAAAACCAGAAAGTTGGCAGGACTTAGCAGTATGATTCAGCAATTACCAATAAGCAGCGGACTTCGTGTGTCGAGTGATGACACGCTTACGTTGCACTCACAGCCAGCTAATTAAATCTTTCTAAAAAATGTATGCAACAGACTTGTGGGCTTGGAAGTATTCTACTATATCAAAAACTTGCATTAGGCAAACATTATTTGCATGTCACTGGCATGGACGCCACTAAGCTGGAAGTTATCGACAGCTCCACTAACCCGCCCTCTTTGTAAGATACTGTAGCGATTGATCGTCGGACTAAGTGGTTAACGCACGGAAATTGAATGAGGGCAGAATAGACCAATGTTGGCAAATTGGACTATGATACCGCTAGAATCGATTGATGCGTAGTGCACAACGATAAACAAATTATTCAGAAAGTGGTAATTTCATAACTAAAACGAGGTCGACAGTTTACATACTGACCGTTGGACGTTCAACCTATTTCAAAAAGACTGTTGCTGTTTTTTTGGTGACAATTCTTACTCGGGTACACCAGTAGATTCGTTTTTGGAGTTCTGGGATCACCAATGACAGTACCTCAGTTATCTAGCCGTCGGACTGATGCCCATTTTCCGGAAGTAACACGGCCTAATTGTTTGCAAATATGTGGGCATATATGTATATGTTAATGCGTGGTGCGGCTCTGATTCAGTGAGAAAGTAGGTGAAGATTTTTACGAATCACGCGCCACGTTTTACCATTTGTTTCATTGCCCAAAACGCATACCGCAAACATTTTGCAGAAATTATTGGATGGTCAAACTCAGCTTGTTTTATGTCAATGAGGATTTACTGTACCTACGCTCTTCCGAAGCTTTCGTCTTTGTCGGTAGTCCACTTTCTGACGTGGCTGCCAAAATAAGTTGATGGAATTCGACAGACCGTACGGGAGATTGATTGTTAATTTATCATACATATTTACGATGAATTTTAAACACACTAAAATGAAGGGATAATGTTTCAGTCCTACTTGTCTCTATTTTATAGATGAGTAAAATTTGAATGTCAGGCAGGTCAACTGAGAAGACCTTAACTCAAAAAAGACGTATGTGACATGAACCCATCGACCGAGGCTATATTTAATCTGCAATCTTGTGACGTCCACCCGTATAAGCTACTGCGTGCATTTCATTTGAACTTTGCCAAATCTACGAATATCTGTTAGATTGCTCCAAACATCTTAGGGGGCTACTTTGGTGTTCCTCTGCGTTTCTCAAGCAAACAAACGGTTTAGAATTTACGGCTCATGTGTGGCAAAGTTTGCTCCCGTAAATTCTCTTTTTGTTTCTTGCTTTCAAGTTTGTCCCACTCCAATCTTTCATATACATTTTGTCGAAGAAACCTTCAATTTATGAAGTGATTAGACTCTGGTTGAAACGAATTGTCGACAGGTATAATTTGTAGGCAAAGCAAAGTAGGGATGAATCTAATAAGACTGTTAAAAAAGTTTTGGTGTGTCAATTTACTTTACTTTACTTTACTTTGGGAGGAAAATGGAGATTGTATCGTTGTTGCTGGATTATGACAAATAAAACACTTGTGCATAGAAAGCAGTAGCTCCATAAAATGGAGTGGCGGAGTCACGTTGTATCGTTTTAATCTCATCTCCTGGCAGTCATTTGCAATCATCGGTATTCTATTTTCTTATTATCTATACCTAACTTATATTTTCTTCAAAACAAGAACTTACTTTCATAAGTGACCTGCGGGTTCATTTCTAGTGATGCTTACCTTCAACATATTCTGCATTGAGTTTTTAACGTAGAATCAATTAGGCGCAGGGTGAATCTCATGAAACCATAAAACATTTTGAATTGTGTTACCGGTTCAACGCTTCGTTATTTTAGGGTTCCCAATTTCATTGAGAGAGAGTCAGATGAGGGTTTAGACTGCTGTCACGAATGTAAAGAATTTGCTGAAATGTATTTCAAAGTCGATAAAGTGCTTCGTGATGCAACTTAGTGATTCAAAAGCGGATTTTGGCCGTATTTCAACACCTGATAACATCTGAAAAACCAGAATAACCTAGAGAACCAAGTGGGAAACGTGCGTAACTTGGCAATACACCCTCAGTACTCCGCTTATTTACAAAACAAACAATGAGCAACGCATCAAGCCACTCCGTGAAATGATCCTGATTTTTCAGGGTTGTGTTCTTTGATACGACACCCGAGTGGTGAGTATGGATTTCGAGATCCCGAAATAACGTAAAAATTTAGAAATTTCGAACTGAGCTTCCAAGAGAATTCCACATACACTGAATAACTATGAAAACAAGCCAAGATACTGCAAACTAATAATGAAAACCCCTGGGTGACGATACTTTTAGAACCCAAGTATCCGGCTCACTAAACTGAATAGGGACAGCCCACACATGGAATCACATTCAAATTCCAAAGTGCGAGAATATTGAAATCATGCAGGTGATTAGTACAAAATACTTCTTGTGTGCATACGCGTGCCTCTGTCCTTGGTTAGCGGCCCCGACAATTTCGCTTGGAGTACATACTCACAACAGGCTAGTGGACGACTGGCTATGGCATTTTGTAGTTTTGCCTTTCCAAATACTATGTTTTTTTAGGCTACCAACTTCATTAATTTGTTGCAAAATTTACATAAACGGGGGTGATATTCCACGCTACGCTTTTTGTCACCAAATATTAACTGAACTTCCCACATGTTTTGGGAAATTTAGGCTTATTCAGAATGCGAATTCTCTCATGGATTCTCCTAACGATCTTTATGGGGCAACTATATTCTGTTTGCCGTCGTTACCCGCTGAATAGTTCAAAGATTGCTGAATACCTCAGTTATATTTTACAGGTTTTTTGGATGGCTAAAACGGAAATGTCTACCTATTTCCATCATAAAGATGCAAAAGTCTGTGACCACCAAGTACAACAGGTCGCTTTCATATATAGTCCACATAAGAAAATATAGCGTGCCCATTTACAAAAGTACCAATCGAATTCCAATAAACAGCATTGCAACTCGAGCCACTTTTGAATGCCAAAGTTGTCTGTTACGTCATTCGGGTACAAATGGACAGTGTGGATATTTCTGGCCTTACAGTTACGTCAAATGCATACGTGTTTGCCCTCGTGATGCGTGGATTCAACACGTGTATCCAGGAGGATAAGTACAACCTGTTCACCTGTAAGTAGTCGTTAGAGCGGTTATCTAGGTTGTCTGCAATCGGGAAAACATCACGTTTAAAAAGTACTTTGCGAAATTTAGTATGATAACTAAATTTGGCCGATCGAACGACATACGGGACGACACCAAAGTTATAAGCAGCATGTTGACCGGCACAGAATCGACAAATCCTCAGAGGCCCATTTGGGCCCATTTTTTGACCTATATTTTTCATCGCAAGTTATTATGTTCCATTGTTTATGTCACGGTGATCACTTTTTAAAATAAATGAGTGAATTGGTGCAATTCAAGATTGTTTCCTGGGCTGGATTTCATTCGAGTCACTCAGGCATTTGGCGTACCAAACGTAGTATAATAAGAAACCTTGTGCAAAATATAAATCGTAACTTTCAATCCACTTTAGCTACGCGTTGGTCCAACGTGGAGAAAAAATATTCAAACAAATCAATAAATATCAGGCATAAATTAGCACTACATTTCCCTTGCCTAAAAACTGGGGACAAAATAAACCAGCTTTGTCGCATGGGCTGTCTTTAATCCGCTATATCAGCTTAATTAGCAAGCTGCGCATTGATGCGCGAGAAATGAAAGAACCAGTTCGAACGAATTCATAATTAGTAACTGGAATGCACTGAGTAAACTTGACCTGCTCATGTTTCATGGACGTTGCGTGTAATATTTTGCAAAAATCGTAAGTTGTTAAACGCGGCAAACCGAATTTCCGTTTGCACGGTTTCAATGTATCACGTGATATTTTAGGCAGAATTGGGGAATTGGCGTGTGATAACGCTTCAGCAAAATTGTATGCCGAATGTTCAGTTGAATTACAGAGGATCAGATGTTACAGGGACAATATTTTGGTCTACACGATCATATCGCTAAGCTTATCAGCCTTTGAAAATTAAATTTCTTTCTTTTGAGTACTGGACGTGCTATCCGCATCCAAAGAAGTTGCATATGCCAGTCTCCCTATCTCTGTTTTTATTCCGGCTGCGAATGATTTTGGGCTATCCATCGGGTTACATCACAAGTGTTTGTGACCAAATTGAGTGTCACCTGAGGTAGGTGAGACGATTTTCTAATTCATGTTTTTTATAAGAATGTCTCATCTCGAAAGGTTGGTAAAATTAGAGTTTATAAAATGCGGGTACAAGAACTTACTGCTTGTTTATAAAAAAACATTTAAAGGAAATTTTCTTGCTTGCAGACAAAAATGGTGCCTAGAGAGCTCTCGATGCTCAGTTTGTCCATCAAATTGATGCACCTGTGATGCACGAGTAAAATGGTGTACTGGAAGTCCTATTGCTTTCTAAGTAATCTTCTACGGGATTTTTTGCTCAACTTCAGCTTTGAGATTTCAATGTGAAATTATGGTGGCAAAGCTATTGTCCTCCATCCCATAATATGATCAGTGGCTCGCTTCTCAGATGAAAAATATGCCAGCTATTATCACAGAAATTGAAAAACTCACCGTCTGATTGTTCTGTTACGTTCGCTTTCGAACGGCAACGTAGACTTTGCATTAGGCTAGCGAAATATAAAAGAGCATATACCTTATTCGTTTGCGTAGGGTTTTATTTGTATTCATTGATTTGAGACGATTAACTATCGTAAGATACTACTTTCCTTTGCTACAACTCAGTAGTCGGTTAACTGAGGGAATAACCTTTGCGTGCTGTGTTTTCCTCTGACTATAACCAATAGGAGATTTTTTAAAGGCGCCTGCAGCATCCTCACATCGATTTTGTGTGTTTGGATAACCTATCAAACTTGTTTCGTAAGACCTTGTTTCAACTTAAAAACAACTCAAAGCAGGCCTGTAATTTTAAAAGCTATAAAACATCCATCTGTGATTTTTCTAACCTTTGACCGTTGTTAGCGCAGATTTTTAGAAGAACAGCATGAACTGGACATGGACTACCCATAACATTCAGGATCATTCACGTTTGATAAAGATTTGCCTCACGCTGTTTCATGAATTTTTAAGACATGCACACTAGCAAATCGATATTTTGTTGTTTTCGGCTTCAAACGGTATTACGGGCATGTAGCGGTATCGTTTACCAAGGAGATATTTTATCACTGCCCAAACAACTGCGCGTAGCACTTCTGGAGTATGCAGCGAGTTAACTTCATTTTATGTTCTACTTAGGACATATTTTTTCCGAGGTCAACAGCCTACATATCACAGCTAAAATCAAATATTGTTGCGAATCCCTTCTCAGAGTTACCCTGCAGTCCTTTGTGTTATGTTACTAACCCATTTTGGCACATGTTGTCTGTTAAAACAGCATACGTACGGGTTATAAACGAAAGTTTAAAAGTCTTCAAACCTTATAAATTTGATGTATATATACGACAATAATTATACAAAATAAACACGAAATAAATTAAGACTGAGGACTAGGCGACAGGAATAATGGGAATGCAATATGAAAATGCAATATAAAATGAAAGACAATGATCAGAGACTGTGATAAAATTTTAGTCGTTTGATATTTCAGAGGGAATTTTCAGTTCACAAATTACTGTGCCCATGTCATTGGCAAAGCAGGAGATAAATGAATTTTCATTTTTGAGACAGTACACGTGCCAATAATTCTTCAAACAATTGTACATCAAATAAAGTATTCACATAAAACTTATTTTAGTCTTAGGCCGGCTGGTCCTGATAGAAATACTCGCCCTCCACAGGTTAGTTTAAAAACCAGTGGTTCCTTAGACGGATAAATAAATCCATGTTGATCGGAAGCGACGCATGGGTGTTTGGCTTGAAAACATTTGGATGTGCAAAAAATATATGACTCACTGGAATTTACTGCTTACAGCTGAGACCTGTGTCAATGTCCGGATATTGAAGGTTCTGGCAAGGTTCGCCAGTATGCGTCATTATAAACAAAGTTTGCTGGAACTATATGAAAGGCCAATGTAAGAGTGAACTTGGTCGGTGTTGAACGGTTGGAAATCGATCCCCGATCCAAAGATTTTAGGTCGTAGCATTACAAGTGTTACCTGGCTGAGCAGCAGATCACAGTAACCAGGTTGCGCTGGTTGGAACATATATTGCGTATGTCCAAAAGCTGCATAATCATGGGAGCGGTTTTTATTCCCTCAGTCGGTTGTTGCTAAACTTTTTGCGGGGTGCAGGCCATGACATGCTATAGTGAAATCTGGTTACGGTAAACCTGAGAGCTGTGGGATCTTTACTATTCCGTCGGTGGAGTTCACGTGATCCTCGCCGCAAGCCGTCGGACACCTTGCAGGGTATGACACACCACAGATTCCAGTGGTGTGTTTGCCGACCTTTCCCAACCGGACTGCCTAAATAAATTTTGCTTACTGGGGTACGATGAGCTTATGTCGGTTGCCGTTCGCAAAAGATGTTGGACGCTGATGACCTCCTAATAGGAGGTGTTCTTTTTAAAGAGGTTGAAAGCTCTAGATAACTTGTCCTTCGTCCTTCTTCACTAAAAGCTAGGAATTCATCGGACTAGGTCCTCCTGTCTCTTTACTCTTTACTAAGAGTGAAAAGAGTACGCCACTGCTTGGTACTGGTGCATTGCCGTCTTTGATGACGACAAGTGATGAAAGGCCGTTTGGAAGTCAAACATTCACAGAGTGGACAAACTGACCAATTATCCGGCCGATCAATTACAAACAAAAGTTATCTTCCGATCAATCATAGGTAGACCAGAACATTGTCCGAAGCTCACTAAAGAAAACTGAAGACCATGCAATACTGATTTGCTTCACAACGTTTGTTCCACTTGGTTTGTTAACAAAATATTTGCAACCAAATGTACTGTACCAGATATAACCACAGTCGTTTATGAAAAACTGAGTTAAGATGTCGCTGGATATCAGTGTCCTCTGTTGCGGGCCGGTATGCAGTTGAGTTACCAGACTTGCACTTTTGTCCTGATGATGTTCTTATTTCCTTGTCAGACGATTCGTCTGCATTCATATAGTTAGTTATCTTTCCATCAGGTCAACGCGTAAGGTAAGTCATGATTTTTGGTAGCCTATAGCATAGTACTAAGCATTTCGATCGAACCGCAAGAAGAGTTGTTGAATTCCCTTTGATTTCTCGTACTGGAATCGATGTAGCAGGGTACTATGTTACTGTGTTTAAAAATTATGCATTAACCAACTGGTAGTATTTTCCAATAGAAACGCGGTCCGACATGCACGACGATGACATTCCGCAATGATGTTAAGTCTCAACTTCAACTTTGGCCACAGCTCAACTTTGGACCTAATTACGGTGCGTATACACTCTTCGTATCTGGAACAAAGACTGAGCCTGTCCCAGAATTTGCGATGATGATTCGGTAATTGACTGCCCTTTTATAACAAAAAAGATCTTACGATTTGGTGTGAGACAGTGTTTGAATGGTTTGCATATCACACATGGCATATTATCGGTTCTAAACACCAGTTTGTGCTCTACTAAGGGGGAAGATTTGTTTCTAATTGATTTAAAGTTACGTTAGATTGGAACCGGCTGTTTGTGTGGATGAAGGGCGTTAAGTTTAGTTTCATTACACAGGCTGCCACTTCCAAAACAAACACACACTCTGGGCAACAGTCTAGTGCCCACACTTACTCCACAAGTTACGACTTTTTTTGGCTAGACGTTACTCAGGTGCTGTTTACCTAGGAGGTAATAAGCCGAAAACGCAAGGGAATTTACCGACGGTAAACCAAGTAGCCTACTTTTCTGGGATTTTCCTCATCTTCATCCGGCTTAATTCTCAGCCCATCTCTTTTGAGAAGTCAGAAACTTTGTTAACTACCCATGGATTATTGTATTGGGTGTTCAGCAGTCTGTTAACACCCTATTCACACTGTACTGCATCTTGTCTCTAGGTTGAATCGCCCATTCAAACTTTGTTGAACCCACTAAACGCAATGAAGAGTTTTCGACTTTTCAATCACGACAAGAAAGTTTGAAAATATCGTGCTATACACAGATGTATGGAGTGGGTTACGTACAAAGCTTCCTTTAATGGTATATGTCCTTCGCGGGCTTTATTTCAAATGGATTGCTCTTGTCAAGTTCTGACGCCACCAGAATAATTTGAGATTGTATCAAGTTTTGCGTGCACTTTTTTGGGAGTTGAATAAAAAATGACCATATGAATTCATCGCACTTTTACATCGTCATCCTTCGTCCAACTAAGGGCACAACCAGTAGTTGTGCCATCCCCATCAGACAACTCCAGTTTACCTGTATGAGCTTGAAGGATGCTAGGTAGAATTTCTTCCTCAGTGGAAAAGAACCTACCAGAATCCTTTAATTTCAAATAGTAAAACACAACACAGTTTCAACTTCTGGTATCAAATAGTATCAGAATTCAAGTGTCAGTTTTGCACAGCTACGGCGTGACTGTACTCTGGAACATATCAGCCAATCACGTCACTCTCCTTGTCAAGAAGAAAATAATTCAGTGTAAGCGAAGATTCATAAAACGTATCCGCCCATCCCGAAGCAGGCTGTAGTATTATATAGAAAGTACCAAAGGTAACGGTAAAATACTGCCCTCCAGGAAGAGGGGATTGTCTAATTGTTTTGGCGGTTTTTAGCAAACTTCATAACTAGTGGCCATCACCCTGAAGCACTTCACCACTTCCGCAAATATACTGACCCAGTGTACTTTTCGAGAAGAGAGAAATTCTATGATTGAGCATCAGAATGTCGTGAAAAAGAGAACAGTTTAAAGGTTATTGAGGACGGAAAGTGGACACACGCATTTTGTGCTATAACGCTGAATCTAATAGCACTCTTCAGTAACCTACAAGGGAATAAAGGGCTCTCAAGTAATCCGGAGAATAGGGTGTGAGCGGATAGTTGTACTCACAAACCCCAAGAACAAGGTGTGGAGTATATCCAGCAGTATTAGGTTGAGCCCGTTAATTACGGAAATTTAATCAAAATTTGGAGACCGATTTCATCTACTTGAGACGGTTATTCAGAATCTCCTCGCCCGTGAAGGAATGCTAAATTCAAAACTCATCAGTTGTAAAAGGAAACTGGACAACAACGAGTCAGTAATTAGTTTCGAATGAGGGAAAACCCTACATCTTCAGGGCGAAAGCATCTGGAACTGAGTCCGGTCTGCAGCTTTGCGTACGTTTCCGCGGCCTTGCATTCGGATCATCAGTATATTGACACCAGAATAAACATACAAAGGATAAACAAGCAATTACCGTAGGGAAGAACAGTTAGTACAATAAGGAAACCAGCTGAAGTGCACATGTACGCAGCGGGAACTATGCCTTTTATCCACTCAGGGTTGCAAACAGGGCCCTAGTTGTGAGATAAAGATTACGTAGGCTGTAGTACACAGCTACAAGAGCTGCTTCTCAAGTGTGCCTTCAACTCTATTGCGGGATATAGCTTGGTGATTAATGAGTGAGCCCATTAACAGGAGTGTTTGTGGTTCGAATCCAACCAGGGCGTCTCAACTGCTCCAATCTAGGCGTTGATATTCTAACGGTATCACAGCTCTCGTGCTTTCCTCGGGTAGTGTGCAAGCTACGCATTGGAAAGGTGCCACAACTGATTGATTGGTTCATCGATTAATTGATCGATTCACTGTTTGATTAGTTGATTGATCGTAGATACTTTAAATCATGGCACATGCTTCACAAAAGATGAACCTACTGTATTTCAGAAATTCCAATTTCATAAATTTCGTTTTGAGTGATTCCTGGTCATTCAGCCGAAATTTTCTGTCATGTAACCTGAATAAGCTAGCCCAATCAAATTGCGCTGATA
>SJOL01006831.1:202692-220063 GCA_004794785.1 Opisthorchis felineus | reverse complement strand
TATATATACATATATATATATAGCATCTCCCCACTCATATTTCCTGGTCTTGTTTAATCTCTGTTTTACGTGATCAATATTTGTCCAAACAATTTTACCCGGCTTTCCTTATTTCAGGTCAGGTTCTGAAGTGTACGAAATGGTCAACGCAATGTAAAGTGGTGTTTGATATGATGTGCTAGTTATTCGATCACGACCAGGTCTCGAACTACTTTTCTGCTCCTGACCAGCAGTTGCCACCGCATTCCACTTGGTGTTTCTCAGTTTTTTTTAATCAAGAGTATTGTATGCAAGTACTGTCACACTCGTGCTACGAGTATTCATCGCGAAGCACTATCACCCGGACTTTGATCGTCTTCACACTCATAAACCACTTGCTGTCCCACTTTTTTGTCGAAAGGACGGCCAACCTACTGCTTCTAGTGGATGGGCATCTTTCACATTTGTCAGGTTGCAGCTAATAAGTAGACAACAAGCAACATTTGGAGCGCCCACCTAAGAAAAATGTTTTATAACTAAAAAAGGTTACCAAGGTTTTTGACTACAAGTTTACATTGTTCAACAATTTAGAGTAGTTTTAATGTGGTGAAAAAACCCTAAAACTTGCCAGTATCCCTTGTTTTTCTCAGCTTTAATTCGATTTAAGCCAGTTTATATTGCTTAAGGTGGCTCTCCACAAACTTGGTCATGGAATCCATTTTGCATGCTGAAAGGAGACGAAACCCTGATAAAGCTGATCTCGGTGCACAGTTAAACAATTTTCAGCGACTGAAAACGCCATTGACTATTGCATGCCTATTATGAAACCCTCAAGCTTCGCCATAGATCTAGGTTTCACTTATTTGTTCACCTACGGTACCAGTGGTATATTTCATGTCATTGAAAAAACAAGTGTTCTCGAAGGGCTCAGCTCCAAAAATTCACCCAGAATACTCTAACAATAACAACATTTCCGACAAGAATAACCTTGTTAGCTATGCGCTTCGTATCGATGTGGTACTATTTGAGTACGTCTAGTTTCTATGCTTGTGTCCCACAGGAAAGTTAATGGGTGAAGAAATCGATTACAATTATCCCACCGAGTTTAGCAGGCGGTGTTTACTATCCACACCGACGGAACCTCAATCCATAAAATACCCTGAGTTGTGTCTTAGGTGACACTGTATTTTCACCTGCTGAGCGTGGAGCATGACACGTCTGCATTTATAGGTACTAAAAATGGAATGTTTGCCTTGAATGATATGTGCTGATATTTTGAGTGTTGAAATGCAGCGGATTAAATCTACAAAAACAGGTGTTTTTGGCTGGTCATTTAATTTGGAATTTTGTGCTCACTGAGCATAAGGTTTGAGATGCTCAGTTCAAAAGTAAGGGTTCAAAACTAACTTTGTATCACGGGATCAGGTCTCGAGCTTACCGTTATGTACATTGTTGAGCACTACAACGACCGTGAAAGGGTTGTTTCTGATAGTATTTCGCCTGTTGTTTGAAAATAGTGAAAACGTGGGCCCGATTCTTAGGCCCTATATGTCGCTAAAACGCACCTGGGCAACAACTTTCGCCCAAATTTTCTCCTTAATTAACTGAGTGGGTGCACCATACATAACCAATTTGCACGGGAGTTTAGAGATAGAACAAACATGAGACCGGACACGGAAGGTTGCAAGCCCTGAGCTAAGGTCAAATAGATAATTTGGGTCTTTATATCGAAAAAATGTGACCACTAGAAACGCATAATAATGAGAGAACTTCTGACAAAACCGGCGACTTCAAGACTCTACGGTCTTTGAAGTTAACCTGAGGCTTTCAAGTAAAAGCTTTCACCATATGAATTACGCAAAACTTACCACGCTTACCGACGGCATTAGTGATTGTCCTCATTCATCCTCATTCGTAAGACTGGAGATCACACCAATGTCGGGTGAAGTTGTATCTGCGTATCCATCATAACCACCTACATATAAAATATAAGCCGAGGCTTTACAGAATTCGACCAGATTCTTTAAAGTGAAAAAATTCCGGTCACTTGTTGTTGCAACTGTTTTTGCCAAGATCCGAGCATCAAGCGTGTTCAAATTCTTCCCGAAATCTCGAAATGTTTTGTGTTGTTTCTTATTATTGGTGCTATTAGATGTTATTCAAAAGAAACGTGTTTTCAGTGAACTTGAAAAAAACCCAGGTCTTTGTTGTTAACGGCAAGCTGTTCCACTGTTGCTTTTTCAATCATCCGAGCAACCAAGTGCCGCCCCTCATGTTATTTGATCTCGCCGTTCGGAAAGACGGTGGACAAGGTGAACTAGAACATTAAGCACCCAAGCGACATCCAAATGACTTTAAGCACATCTGGACTATCCTAAATCATGATTCGACCAAGATAAGACCGACAAAAATACACACCTTCAGCGTTTGCTTTCGTCCATCAACAACTTGCAGAAAGACTTTTATGGTTTACCAAACTTTTGGCTGAATGCTGGACACAACTCACACAACAGACTCTTTGGATAGATTTACAAGTGCAACAGGGCAGCATGCACGTGTATTCTTTTCTCTCCGACGATGAAAAGAGCGACAAACATTTGTCATCCACAATAGCAGCATGCACACAATTAACAGTGTTGTGTAGCGATGTTTACAGCTACTTCGAACAGTTGTAGAATTCCAATATATCGGACCAACACGTTGTTTGTGCCAGGGTCAAGCTCAATTAGATATAGGAGTCAAATGGCCATTTATCGAAGGTTTTGTGGAGCAATATCAAAGACACGAATCAAAACAAAAATGTCCGCGAACTGCTCTTCAAGCCATTGAATTCAGGGATAAACTGGGGCTTTTGTGATAATCACTAACAAATTGATAATTTCAAGTGCTATTAGAAGACGTAACTACTAAAAAAATTCGGATGAAGAAATTCATGTAGCATTAATCTCAATTGATCTCGACTGGGTGTAATGCGATATACAATTCAACAAGCAGTGTTGTTTCACAATTTTCAGCTTAGTGGTGATAATACGTTGCTTTTTATGTCTGAATCAGATTAAAAACATTTCTCTGTATCCTGCTGATTTCTAGTAGAAACTTTGATCGGTAAGTAAATATTTTTGAACAAAATTCAACTTTCCAGGGGAATGAAGTCAAAGGAATAAATTAAAGGTCAACAAGCGAGTCTACAACAGGCACTTGCCTCCGCAAATTTTCCGACTTTTATTATTTTATCGATTTTTTCTGCCTACTTTCTGTGTTGAAAATTTTAAACTGAGTTTATTTAGGGGATTTTTTACATTAGTAAAAATAATTCCTGATAATTGAAACCGATTAATTATCATTCCAATGGACGTTGGTCTGCTTGGCCACTGTGCTCGTTAAACAACTTACAAACGCTTCTCCACAAAAAAGGTGACACGGTCTTTGCACAGTTGAGGGAAATATCCTTCGTATACGCATGCGTTTGTATAGTTTACGAAGATTCTGTTATTCCGACGTCTAGCTAAACGCGAACAGTTGGCCTGGTTACTATTTGTGGCGGGTTGTGTCCTGCCTTTCTTTGAATTGCTTTTCTCTCCCGAACTTTTCCCTTTCGCAAGATTTCTTTCCTTGGTTTCACTGGCCTTCTCTCAGTTTGCATTGCGTTGTGATCCAACTTTCCTGGGTTTGGTTAGTTGGTTTTGCTCTCCTGTTTATTTTCATACTCTTGTGTCTAGAGGCGCCCTGATTTGGTACTCTGTAACCAAAACTACTCAACTGCTTTGTAACTCTACACACACTGAACGCCTATTACTATCCTCACTTGGTGTTCACGAAATTTTTTACCAGTTCATGACTGAAACGCTAGTCAGCCCTTTCTACAGTACATAAGACTCCACAGCACCTTTCAACATGGGAAGGTGAGCCTGTGGAGCAAAATTCGAAAGATTAAGTAAGTGGGAGGCGTCAGTAATAGACTGGGTTGTTCTGGAGCCTCTCGGAAACGAAGATTTAATTTGCTTCATCTTAATTCTGTTGTTTTCAAAACAAGTGCGTTTGCAGCAGACAAACTTTCACTCCACTGGTTGATAGATTAATTGTTTGGCTCCACCGCTCAAAACCTAATGGGAGGAACGGCCTTCGCTGCTGACTTGTCTATTAAAAAACAAACTAAGTGGTTACAAGCCATTAGACACAAATGTTAACATCTCACCTGCACAGGGTTTTTGAAAAGCCAACATTCCCAAGCGTCCTCTTGGACTTTCCATGACGCTCGATGAATGTTAAATAATGATGAAGTAACACTGAAAAGCAGTTACATAATGTCCGTGATAAACTTCACCTTCCGTCAGATGAGGGGGCGGCGCTTGGACACCAGACCACACACTACTTGCATGCTTCATCAGTAGTATACAAAGTTCAGCAGTTAACCGAAACCACGCACCGGGTAAAACCGAATTGGGCGCATCATCGATCAAAACTTGCAATCCTGTCTTTTTGTAAGACCAAGTTACAGCAATAATTCACTCTTATTCGAAATGCAAGCAAATGCCTGAATGAACAATGAATAAAAATGCCTACATCATATGCCATACGTTATATTCTTCTCTAAACTGACGCTTCCGATTATTCAGTTTGTTCTTTCAATAAGAAAAGGTCTTGTGCATCACAGTTAACATGGGAAAAACCCCAACTGCATACATCTTAAAAGATATCGCCAAAACATAACAAATGGCTTTCGGGGCTGGTGTAAATGGACCCACGTGTATGGTCAGTTAAGAAGGCATAACCGTGGATAGGTCCACCACACACTTTACTGACTCACATATTTGCATTTCCGAGCCATAAAAAACACGAGATCACTCGGCCTGTTTAAAAGAATGATGGTTAACTGAAACGGAAATCTTGTTACTTGGTAGGCAAACTTTGGTGCATGTCTGCAAAGCATCCATGTCAAAACTGCGTGCTAGTGTTGAAACCAGCAGTGCGCATAAATATATGTGAAAGAGCTCCATCTCAGGCATTAAACAGACTGAGCAAACGGAGATGTCAGCATGGTCGTCTTTGAAAAAAGCAGTTCAATCAATATTTGTGCATTTGGAACAGGAAGTTCACTCTGAAGTTATACACTTAAAACTCAATACACACTACCCCAAAACACAGTGGTCGTACCTTTCCATATTGTAATCTGTCTCCTGCGATTGTACCTTATTTAGGTGGCTTGCGCTGATTTAAGCCTTAATTAGTAACTGAATAGGTGCTCTTCTTGCGAAGTTCGTAGAACAAGCGAAATGGTTATTTTCAGATTGTATGCGCAACCTTAGTTGGACCTTGGCCGACTTCAAAAGAATGCTTAGAGGTTTTGGAGGACAACAAACTTAAATCATTATTATATATTTTGGTTCATTCTTCAGGGGACGAACCACCATTTTTGCCTAGTCGGAAAATGTGGTACTTTAGGGCTAGTTTCATTCACACAAAAATAACAAAGCAAAAATACCAAATACCTTTCCAGAACAGTTCCAAATCCTATACTGATGTACTACATGTTTGCTGTGATGAAATACTAGTTTCTCCTTGCATAGTCTAAATGAAAATGAAGCACCACAATGCTTCGCCTAACCGCTAACAAACACCTCATCGCACTGGAGTTTACCGGCGCAGGTGACTAAGCAAACCTTTCCTTGTCTGAAAAGAAAAATATTTTTGGAATTTTAGTGAGACCTCACTGATTTTATTCACCAAGGTTAATGAGAAACGACAATTCTGACAGAACAGTAGCCACGATAAAGCACCGAATTTGAAAGAGACCACTGTCATCTCATCCCTAAAATCTTATCGCAAAATGGACGACCATCCTCCACTTGCCTATTGAACACAATGACATTTTTCATAAAGGAAACTATTCACAAGATTGCTGAAAACTCTTCGACAGTCCACGACCGGTTTCGTCCTTCTTGGGGCTCATCAGGTAGGCACAGTCCCCGAGTTTTCGTCAACTCTATGTTCTACTTGAACCTAAATTAGACTGCTTTCGATAAGTACACTCATTTGCAAATCAATGTGGTTTTCACGGAAGACCCAACTGAATCTCTCGTGTATGATATTCTTCAACTGAATGTGCTGTCGTGAACTGTAGAAGAGTCTCAGCAACCTTGTGAGTAGCTTCCTTTATGAAAAATATACTGCGATACCTCGAATATCGTACCAAATAAAACATAAGTTGGCCTTTGTGAAGCACATTCAGTTGAAGAACATCATAAACGAGGGATTCAGTTGAGTCTCCCGTGAAAACCAATTTGAGTTGCAAATGCGTGTATTTATATACAATGACATCTTGTTTACGCAGTTCTCGTATCCCATAATTGTTCTATTTTTCAAAGACTCAGCTATTCGCACTCGAGTTTAGGTCACAAGGAGCATTTGAATAGCAGCCAAATTGACGTCGAATTATACATGCTCAGCTCCCGACATGAACTCACCTTGGTCATGAGTCCAGTTAGTTAGAACTCCCTCCGAAAACACCAGGATCCTGAAACGGGATCAACGTTTTGGCTTCCAACCATTCAATGAAGTGCACTGTGTCACAGCAAGTAATTGGTGCGGGATCAAATGCACTGGCTCGTGAAACAAACGCACAAATCTTGCCTTTCACCTCCAATGTATTAACAGAACTTTGCTCTTTCTTAAAGGAGGCTAAAGACCATCAAGGGACACAGGAGTAGGTGGAGAATGAGGATTCTAGCAAGTTACCTTTAGATTCGGCCGATAAATTCTTCTTGAGCCATTCATGTGTTATTTTCTTGTGGACGTCCCCGTGAAACTACAATATTACAGAGAGGTGGACCTTGTGATAACCCCACAGGTTTAGCACTGATGTGTACTTGATGAAAGCTTGGGCTGATTCTCGGCCTAGAAGTGTCCCCTGGCTGCATTAATAAGGTCTTAGGATTTAAAAAAAATTCAACTGAATCATTGAACAGAATGGTCGATTTTTAGGTGTTAGTAATTGTGATCGTGTGTATGGCCATATCCTCGTGTGCTAGAGGCTTAAGCGGGATAGGGTCTGTGTTGGATTACAATATGTTCGATTAGTTTTTAATTCATGAAATATTTCAATGGAGTTGGTGTCCGTTCGCTGGAAGTGAAGTTTCCAAACTCAACGCATTTTTACTCCCAGTGCACGGATGATGCCACTTCTACTGGTGATGAAACGTTTCCAACCAAATTACCAAGCTTAGCAAACAAACCAACGGCCATGACGACAACCTGAGTTACCAATATTCTTTTCTTTGAAAATAGGAACCTTTCCCTTCCTTTACCTGCTAGTGTTTGATTGAATACTTGAAAGAAAATCAATAAGTATGCTCACTTTTCTCTGCCTTCAAATGCAAAGATGGAACAATTCGGCAAAATCCTCCAGCACCAAAAACAAAATGACGAATTTGAAATAAATCTGACTAAGTTAACCAGCTTCCGATGAACACGATGACACCCACGACCCAAATTCTGACGCCCACTCAGAGTAGTTCAGCACACCACCCACCAAACGATACAGAAGTAAATGTCCAGTGAGCGTATTCCAATTGGCTGTGCACTCAAAATCAATAAAAACGTACGCTATATAATCACAGGTGCTCATCTACCTCGTTGAGGTGACCAGCGTACTGTCAAAATGAAGGTATGATTTGCTATCAGTATTTTACCCGGATCGTGTTCAGCCTACCATCGTCTTGATAATTCTGGTGAATTTAATTTATACGCATTGTTCGACACTGTGCAATAGCGAAATCAGTGCAGCCAGTGAGGCATGTAAGAAGGCGCAACCAAGTTCTTGCACCAAGAGTAAGTGGGTGCAGCGGAATACTTTCGTTGTCAAATTGGGCAGGTTTTTAATTCATTCACGTCCTTGTTTCCTTTGAGACATTTTAATTTTTTTCAAGGTTAATTTGTGGTCAAATGAAATGAGGAATATAGGTAACAAAGAATAGAATGAAAGTAAAAAAGTATGAGTGAAAAATGCAGAGGAATAGATTTGGAATCAGTAGTTCACTGTTCGTTGTCATTTTATTACTGAATATAGCATACTGCTTCATACCCTCATTTAAATAAACTTCTATCCTTACATTCCTAGAATGAAATCAATTGGTGACATTTTTATACTGTCCATCATTCAAAATTCGTTTGCATTCAACTTCTCAGAAATATCACCGAATAAAGCTCGCCCATGATTTTAGTGCAATGCTAGATTGCATGGTGCAACTATGATTGCCCGAGGTTTGGACGACTGCATTCATAAAGGTCACGAACGTGTAACTTGATGTTGGAGGCCGGCTGGCGAAATTGCTTAAAATCTACACACTGACCCATAATCGACCGTTGCATTTTTGCTCGGGTCCTGGATTCTGAAAGGTGGTATTCAGGAATCCAAGCATAAATTCGTGTTTTTCATTCTGTTTCGTAATTTGTGTCCTAGGCGAGAGTAAGAAAAAAATTCGCATCGTTATTTACGTACTCCCATTCTTTTCGTGATAAACTAACATTGTTATTTCTGTGATATGTTTAGGTATCTCCGGAAAATGTCAGGCTCCTTACTTTCAATGTATGGTTCCAAAATTGAAGCGTTTGGATTGTGCACAGGCAGCGACCATGGCAAGTACAATGCAGAGAAATATGCGGAAGAAGTAATAATATATTCAGTATATTGATGACATTTTCCAGTCTATTGTCATATATATGTATGTATGTGAAAAAACGGTGTTATTCCCCTTGAAACTGGTACCCCTGATAAGCACACTACCGTCGAAGGCTACAGATTATGTATGGTTTCCCACGGCAACCAAGGCAGTAACTCACTTTAGAAGATCTTTTTTGTTTTTCTGTTTACGCATACAATGTTATATTAAAACAAAAAACCGATCCGACCAGGAGACACTGAGTTGTGGGGTAGAGTTTTGAAGCCGGCATGCGTTATTCAATAAAAAGTTTAACTGATTTGTCCAATACAACGAAAGTGATCTAAATTGCTTGTAAGCCGCCGTATGATGTATCATATTGCAACAGCAAGACGTGCAAATGTGTTGGTAGTGAGTAAATCCAAATATTGGCGAAATACACTCATTTTCAAACCAATTTGATTTTGCGGGAGACTCACCTAGAACCCAGCTGAATGTCACTCACGTCGCAGTGAACAAGCGTAACAGCACCGACAGGGGTGTTAAGCTGTACAGTTTGTCTGCGAGCCAACTGCGGTGCGCATATAGTTCACGAAATCGTTTCAGCTTGAATCCACCTTGATCGATTTCGCGTGGTTAAGCGCGCTTTGGCACTGCATGAGTGATACCAACTAAAAATGCCTGTAATTTAGACTTCAAGCCTTCATTGAGTAGAAAGTAACTTGAAAATGAGTTGGCAAATATTAGATGACCAGTTTTATTCACTGGAGGTGTGACGGCACACCTGAAAAGGCAGGAAATCATGTGCGGCATTTAAGTATTACGTTGATCATTCTGGCACCGCCATGAAGGAGAAAATGCGAATGACCGAATGGTTATCCAAAACAACGTGTGAATTTCTATCCATAGGAAACGGCGCAATCAGTGAATGAGTTTGACGAAAACACTCCAAGCGGAGGTTTGGTGGGACATATGCGATGACCCACAACCTATTTCATTCTCCTCGGACTTATCACATAAATATGGTCCCTGAATTGCTTGCATACCTTATTTCCTACGTTAATATCATAAAGGGGGATTTGTTCGATTTGTATTTAGGTCCTCCGTCAGCACCATCTTTGCTTGCAATAGTTAATAAACTCATCTGTGGGTGTCTCAGATGTTAAAATATCCACCTATCAGGCATGCCGATAAGCCGCGTGCCGATATTTTCCACCCACGCTCTATGTTTTACTGACTGATCCGATAAAACTAAGGTCCTGTCGTAATTTAATGGGCCCACAAGTAATCCACTATACATAGCTCTAATTAAGTTGGTCTCAGAAAACGGTAACAGGCTTTAGCTAATTTATTTCCTCTTTGAAAATAATACCGTCCTGGGTAGATAGACGAAGATTGTGAGCCAAGTCAAAATTGACAGCAGTCGTTGAGGAAAATGCCCACATAAATACAAACCAAATTTGGAATGCGGTCAATAACTCGAAGATTGTTTCTAGAATATTGGCTTACCCATGCTTCTGCGGTAGCCATGAATCCTGCGTCGATGCAACGGTTACCGTTGGATCCCCTCAAAGGTAACCTCTGATTAAGGATGCATCCACAAATAATCTGTGTTCAACTGATGAATTTGAGTATTCAGTGCGTCAAACTTTCAGCACAAGTCAAAGGGGACAGTCATAAATATCGCGATATTAAGGTGAATATTAATCCAGCTTATGTGGTTAAAATCATATATCATATGTAAAGGCAGAAAGTGTCATGTGCAACTGTTTTCGTGACCAACTTGTTGAACTGTTTCGCTTATCCCCTCCTGAAAGGGTTGGTTTTTCAGGGTGTTTCTCAGACAACATTACATCAGTGTACTGCATAGATGAATGCAAAAAAGGTTTGGTTCGGGTCGCGTAGGTAATTTTGGTGGACTAACAACGTGGACGGCTTTGAAGAAATAACGGGGCTTAACTGCACACCGAAAAAGCAAATTTGGTGTTTTTTATTCTCCGTTGCTGAGATTTGACCAAAATGTGTCTAGAAGTCCATAGCCAGGGACGTTTTTACGCATCTACATGTCCTCTCAGACAGTAGGAAAGATCATTACCACTGTACTGCCGATGGCGAAGCCATCAGCCCCGAGAACACCATCTAACAGTAGGTTCAATCGATAGGCAGCAAAGCCACACTGGCGACGTCTGTAGGCGAAGTTCGCCGTGTAAGTTGAGGGCATTGACCATTAATACCGGTGGCAGCCATTTCAGAGCAGTAATGGGGTGCACGCGCGGAAGAAGCCGCCTATGTCAAATTACGTCGGTAACGCAATTTATGGCTTTGGATGTCTCCAACAGACTCAGCTAACCATACAATAAATCCAGTGACTTATACAGTAATTCAAAGTGACGTAACTGCTGTTTAAAATCCATCCTGCTAGCCGCTTTTTGAGGATGGGAAACTGACCTAAGCAAGATATAAGTATGTATGTATGCCCCTTGGTCGGATGCACATTTCATCACCTGGTAAACAGAGGTAAACGCGTGGTTTCCTCTTCACGAGTATATCTTGTCCGTTACGTTTTCAGGATCCGCGAAACTCATACGTATTGTCGGAGACCCTTCGCAGAGCACGTTTAGGCTATCTACGAGGGGCATCCGTCTTTCAAGAACCCATTATTACTGTTGGTTGCTGTTCCGGAACAAAATAACCCACACTGCAAAGAACAGACTCACTCGCGAGTAATGTAAAAACATAGGGCTCTTAGACGAAAGGTGGAGGTAGGGCGGTTCAGTACGGACTGTCCAACTCATGGTGGAATCAACTGCCCCGTTATACGGTAAAAAGTGCTGCACTTGTCCGCGTTATCAAAGCAAGTTATGTGATGAAACGCGGGTCGGAAGAGGATGGAGCTCATTTGTAGGAAAACTCATTACTTATTTGTGGAGACTGCGTGCTCCCTATTTGCATAGTGAGCGAAAGTAGCACAGTGCCACAGCCGAGAACTTCTTTGTAACCTAAATTGGGACGTCATTTTCTCTATTACAAACATCTTGATCCGATAAGGTTCACCTAGTGTCTTCCTTATTAGTATGAAAAGTTAACGCAGAAGTGCGTAATACTTGGTTGCAACGATGGTATATGCGACCGGTTTCTCGATTCGCATGCGATCCCTCACAGGGAGGGTGCACTCATTATGCCTATATATCCAAAGTCATATGCACTGAACTAACCTTATCAGGACGATTTCTGTTATGCATGGTAACAACATTTAAGGCGTCCCTAAACTATACAAAAAGCAACGAAATCGGTCGTGCGCAAGTATTACTGAAACGTCTACGGCTTCCCAACAAGCAAGAACATGTCACCTCTGTGAGCAAGGGAAAGACAGACTACCCACTTAATAAGGGAGTGACAGTTAGGTATAGATATTGCTGTTTTTGTAGGTGTTGGGCGGTCAACATCTTGCCTCAGTCATCTGCATTATACCGTCACGCCTCTAACGATGGTGTTTTGTGCTTCATCAAGGCACCATACGACCTTACTTTGCCGCTAGTCAGTTGGCGGGGAAACTGTCAACAGGAAACTTACCATCTGATACTTCGCGCCCTAGGTGGTAGGCCGTTACCACCAGAAGTATGCTGCCGAGAATGATAAGAACTCCAGGGAGGCCTGATGCACTGCACATTTTTCTACTAAACAATTCAACATGCTGTGTGTAACTAATTCCATGGGTCTGGCTTTGTTTTCATCCCTGCAACAAACAATGAACACGTTTTCACAAAGTGGCCCTGAATTGTTAGCCGTCTGGTAATTTATACGTAAACTGCATAAATAATCCCCATATACGACTTTATCTTTTTTGATTTCGAGGAATTTAGAAAATCTGGGAGAAACCAGCTTCATCAACAAATTCTTCCCCGCAAACCCAAACCCGTCACACCAAGCCACGGCAGCCATTTCAATTCGGCTCTCGTGTCTAAAGTGGACCAGTAGGAAGCCAAAACATATTTCATCGAAAGGGAGTCAGCTTAGCGGAAATTTCGGACTTAGCCCATACCTGTGTGTTAACATTATCTAGGCCCGTGTGGCCGCATCATAAATTTTGGTTGTCCCTCTAAGGTTGAACTGTCTTCCTCCCTCCAAACACACGAGGGCCCCCAGGGCTCAGCGCCAAAATCTGAACTGTCCTATATTTACACAACCAATCTACCAGCCTTATTGAACTATGACGCTGACGCGCGCAGACAGTCCTGATCTGTAGGTGGAGAAAACTTCAGGCAGACTTGCCAACACGCTCCAACTTGCACTGGATACCCTTGTCAGCAGGTCAGTTTCATAAGAGCTGCTACAAAACCCCCCAACCTGTTTCACGTCGTCAGTGAGGGTTGAAGCCCTTTATTGCAAACGTTTTTATTGAGGTTGGTTGCCGGCCCTTGCCGCAGCTTAAAAAGGATACAGAGGGCATGTTTATGCACAGTCTGAAATCATCTGTTGACGCATCTCAAGGCGTGTCCCCGTCCCCGAAGATGCCCAGTTACACTGACCATATGGGGTTGTTCAGTGCGATTTTATGAGATTCTAGCGATAACGTATGGATTAATAATAGTGATGACAAACAGGTTCATTTGCCAACTTTTATGGAGCATACTAATTGAGATGTCCGCTCACTAGAAGTAAACCGAAATTAATTTCGCCGAAAATATGGGGCATTCAAAGTTGCGGATTTACGGGGAGTTAGTCTGATCCGGTTACATGTTTCAGTGATATGTTGCTCACAGCACTTTGTTTTATTGAGGGAACTGTAAAGATCACCGGCCACCGCCGATTCGCATATGATTACCCGTTACGAGGTGAAGCAAGAAATCAAATCTTAGCATATTTTCACTCCCGTGGTGTCCTACAAATGGGCGATAATGTCTACAGAATATCGTATGTAAATTCCACCCAGGTGGTTGGTCGAATAACGTTTGTATGCGTTATACTGGCTAGATGTAAAAGTCAAATGAATTCTATAACAAACCTTTGCCACAACACCGTTTTTGTGGGGCTTGGCTTGCGTTCAGTGCAATGATCGAAGATACATTGCGCGGTAATGATGCGGGCATGCATACCTGCGGATGATTCCCATTCTCGGTTATGCGCAACTAGTCAGGAGGTAGTTCGGCTTTTTCAGATATATGCATGTGAAGTAACAACGTCCCAATGAAACATTGGAAACCGTGACGTCACTTGTCTGGGCTAATTTATGAGGCTCAGCGACATTACCCGGAGAATAAGGCCAACCATTGCCCTTCAACAAGATAACTGCACCCACTGTTGACTACCGTGGATACTTATCGCGACTACCAGGCCCGTGTCTATATGCAATGTTGATTGTGAAACCCCAACTATGAATGATTACCTAATCCGGTGGCCACGGACGGTCGTTAATACTATTGACTATGCGTGTTGTCGCTTGTCTTGGCTAGTTGTAGTAAATACTAGGCCCCTACCTATGCGCGCTGCTGTTTGTGGGGCCTCAACAACCAACGATGACCCTCCATCATCAAAACCGTTTGCATCGTCGCTTGGCCATGTCCGTGCTTGAAAATTGTGAAACTGCCGTTGTCAAAATCTTATTGTTTATTGAATGGACTGGTACAGCCATAATGGGTGGTAACCCTGTTTTGTTTACCGTAAGCCATTTTCACTTGACGATGAACCTGAAGTGAAAACGGCACATTCTATTTACTGTCGTTTATGTTTTCGATACATTTGTTCAAACGTCCTACTGTTATGGAGGCAAACTTATTTCTCGCTCAGTTAGTGCCGTTGTCGATAACGACGAACCCGTGTGTACACCGATAGTAGACTCAGTGAAGTTACAGCCAAAGAAGAGCGTTTGCCAGCCAGTTGTCAGATCAGGTGCTATGGGCTTGATTCCTAAAGCCAGAACAAATCATACCTGGCCTACGCGTACAACCATTGCGAATGTATAGGGGGTGGGCGGGTACTTGGTGTAAAATCAACCGCTTTGGAGCACTAAAACGTGACTAAACTACACTTCGACCTGCTGACATTTATACCTTGTAGCTTAATAAAAGTATTAGCCCCGCCTTCATCATCATAACTTGTATCCATCACATAATCATGCTCAGTAGCACCATAATGAACTAAGGGATCCGCTCTTGAACACCAATTATCAGCTCCGGTGCTTGCGTTTGTAAACGACTCTTCTGTGAAATTCACCATCTGGTTATAGCCAAAATGGTTATAATCTTCCAATTCTCGGACTCATACAAAATGTTGAAAGCCGCCCACTCTTTCAGGCTATACCGGGGCTCTTCTCCATATGGGTTTACTATAATTCATTCTGGAGTATTTTCACCCATTTTCACTTCCACAATCTTGCCTAAACTATCCGAGTACATCAGCGACTAAGACAACCACTTCTGATACTGTCTCTGATTATGACAATGATCCGACTGGGGACTGCAAGATTTACTCCATTTTATTGCACCAAACCAAATCCAAGGAATATACGTCAACAAAATTTGCCAATCCCGCTTCTGCCTCCAGGCGTTCGATCGACCCTGACTACCCATAATCCATCCTCTCAGTGCCTCTCAATGCCCATCAACATTTGTTGCACCCGATCAACCTTTCAGGTTGTCACTGAAGCCTGAACACCCACTAACCCTTTCCGTAACATGTCTGCCTCGCCTACACTTACTGTGGCCGACGATGCGAACGACTGCACGGTTGACAACTGTCTTTTCAGCTGCATAACCTCCCAAAATCCTTCCCTAACCCATGCGGGGCCTCGTATACCACCTCCTGTGGTTAGGAAGACAAAACTGAAGCAGCTTTTTCCGGATGACTGTGCCGCGGGCTTAGGGTTGCTCTGCCTGTAGCATAAGATAACAACGAAGATAATTACCCAGCTTTAATACCCTTCTGGTGGATAGCATAGTAAAAAGTGCTGTCTCATTTGTACGCTAATAAAGACACATTTAATCAACGTGGATTGACAACCTTGAGGCAATCCTTTTTCAAATACGCTAAGTTTGTCCATAGGCTGCGATGGGCCATGCTGAGGTCACCTTATCCTCTAAACATGCAACACGATCATGCACCTCAAGTTTTTCTCGGATATTCTTTCCCTGCATACTCCGAATTATTAATTCTTCTGACTCGCTCAACTTCTAGGATTAGTTAGCACTTAGTTCCGCACAGAGCCTTATATGAGAAAGCCATCCATATCCCCAGTCATATGCCACTGTGCTCTGTAGCCCCAACCGTGTCTGCATTTACCAAACAGACATGTTATTTGCACTGCAAAATGAATACATATAGAGAGAATATAATATGAACGACTTATTTACCAGTATGCATTATTTTCTTACCTAAGTTTCTATTACACGGGCATCCTATTCAGGTGCCGTCAAAGTTTCGTAGGTGGTCTAAAGCCTGAAGACATATCCGTCAGCTTTTTTGTGCCTGGGTTCGTTGGGCCACGTTTTGGAAGTCCTGTCCTATGGATGATGTCGTGCCCAAAAAGTCGGAACCGTGAGTTACATTATAAACCCAGAGCTGTGTAAAAAGGAAAATGCGGAAATTTTGCTGCTTATGTTCACGATATCTTGCATGGCGGCTCGTCCAACAACCTCGTAACAACGAAAACAGTGAAGCCATTGTGGTGCACGGTTTCATTGTAGCGTCTTGTTCGGATGCACATAGCACAAAAGATGCATGGTTTTCTTGCTCATTTAAAACAACAGGCGTCTCGAGAAAGTATCAACTTAGCCGTGCTAGGGGCTTGTAAAGGTGGCCGTTGAAGTTGAGTAATACGCGGTCTTTAACGGTGGACCAGATAAACTTTTGTGCTTGTTAAATCTGCTTGACACACGCATTGTTGCAAACTTGCACGAAATTCACCACCTAATGACATTATCCATTTTATTCCCTTGGTTACTTATAGCTCATTGTCCTCACGTCAGAAGCGTACATGCAATCCCTACCGCAGTCAGGACTCAGGACTATCGGGAACACCAGCTTTCGGGCAAGGTGTCCTGTGACGCGCCTCCGGGCGGCCGGTACATGCCTTGGATTCCATTTGACGGGCGGTGACAATCGCCTCCCTGACTGTTCGTGGAATCGTGCGATCTGCCGCTCAAAAGACATCCAGCCAAAGTGGCACGATCGTGAATAAATAAAACTGGACAGCTATTAGCTGCGACCATCGTCCACATCCATTTGCAACAGCACTACAGGCCTGTTGACAGTATGACACATCAGACGATAGGAGTGCCGATAGGACCAGTACAGGCCACGGAAAACGGGGCTTTGTGGGACAAATGTTTTGGCTTCCACTCGACATCAGTGGTTTGCGAAATCTATGTTGATTTGGTGAATGTTCTAACTCAGCACACCAATCTATTGTCAGTCTGCTATTTTGCAATATGCTTCAGAGGTTCGCGAATATCACAAGCTGCCTGTATTCGCATCCTCGTGGGTATGTGAGTGTATGGGTTGTTCTCCAAAGGCATCCCAACAAGCAAGGATGGAAATGGCTATTCCTAATTTTTGTTTCAGTTGGTTGTTATTCAGGTAATGGGGCAAACTATGGCGGGCATCCGGCACTCTGGCGTTTAGATCGCTGCAAACGATAACCTTATGAACCTGAACTCTCAGAAGACCCTGGGGGAAAGGCAGGCGTTAGTTTTAGGGATCTCAAGGGAGGATAGCTCTTTTGTCAGAGTGAACCACCA
>SJOL01006831.1:165956-185045 GCA_004794785.1 Opisthorchis felineus | reverse complement strand
TTTTCCTTGATTTTTCTAGGCTGAATAAGGGCATCTGGTCATGACCTGATGAATCAGGTCATCATCAGTAATACAAAGTGGTGCTTAACTGCCATGAAAAACGGCCGATGTGGTATCAAGGCACTTTTATTTGTAGAGTTTACGGCTGTATGAGGGCTGAGGTACTGTCAGGGCGCCCAAACATAAACAGATGGACGATTAGGTTCCTCAACCACAGCCTTTGGCTTTGAATGCATGGCTGTGGCAATTGGCTTGAGGCTACCCGAGCAGCTCAAAGTTTTCAGAACAACTTGCTACACTTGTTCCAACCCCCAATCCGGAGGGCCACGAGATTGTCAGACCTGTGTCCATGGACCGACCTTGCAGGAGAGGCTGTGGGTGCTGCACGAGCATCCTCCAGTACAACTCAATGAGCTGCAGGGGTAAGCAAACCGTCGCGCCAGGATAAGGTCTTGTCCCTTCGCAACGGTATGAGTCAGAGACATTTGTTCGCTTTCTGCCATAACTACTGATATGCTGGTCGCCTGTGGTAATATCCTGCTGCCTTTACGCCAGACGCAGTACGACTTTACCTCCGGACCGCCTAGCAATACTGCGCATCGCACAGAGGCTTGTTGTCTTTTATCTGGCACCTCTTCGTCCTTTCCTGCACGAACCTTGAGGAACTGATTTTCAGCTAGGCTAGCCAGCGGGATTATTGAGGTTAGGTTCAACGACTATGTCCCGATGGCGGCTTTCCGTCGGAGAATGACAGTTCATGGTCTGACCGAGCAGTACAAATGGACGGTGCTGCAAACACGTATCAGCAGGAAGCTTTTTAATCTATACATAATGTGATAGATGAAACACGCAAGTGAATCGATTCACGAATTAGACAGCACACTTCGAAGACGCATCGGGCGATGAACAGGCCGCTTCCAGCCACAATTCAACCGATAATCGACCCTCATAATTTCAACCACTCAAAGTGGCTTCAGCATAGAACGTCTTGCAGGAGAAAAAGGAAGCTTATAGAGGTTGTCGACCAACTCTTTACCCCACGGTAGCCATTTAGGAGTACCCGGAAGACGTGTAAACTTCATGCCGAGGAGTCTGACTGCTTCATGCTGAAGCATCAGTGTCAACACTACTGTTGCTATCTTTGGTGATGATGATGAGCAGTGTTAAATATTTCGTCCGTTTTTTTGGTAGGAACACGGCGCAATCAATTACGAAGGGTGTCACGGAGTACTCGGTTCAGATAACTTCGAACTAGGATATTTACTTCTGCTTCATCGTTTACACTGGTTAGGCCGGACACAGCGGTGTGCCAATGCCACCCTGGCTTTCTTTTCGTTTATCTGTGAGAGCTGAAGGGTAGTATGAAGGAGTCAATGCCATTTTGATTGGGATTGAGTAACTTGACAGCAAGTCTAGTCAAAATGTGTTATTCGCGCCTCTGGATGGGGACCGAAAGGCGTTGAGTGTAGAAGAATAGTTAGAATCACTGGGAGACTAGGTGCAGAAGCCAGCGGAGGTCGTACACATACAGATCTGCGATCCTTTTGCCCTAACAAACAAAACCGAACAAAATACTGAGAGAGGTATGCAACGCCGCAGTTCAACAGTAGGACTCAGGGAACATTACTGCTTTTGTTCGGAACTTTGTTTTTCCCAACTTGCTGTCGTTTGTTGCTTAGTTAGTCTTAATACTGCCTCGTAATTGACCTTTCCGTCCATTCTTGACAGGTTGCTCGGGAATCGAACGTCTTGTCAGCATCCTCATGTCTGCACTGTTGGAGGATATTTTCGACGTGAAAGATGTGGACAAAGATGGAAAGAAGTTCGACAAAGTTTCGCGTCTATTCTGTGAGAGTGAATCTTTTAAAATGGGCTTAATCCTGGACATTCATGCATTGATTTACCGATTGGTCAAAGGAGATAAGTTTCGGATGGTACTGACAAAGAATCTTCTCAATGATATGATAACGGATGCTGAAGATGACGATGAGGATGATGCTGCTGAGGAAACTGACGAGCGTCTAGCCAACAGCAAGATGGCGGAGTTCGATTACGTTTGTTACGGAAAGATTTACAGGATAGAGGCACACGATAGCGGAGTTGATGCGAGCCGGCTATCCTGTTATGTTTCGTTTGGTGGTCTATTGATGCAACTAACGGGAGACGCAAGCAATTTACAGGGATTTCGCGTTGGCAAACATTTGTATCTCATGATAAAGAAGCTCGCTTTTTGAGGAATTGTTACTACTGTGTAAATAAAAAAATATTGTACAGATGAAACGAGTGTGTTATTAGTTGGTTTGATTACTTGAAATGATTGACCATCCGCTTTCGAAAGTGAATTTTAATGGAAAGAAATACGCTCTTGTATCGATGAGGGTCTTTCTCCTATGAGAGTGGCCCTACTGTCGTTAGACTCTGTCTGGAATCCCGATTCTCATGAGTTCCTTGGATGTCTAAGTGACGTCTCGGATGAACTCTTTTGCAACGACGAGTTGATCAATCCGGGCAAGATGACGCAATCTAAAAAGGCTAGGGGGAGCTGCCCATATTACCCTCTCGTTTAGACAAATAGAAGCCCAGTGACGTCTCCACGCGCATGTTCACATCCTTTTAGCGACAGCCAATGTAAAAGTATCATAAACTTACCAGAAGCAGTAGGCGAACTTGGGCGGGATTCTACCGGAATCGCTAGGAAGTCAATACATAGGCGGGAATAGATGGGGAGTTTGTCAGTCACCAAACGTACAACTGAAGCCGATACCACCTGTCTTCATCACTTATTGATGAACATCACCACCAGGTTATGCGAAGCGTCTGATGATGGAATCCCCAATACCCATTGTTTCTGATTCTGGCATGAACAATTAGAAACTCCATCTGGTATTAGTAGCCAATGCCTGGCATCCTCTGTGCCCATAGATACCAACCACAGTTTTCGGTAAGTCACTTGTGGTGCTTAACTACCAGGCGGACGTTGTGTTAGTTTGGTGGTCAGACACTGCATCCTCAAGATGATTTGGACGATTGTGTTGTACACATTGAAGGACAACAATAAAAATACGGATTTAATAGTTTATTCCGACATTATTTCTCATCCTTGTAAATGAGAGTTGGCCAAAAACTGATCGCAAAAACAGAAAACAAATAAGCCTAGATCCAACACTGGTGTTAGTGGGTGTTATTGTTAACAGCTACAGGTTGGCTTGACGTCCAGATGCGATTGTTATCCATGGCTGGCATATTAGTGGATGAAATAGGAGTTGAAGCTCCTCGCGTTTTGTGTCGCACGCCTGTGTACTGATGGGTCAGCGTGGCTTTCAGTGCCGACCGGATGACAGACATGTTAGCCGTTACTCCTACCGGTGCACTGGAGCCTAGATTAGTGGCTAAGGCCTCAGCACATATGCGCTGCCCCGCTAGGGCATTAGAAGATAGGACCGGCTCCTCGTTCAGCCGACCAGGTTCACATTTCATGGTATATGTTTTGGATGCTCGTTGTCTAGGAGGTTGTTCTACGCAGCACGTAAACGATCCGTAGAAAGGTAAGGTTTTCCTAAACTCAAAACTGTTAGAAGCCGGAAACTCACTCAAGGTCCAGAATTGCAAAACCTAGACGGATTCGCTTGGAAAATAAACGTATCATCTGTTCTTAGGGTGCGCGAGAACTGGGCTCCTAGAACACAAACTACTCGAACCCAGGGCGATCTTCGAAATTTGCCAAGGCTGAAACTTCGATATGATCGTTTCAGCTTGGGTCTCACACACTTACTTTTCCAACGCAGAATTTTGTACTGTGCCAAAAAAAGGGGTCCCGCTTAGCTCCCGCAAGTTCGATATGACATGCTTTATGCTGAGAAAAAAGTTTAGTTACGGCTTTGGGGCTGACGCTTGCCGATTGCCCAATAAGTCCGCAAAATTCAGGGAAACTAACTCGTGCATTGCGATACAGATAGGAAACCATCAAGTAGTAATTCTCACTACTTTTACATGAAATCTGTAGGTCATATTCACTAAATAAACCACGGGACTACCAATTAGTATTCCCAAGCTTGTAGTCAGCAGTGAATTCTCAATTAAGCTGACGGAAATAATAAAAATGTAGACCATCTGAAAATCAGTACGGCACAGGGACCTACTTGTATTTGATATGATTATGCCTCGGTGCGACTAAGACATGGGGGCGAGATGGCTGTGGTTAGGGCGCGAATTTACTGACCGGAAGGTCCGTGGTTCGAAATCGACTTCTGCCTCTCGACTTCCTCTGTCTAGGCTTGGGCAACCTGGTAGTATGCCAGCCCTCGTGCTTCCTACTGGTGGCATGACAGGCACCGAAAGGGTACTACAGCTGAACGATTTTTTTCATCGACATGAAAATGTGCTGTTTGTAGTGCAACTGTTGCTTTTACTATAGTAGTTCAGTCGTCTACTCGTTCCGTTGTTTTATTTCCTAAGATATTATTCTTTTTATTATAATGAGAGCTGATGTCATCCTGTATACTGCCAGCGTCGGCACAACTGTGCGGTTAGTGGATGGATTCTGCGTTTTATACTTTTTTTTTACTTTTCTTTATTCTATTTTTTTCTTTTTATTATTTTTTTTTTATTTTCTTTTTGTTCCAACGTTTTTGTAACACGATTTAGTGTTGCAATATTGTGGACGGTGACTGTCTGTGGTGGTTGCTTTTTCATCTGACCATACACTCGGGTCTACGTAGATCGAAACCACTCGGAATGCGTTATTTATGTGAAACTTCTGGTCATTCGAGTCGCCAGTTTTCATTTTTTGTTGGCTGAAATATACAAAATGCGCTATCTTTATCAGGATAACAAAAAACAAATGCCTCATTATTGTCTATATGACATAACAAGACAGACCGCACGTCCGTCACTTGTATGCCATTGTGTCTAGAATAGGAGTGGGTTCGTTGCTACAACCAGTTTCTACATAAAAAAGTGAGGAAAGTGTATTTTTATCGTGGTATTAAGTTTACTTTGACTTTTTGATGGTAGTATTGCCCTTGAGTGCACATCGCTTGAACGTGGTCTGTGTGTGGTCTGGGTAGACAAAAGTTCTGTACAAATAGTCGAAATGATTATCTGGGTTACCTGCCGTTCGCTTGCTTATCAGTGGTTGGATTTCCTTTATTTTTTACAGTTACGTTAAGACGATTAATATGCGGAAGCTCACTAGTCGCAACATTGTGTTCTCCCCAGTTTTCTTCACCATCATGGGAAACGTGTCACCTGACGCTCGCTCGGGAAGAAGGGTAAGATGGGATTGTGACTCGTTGAACTCATTCTTGGACAACGGCTCTGAAACCGAATATGCCGTTCTGCAAAGCAGAAAGTTTGGTCCTGCGACAGTACATGTTCGTGAGCACAAAATGCAAATTTAACTGGGTATAATGGACTGTCCAATCTCGGGCGAAAATCAACCCGAAACCACTCCAAGGGCGCCGGTTTCCTACAGACACGTCTAAATAGTGGATGTGATTTTCACCTAACAGGCACAGACACTCTTGTTGAAGAATATATTGAACCGGCAAACGTTGGTTGGGTCGCGTAAACCTAGAAAATGCATCAAAATGACCCAGATATCATTAACTCTGGCTAAGTGGTAAGATACACTTCCACTCAGGGTGTAAATCAGTCATCCGGAAAGCACGAAAGCATCTTCTTTTCAGCCATTGTCTATTTGGTTCATCAATGGAGAACACAGAATAAGATCTGCGCCACACAAATATTTTATTTTATGGTGCTTCCTTCAGCAGGGAGCACTGCACTGGGGTCGAGATGGCTCAGTGGTTAGGACGCGGATTTACTGACCGGAAGGTCCGTGGCTCGAACCCGACATTTGCACCTGGACTTCCCTTGTCTAGGCTTGGGCAACCTGGCAGTATCGCAGCTCTCGTGCTTCCTTCTGGTGGCATGGCAGCTAGGCACCCAAAGGGTGTTGCAGCTGAACGATTTTTTTACTATACTGTGCACATGCACTCTCATCAAGCGGAATCGATAAGTCGCCTCTACAAACTGGACGCATCACCAATCTACACCCAGCGTTCGCATTGCTTACGGACCCTAATAACAGCGAACCGGGCCTCCATTGTTTCGCTCGTTATAACTGAACAAAACGATTCCATAACGTGTGGTGAAATAGTGAAATTTCGGGTTGTACACGTCTAGCGGGGTTGCGCTACACGTTACGCACGTTAGCAAAACGCATACAGACACGAGCACAATCCTGCTCACAGTTTAGAACTTGACGCATCATTACTCCACCACATACTCATGGTGTCACATCGACTGATGAAACGTCCAATGCAAACTCAGCTACCACCTCCTTGGTAGCAAAAGTATGATTATCACTTCAAAGAAGTGTGCTAGCAAATATGTCGATCCGGCAACTAGAAATAGCCACGTGGATCCCACATTCTCGCTTTCACTTTTTACTTCGAGCTGAACCTATTCTTTCAGTTCATGTCTACCATCAGTTACGTTCAGTTCTGTTAGTTCCCGGCGTGGTCAGCTTGACATTTCTACCGTGGTTTGTCTACTATTGAATCAACCTCCCTCAGAGACCATCGTACTCGTAATCGAATAGCAGAGTATTCAAACTCTCATCCAGCTGTTCCGCGCTTGTCGGCTTTCCGCTGCGAGTTGACCTCAAAGACCGCCAATGTCATCGATTAGCAGCCATATCCTGCAGCGTCTCGAACCAGGCGCAGTGGGGATCACGCGGTCCCCATTCTGGAAGGCGAGTAGCACCGACAGCATCCAGACTCTCCGTAATCCCTTTCATACCCCTGTCAGGTCAAGGGTTTGTCACCTCTGCCTCCATCACACTGAATTAGGCAGGGAAAACATCACTGTCTTCGGCGAACGATGGTTCGGCATATGCAACACAGGGCCTAACCAAAATAGCGTTTGGTGCTGGACACATTTTTAAATACACATAACTCTGCTTAGGCGGCCTCGAGGCACCATCTCACTTAGCCCTGAATAAGGCTGCTTTGGAAAATGCGGCTTTCCCCAAGCTTACGGCGCGTTGTAAGCAGAAACCTAGCAGAAAATGTCGATGAAGTTCATCTACGGGAAAAGTCAATTTTTAAACGCAGAAAGGCTCCAGGAATTCCTCTGACAAATCAGTGAGCCCAATGACAAACTAAGCCGCGCGGAAGTCAACGAAGTAGACTTTCGCAGGAGTGGAGAGAAGTCACAGTACATGGGTTGAAAGCGCGTGTTAAAAACCATCTGATGTTTGTTTTCACTAGTCAAATTAACTCAACAATGCGATTATAGGGACGATGGATTTTTATTCCGTTGCTCGTTCTTCAAGGCGGCATTATCTCGAATAAGTATTTCTCTTTATATCATTCGGCGTGTTTCGGCTGCACGGAAAAATGGAACACAAGTACGGCCTAAAGCCTATGCTCCCCAAGGGAGAACGCTCCTAATAAGGGCTCTCAGGTGGAACATTCTTTCCAAAGTCTGTCAATTGACTGACGCTCGGTGTCAGTATCCACCTAGTGCGACTTGTGTAATTAAACGGAATGCAACAAGCCTAAAACAGTCTTGAGACTAGTCGTTCGCACAGTTGTGATAACCGGAAGACGCCCAGTAAGTGAAATGCTTCCGATAAGTCAATGACAACCGGTTAAATTAAGATTGTGTCATTTTTCAAAGGAATGTCTTCTCTTGGCAGAACACTACACATGAGGGTTCTGAAAACTGTACGATAGCCCACTGCCGATTTCATCCTTCCTCAGGGTTAGCAAATAGGCTGGTTCCTGAATTTCTATCACATCCTATGTTCCCCTAATTGTGCGCAATGGACGACATAAATTCATTTGCAAATTGCACTGGTAACGGCTCAAATGAATTTCTCGTTTATGCTATCCTTCAACTGAATGCACCGCATAAAGTCAGCCTTTCAAGTGCGATTGGGTAGTTGAAAAATAGGACTAAAAAAGTCTTCTTTTTCGCCTTATACCCTCGTCAGCCTACCACTGGTTTTTGGTGAGACTCAGCTGAATCTCTCGTTCATGATGCTCTTAATGATTGAAAACCTATTTGGTGTGCAAACGAGTGTATAAGTCGTGCTTTGTGCAGTTTGACTTCAAGTAGAACATAAGGCCAAGGGTAAACGAGTGCTTCAGAAATGAGCTGACCGCAGACTGTTTTTTATCCGGTACTACCGAAACAACCGAAGTCATCTGGCAACATGGTGTCTTCAAACAGCGTACCAGCCAAATTTATCAAATCGCCGTCAATTAACGATGGCACGGATCAGTAACAGACTGCCACTCGTTTTAGAACACCTGTCCGGATTCTGAGAATGCGCTCATTCGGAGTCGCTTCTCTCCTTGCTCTTCGGGGCTACGTAAGTGGCAGGTAAACTGCGTAGCAGCTGAGAGGCTCGTAGACCTAGACGATGGACGAATTTATCAGAACCGTCTTCCAAAATCTTCCAACCGTTGGATGTGAATTCGTACTAGAACGAGGCTGCAACATCTTTGCACAGCGCCAGGAGTTTCGTTTGTGACACGGCGCTTCCAGGCCCGTTCAAACACTGACGATGCCTTTATCTTAGAGAAATATTTCTGCCGGTCCCGAACATAACATCAAGTTAAACCTAGGGTGCGCGGGTAACGCAGAAAACTAATGAACTGGGAATGCCTAAAGTCTATTCCGGTTTATCCGTACGACCGGTTCCCGGCAACCGCCTGTGAGCGAAGCTATCAAGGATCAAACTGATGCTGTCACCTTCAACAAAGAAGGGTGCCTCGACCGCTGAGCCAAGCACTTCCAACAAATCTCGTAACCATCTGCTACTTATGTGGAACCTCGAACTGCAGCATAACCCTGGACGGTCGACCTGGAACCACCTACGACCTCGGAGGTTTATAACTGAATATGTTCTCTTAAACGCCAACGATCTGAAGCAGAAGACCTCGCACCCGCATTGAGGGCGAAAACCTCAATCGGCATTTGTCTGATCTACTTATCTCCTTTTTGGAAAAGGTAATTATCCCAGACAACTGGAGGGAATTGGTGATAGTGCTCATTTTCAAAAGGGGGCCGTATCGAGTGCCACAATCAAAGGGGAATCGGTTTGACTCCGGTCGTAATGATACCCCTCGTGTCACTTGTCCTTCACCACCTTCCGATAGCCCGTGAAGCATTGGCTCAAGTGCAGAAAGCGGGATCCAGCCTAGTAGGCGTTATGTTGACCAAATCTTCGCGCTTCACCAGGTGCGAGGACGACACCATTCGTATAAATGATCCAAAATTTTAGTAGTCCTGGACTTCCAAGGTGCATTCGACCGAGCTTGCCGGTCTGTCCTCCTTAACGCACTTGCTCAGCAGTTTGTGAACATATTAAGTTCTTTGTATTCTCAGACTTCCGGGCGTCTGAGATTATACACAGAACTCTCTAAAAGCTTCCGTGCAAAGTGGAGCTCGACATGAATGCCAACCCCCTCCATTCCTATTCAATTTCGTGGTCGATGAGCTAATGAGACGAATGCTAGGTATTCAGAAACCTGGGGTCCAAATAGCTGTTGATAAAAAGCCTTGCCGACCTGGAATATGCAAACTATATCGTCCTCGTCTTTAAAGAGAAGGCACGGGTGTTTTGGATGAACTGACGAAATCCATTTAGTCCTTTGACAAGCGCTTTGTATCAAAAATGGTAAGGTTTTGCTCCTGGAAATGCAATCACTTGGCACGCCATTTACAATCTAAGGAGAGATTCGAAGTTGTGGAGTACTTTGTGTATCTTGGAATTCGTATGAGTTCTATTCGTAGTGTGACAGATGAGGTAAATGCACGAATCTCTTAGGCTTGGGTCGCGTTTGCTATTTTGAGACACCCTTGACGGTAAGACGGCATATTCCTCAATCTCAAGGGACGCATCAAGTTACAGTACGGACTGTCTTGTTGTATGGCCGTAAGAAAAGCGGAATTGACCCAAATGTGAGGATTCACTGAAGAGTCGCTGGCCATAAGGATATTTACGAGCTGCATGATAGAACAGTCAGCTAGGGGCACTGGGCAATTTCAGATTATTCAAACTCGATGAATCACCTGGTGATAGGTTGCCATGCTACAGAGAGGCCATTTTGTCTTTCGTTGTGATTCGCGCATCTATCCCATTGTTGAAAATAGACGTTGAATCAGATGAGATTTATTTTGACTGTCATGTCATTCCGTGATAACTACCAAATACCGTTTTTATTCGATGTTTGTGGATATCCGGGTGCTATTTGTTGAACGGACTCGATTATCCAGACAGCCAGAGCAACTTGTTGATTGATTCAAGAATGGATAGGAGATACAGGACTTAGAAGCTTCAACTATGATCCCGTCTTCTCCACAGTGCGTTGAAACCGAGTTTACTATTGACCACATCGAACCCAAGTGGGACTGGTGAGACAAAGTGGAAGAGTAGGGGAGGTGACGAGGCTTCACATCCTTGAAGTCAGTGAGCCTTAGTGTCAGCGAGGTTCACTCACTCTCTCTCTCTCTCTCTCTCTAAGGCTACTAGCTGTGTATGCAGAATTTTGCAACAGCGGTGGAAAGGACAGCGCGTATAGGAAAAAAGAAGTCAGAGCACAGAGTATAAATACCGGTCATGGAGAACCCTTAGAAATCGTTACCAACGCCCTGGATCCATCAGACAGCACCGCAACGAAGCAATCTTCCAGTCAACCTTCAATCCATTTTATGGATTTCTGGTCACTGTAGGTGAAAAGTCGCTGGACATATTCTAATGCTTCCGAATGAACGATTGGAACCAGTTTTTTCCACCAAACAGCTTCAGATGGACGTGCGGTCCACTGCGGCCCCCTTAACAAGTGTTCTCAAATGGATGACACTGAAACATACAAGTTTATTGTTCCAACCCAGGTTACCGCGCGACTTCTTGTCCTACCGCCTGACCGCCCTTTTTCACTTGAAGTCAGGTCGTAACAAGATACCTATCGGAAGCAATATAGGTGTAGGCGAATACATTAACTGTGTCGATAGTCCTCTGGGAAATGATACCTGCTGAGTTCAAATATCTGGTTGTCTTAGAAAGCTGTGTCAGTGAATCTAGTCAAGAGAGATGGAGTGCTTAATTATTGCCTTTTCAGTCTCATTCTAGTTTTACTTCCGTGAGTACCCGTTCGTCGAAACATGCGTAGCCACAGACTCGTCATCCTTCACATGCAAATGGCTTGTTGGCTCACTGACTGTTAGCTGGCTTCAGAAGCAAACAACATTTAGAAGAAGCGTCGATTATTGTGGTCTATAGTCCCAATAATGCAGGTGGCTGCGTGGTGCTATACACTGTAAATGTTAGGTATCTAGATGCGATGTAACGTTAGACGGTAAAACTAGTTGGCACAGCTAAAAAGCCCACGGAAGCCTGGTTCCGAGCGATCGTAGTTTATGATGAACATGCGTTGGAGTGTTACGGAGCAAAAGGTTTAAAAGTGCAAGTTTTCCGGTTTTATGAGGTTGGAGAAAGCTTTCAGTGAAATAGCTAAATGCGGTGCTCGACAGGATATGCACAAAACGCTTTCGTGTGCGCATCAAAGGCATTCCAGACGAACAGCTCAGTAATTTAGATACTGCTTTCAAATAATAGGGCAGTCGGTTAGCCCCAGACGGCATTTTACGACGAACAAAATGAGGATAACACATATACGATGGTAGTTTGTGAAGTCAGGAAGAGTCCGTTCAGCAATGAATAGAACGTGGTTGGGTTTCTGTTGCTTCCGATGATAATGGACACATTCTGGAGAATAACTCCGCCATTAAGTGAATAGGACATAGATAGAAAAAGACAGCGTCCCTTCTGGCAATAGCTTACGCCGAGACAGCTCAGTGGCTAAGGCACGAGCTTACTGATCGGGAGGCCCGTGGTTCGAAGCAAACCTCTGCATCTCGACTGCTCCTGTCTAGACTTTGGCAACGTCGCACTACCTCAGCCCTCGTGCTTCCTTCAGGTGACATGACACTAGGCACCGAAGGGGTGCTACAGCGGAACTATTATTTGTTTATTATTATTATTAGCAATAGCTTGTTCAGGAGAATGAGAACACTATTTGGCGATATCTGAGGGATTCTGACTAAGATGTGCTTGGTGATTTTAACGAAAGTTGATTATCAGTTTGGCTTAAATGAACTACGATCAAATTCAAGCTTATTCGTGACACTATTATTCGGCCGATTGTCAGACTGACTAGCTACGAGTATCCACGACAAAAAAGTGGACCACCTAAACGACGGATGCACCATACGAGGAATGCGTTTGTCGTGACTACCAAAGTCTATTCCTCTGTACCGTTCAGGGAACCCTCCAGAGCATACATGCTTCAGAAATCGAGGAATAAATTATGCCTGGCATAACACGAGCATACAGACGAACAGGTCTTAAAAAGTTATCTCACAGGATACATCCAGAATGAGGAGCAGTCCTCTTGAGTTCGTCCACTGGACTTCCCTACCATGTTGCACGGAGCAAACTTTTCAGCTTGACTCGCACAGCAATGTAGTAATTTAAATATGAAGTTTCCGATTGTCAGGACTAATGCGCCGGGTAAGTGCCTAGCCGATCTGCCTATCCGTAAGGTTTGAGTAACACTTCTCTAAAGACCAACATTAACAGAAATAACAATCAAAACCTTGAAATTACATCCCCAGAGTTGATCAGTGTCGCCAAAATAGACATACGCCATTGTCGTTCAAGCTGGAGGTACTACGTTAGGTGAATGACCAGGTTAGTGGTGCAAAATGGAATGTGGAGCTCAGATACAAAGAGACCCCTTTGTTTCCTCTAAGACTAGTGTTCGCGGGACACAAAAGTAACCTATCCGCTAACCTGGAAACCGATCAGTCACTGTGATGGATTCTAGAGAATCTTAGTGGTGTATACAACATTCACTATTAAGCAAACCTGACATTTTCGAGAACTATCGGCACCTGGTTGTAAGGCCTAGCTCTTTGAGCCTTCCGACAGAAGCCCAGTTCCAGCACAACGAGCCCACAGATTCAAGCTCATGAAAAGACTTACCTTAAGGTCATCCGATTCATTTTACTAGAGGACACGCGGTCTTGCGGAAAGCCGTTTTCAATAAGATCGCAACTGGTCACTACGTTTGTAATTATGGATAAAATACATCACAGTGAAGCGACATTCAAAAGTATCGAAACATGGATCACACACGCACACCACACAACTGGATTTGACCCGACCTAAAGATGCGAACTTGATGTGGTGGTCGGGCTTGAGTGCTACAATGATCCCGAGGACTACACCGTTCAACGAGATGCAACAATGTCAAGAAGGCCAAAGGGAAGGAGTCAGATGAAGAACAGCGAGTACCCGTAATACGGGGCGGGCTGGCGTTCAAGTCGTACTGTCCTGTGATGGTAGAATGATACTTGCTGTAGGTGAACAACATGTCCATATATATGGGAGCAGTGGTGCTGTGTTCCCCCAGGAAGGACAGGTTAGAAAAGGCCTGACCTATGAACTCCACATTCTGATCGCCTAACGGTTGATCGTGGCCGTCAGTGAACTAACTAATACGGTCGAAAAACATTTGAAACCTACCGTAAGAAGTGAGACATCTATGCCTTATTCACTGCACTCTCAGAACAGGCCAGTCCCCGCACCCATGCGGAAGGGATTATTGAGTCGAAGGCTACGGTCGGCATACCGAAACAAAACCCTACATTCTCCGATTACCTTGTGGGTCATGCATTTAAGCTAAAGGCCCAAGGTGCAATACCTCTTTCTCAGTCTGAGCACCTGGGAAGTATAAAAAAAATCATTCAGCTGTAGCACCCTTTCGGTGCCTAACTGCCACGCCACCAGAAGGAAGCACGAGAGCTGGGATACTGCCAGGTTGCCCAAGCCTAGACAGGGGAAGTCCATGTGCAAACGTCGGGTTCGAGCCACGGACCTTCCGGTCAGTAAATCCGCGCCCTAACCACTGAGCCATCTCAGCCTGAGCACCTGGGAAGTATCAATTGTCCTTGTAGCGCTTTGTTCACCAATCCTCACTCACACCCCCTCCACAGACACCAAATGATGCAATGCGGTCAATCCATCTGCCAATCTTCTAACCATTGTCTCACATCTAAGTTGCCGCTCAGCAAAACAAACCAAAAAGGTCCCTTACTAAACTCAGAAGATCTTATTCACGTTGCAGCCTTCAATGCCCATATCCTCTGCCAAATTAGGCAGCAGACATTTCTTACTGAAGCCTTGCTTTCCCTTTCTGTCGTTGTATGTTGTGACTAAGAAACGCGCAAACAAGACTCTCTTTTGGTTGCGAACCTCAATTCACTTAGGAGGAGCACATATGTTTTACATTTCACTCTTCGGATATCTGACGATCTCAATGCAGTGGCTTATGGTAACCATGGTGTACATGCTGAACTCATGCCTAAGTATGAAGAGCGCTTTGCTGGACTCCAACATACTGAACAGGCATCTTTGCACTGCACGGTTGCCTGGTGTAATTAAGATCAATGCACATCGATACGGTAAACGGTCTGTTCGTCGTGTCAGCATACGCTCGACAGACTGCAGTTCTGAGGCTGAGAGAGATAGGTTTTACTCCCTTAGGCTCCCTCCCATCCTCGCCTAAATAAACGCATACCACAAAAACTATAAAAGTAGATAGAGTGATTTATTAGCTTTGGAAAACAAACCATTATACGCTAAAATATACATTAGTTGTCATATCACAGTACAGCGGCTTTCTTTGAATAAAAAATTCACATAGATGGGGAGAAGTGATGCCCCTATGACTCAAGCATCAGGGTACATATCCCAATAAAGATAAAAATCATGCCCAAGCACCACTGCATCGTCAGGCTCTCACCAAAACAAAGGAAACCAAATAATGCCTGGAATAAAAAGGTAAATGCACCAGATGACTTACCGAAAATCCGAAATTCGCTAGAGAGTTCAGTGCTAGGATGGTGATACACCTACCAGTTTTTCGTAAAGCTGCCGTGAACGTTATCCACATTAACAAATTGATAACCAGGTAGGCCACATAACCCGCCAGGGCCGTGAGTTTTATCCCCATCCATTTTGAATTTGGAGTTTCATGCTGGAGAGTGGTACTGAAAAACTTTGCAGAAAAGGCAGCCGAGGCAGCAAGGAACCCAGACAGGATGGCATAGCCATGACCACGTACATCGGACGTCATGTAAAACTGGTTAAATTACTGCATGCAACTTGCGAACCCAGACGATGAAATTTTCTCCAATATCAGAACCTGCGATGTTAAAAAGTTTTAATTAGATCGTGGCTACATGAGTCACGAAATGTGCGCGAACAAACAAGTACTGCCTGCCTAAATGAAAATTCTCATACAGACTACTGTTTTTCCTAGTCGAAACGTTTCTGGACCGCGAATGCTTGTTTTGCAGGTAAATGCTTTCTAGTTAGTGAACCGCCGTTTAATAACTGCCTTTATGTAACCAGCGTGTTAAGATATGGCGTCACAAACAAGGGTTGTCACTTCGGTTTGGTGGTCGCTTTGAGTGCTGCCATGAGAATGCGTGTTCAACTATGCTACGAAGGCCGAAGATGGGCAGCCAGAGAAGCAGCAGAGGGCTCCCTCAGTGCTGTCCTTGATGATGATGATGATGAACCAACTTTGCTGAACATGCTGAAGAAGTTTCACGTTTTTCTCTAGTTGTGAGTAGGCAGCTCGGTTGACGTAGCCGGGGGTCGATATGAATATCAACATAGTTTGGAATGTTCGAAATTGCCCGAAAGTCCATGCCAGTTACATGTGGAAAGTGTGTTGAGTCATCCGAAGAACAAGGAACTGTTAGAGCGAGTTAGAGATGGACTTGACGAAAGTCAGGTACCCAAGTCCTTTTTGCTATTTAGTTTCGTAATAACTTCTGGTCTATTTTCATCCATGACAAAGTTGTCCCCACCGAATGCCCCTCGAGGAACACATGAGCACATTCATTATTTAGAGGAAGATACGGACCCAGCGACCACTGCATCGTTGGCTGTCAGGATAGCTCCCGTTTCAGTTTCCAAATTTAATGAAGCACATTCCAAAGGCAACAGTATATCAGTGGCCATTAGACCATACCGATACCACGAGAACGTGTGATAGCTTTGAATGTACCAGGGTCCTCGTCTTATAGGCCATAGTGAAGACTATGCAATGACGCAGATGGACTGGGACGACGTATTTCTAACCAGGGAAGCATCCAGCGGCAGGAAAGGCTGTTTATCATCTTGGACGTCGATAAGGTGATCTTCCAACGCAATCCAAAGAGTCGTATTTTACACCACAGGAAAGGTGCTAGCCCTATGCATACGCAGGCACTGCTTCAGATGCCAAGTTGCTCGTGATCTTGTCAGGGAGGACATGGCTAAACTCAGAGTTGACCTTATAGAGCTCTGAGAACAAACAGCTATAGGTGTAACAGACTAAGTATTTCGGGATTGAGGCATTTCGCCGAAAGCCATGAAGACGATAGATGCCGCTGTAGATGATGCCATCGACCGTGCAGACCGGCTCGCCGGAGAATCTGTGAGCAACAAGTTTGCAGTGACACCCTGTCGTAATGATGTAATAGTGTTAACAGGTGTCCGGTAAATGGTGAGCAAGCGTGACAAGTTGGAATATCTAGTGTGTCAGTGACACTAGATATCAGTGACAAAGATGCTGCTGAAGACTGACGTTCCTGACTCATAAGTCAACCCTATGGGTTTCAGTGTGTTCCGGCATGACCGGACAACCAGGAATGTGGGAGCGGTTCGCTTCCTATCCGCAAGGGCTACACTGCTAAATTCTCAAGTGCATCTTGGGATTCTGTTGGTGTACAAGGCCGTTTGGTTCATAATGAAATTGACCCACCATAGACATGAGAATACAGAAGCAACGTGTCGAGCTTGTGCACCACAACCTCCGTCATTGATTAGTAACTTCAACTACCTCATTAATAAGGTATACCTCGGGGTTTAAGTTAGACGCCCAGTTATCATAGCAGGTTGGTCAGTGGGTAGAGCTCTGACACACATTCTCCTGGTCTTTACAGTTAGCGGTTGGAACATGCACGACCTGTTTCTTAAACACTTGTACTGGTGGAGAAATATGCCCCGCATCCACAGCTGCCTTGCGGTTTTTGAGACAGAGGCATTGGTTGACGGCCCCCATCATCGTTGACAACAACCCCAGATGAGAACTATGGTGCTCCATTGCCGTACACACATGTCAATTTATTTAAATGAGGCCCTGTAATGGAAAGAAAAATGGGGCAGGGAGAGGGACCAAGAACTAGCCTAACACAAACATCCGAGGTGCTTGCACCTCCAACAAGACAGTCTGGATCGAAACTGACAGTATGACATCCACTGGCTGCCATGTCGTTTACTGCTTTCAGTCAGGCACAAGGAGAGTAACGTGGACCGCATCCTGGAAGGCGAACGGGACCCAAACTTTTCGTGACACACTTCATTCCCTGTCCATCTCTAGGTATCCGCCATTCATAATTAGGCACGGAAAAACCGGAAGGTTCGTGGTTCGAACCCGACCTCTGCATCTCGACTTCCCCGTCTAGGCTTGGGCAGCCTGGCAGTATCCCAGTCCTCGTGCTTCCTTCTGGTGGTATGGTAGCTAGGCACCGAAAGGGTGTTGCAGCTGAACTATTTTTTAATTTTTAACTGTAGGCACGGAGAACAGACTGTAACGGGGCATGCATTACACATGGCCCAGCCACATTATTCTACAGTGCTAGATGCATTAATTGAGGAAAGTACTCTCTATTTCACCAAAATCCCGTCTCTAGATCCCCTCAATGCGAATTCGCTGGTTCCCGCCGGTCCCAGATGTACATCTGAGACATCCGTGGTCAAAGGTTTGAAGGTATCTCAGATACGCTGCCCGAAGTGGTCAAACCTCGCAGCCGTACAACAATACAGCCCATATGTGGTCTGATACACGCGTCCTTTGAGACCCAGTGGTGTTTTTATGTCAAAAGTAGCGCAGATTGGCAAACACAATTTTGGCCTTCGAGATTCCTGTGTTTACCTCGTCTGTCACACTACCGTCAGAGATAATGCAGCTTCCGAGAAGCGTATAGCGTTCCACAACTTCCAGTGTTCCGTATGCCAGTCGGCCGACTTCCTCGAAGGGTTCTTTTTGCACAACCACGTGAAGGATGGAAACGAGCTAGGGGAGGTCAAACAATGACTTGGCAGCGAAGTATAAAAGCCACTACTAACAAACTCATCTGCGCTGGTCACTGCCGTCTTTCTGGATGGGGACCCCGAGACGGGCCACATCAATGGTTAGACATTGTCAGACATGGTCTCAATTAAAGATTGTCGTTCACTCTGGGGGTGCACAACTTGACTCCGACCATGACATTGTGCAAGTTCAGTCAGGAGTAATGTTTGTCCCAAGCAGTATACATACCGAAGCACGGCGAGTTTCAGTAGCTCAACAATGTCGAGAAGATATGGAAACTGAGTCACGCTGACGACGGTTAGTAGGAGGATGAAGGGCTCCACGATCTCAGTTTACAAGACTGCCTTCAAGACAGCACACCCGACCAAGTTAACACTGGATATTGTCGAGATCGGCAGCTCTTATGTTATCTGGAAATTTATTTCAGCAGCCGACGACCATGACGGTGCACGCAGACCATTTAAAAGCCGGAAAATCAAAATTCTGAACAGTGAGAGAATTCTGGGGGAGTTGTGAAGGCCAAGGAGGTGGAGAAGGCTGCAGGCAACAGTCGCACCATGTTGCAGCTGGTTCTACCAACCGCCAACAGAAGACGGGTGACAGCAAAACAAGTTGTGATAAAGGCGAAACGGCGATTAATTCACAAAGTCGTCAATCCGAACGATGGCTGACCTCTTCCAACGAAACCCCTGGGAAAGCCCAAATACCCTGAATGAAACATTGACACCAGTCCACCAGCAAGAACAGAACTTCAGCGTGACAGGGCGCCCGGCCTTCACCCTACACTTTTCAGGGCGGGTAGTAAAGGCTCGATGAGCAGTTTTAAGACATTAAAGTGGAACAGCTGAAAGGGTGGAAT
>SJOL01006831.1:112838-153976 GCA_004794785.1 Opisthorchis felineus | reverse complement strand
AATGGAGACCGGCGCTGGAGAAGAGTAGGTCGAGCCTACTTTCACTCGGAATGTTCTGTCTGATAGGAACACCTTGATCCAGAGTAGGATCTTCCCTTGAACCCCGTAAAACTCGAGTTTGTGGAGCAGCGGGACGTGTGGGACTCGATCGAATGCTTTTGAGAAGTCGAAAAATATGGCATCTGATATGAGTCCCTCGTCCTTGGATTGGGTTAAGCTGTCCATAAATACGAGCATGCTCGTTACGCAAGGACGCTTTGGAAGGAATCAGTGTTGAACTGGAGATATCAAGTTGTTGAAGGTAAGGTGGTCTAGGATGGCTCGCTTCAGAATGCGTTCCATCACCTTGCAAGGCACGTTAGTAGGTCTGGATACCATGTTTCACGTGCAGCTGCAGGGTCATGTTGAACTGAAGAATAGCGGCCGAAAACACCTCATCAATCTGAGTCAGACGTTCACTGGCATCATTTGACGAGTTACTGATATACGACGAATGAAGCTGTCCGTGTAAGGGTCATTTAGTCCAGTGCATTTGTCCAAGTAAAGTGTGGTGTGTCCAACACCAGATGGTTAGGGAGTTTTCACACAACACAGCTGGTTGAAACAGAGGTACTTAGTGATTCAAAGGCTAACACAACTCTGGTGGTTTCGTGGTCACTTTGTGGGTGCTTAACGTGTATAAAATATTGTTGGAGATTCAAAATAATTAGCTCAAGTGGTACTTTTGTTCAATTGATAACAAACATCTCCTTCGCGGGCTATCACGGGCGGGGGGAACTGCACACCAAATGACGGCGTTGGAAAATTGGCGAACAACCCAGTGAGGAAGATGGGTTTAATGTCGGATTCAAAGCGGAGTTATATAAATGGTACGTTATGCGGGACTGGCGAAAAATGGGACAGGTCTTACATACTCCCACAGAATAACAGCTGAGGTGTGTACGCAAGCAAACAAGGCAAAGTGACAAACGGAGTTGCAGGCGCATCAGCATGACCACATGACAGGCTAAGTTTCAGAAATAGAGGTAGCTGAAAGGTCATGGCTTGTGGCTAGTTAGAGAAGGTAGGTAGTAAACGAGTCACTCTTAGATGGACAGCAAAAGGGTACATGATCTCTATATGGGCAGAACTGTAGTCATATTTCTACCCACGTGACACAATGTATTCTCACTGTGATTATTTCTTGACAATTAGTGACGACAAATCGACTAAACAGATCCACTGGGTCAACGTGAATACAGTGCTTACGATATTCCTCCGCTGAGCGATTAGTCCCACAACAGAGAATTCACCAACTTCATAAGTAGGGCCACATCATCTTCAGGTTGTTTACCGTCCCGACTTCAATGGAAGCTAACCACTAACTGCTCCATTCATATGCCCTTAGGGGTGTGATTCACAAAATTTTGGGATGGATGGCATTGTCATTTACACCTTCGCCATAATAAGTACGCTTCCAGCCACCTACGGACATGATTCTTCAGTTAATTTCTATGAAACCCTTTCTAGTGCTATGATTCTCTCGAAAACCAGTTGGCCCAGCTAGTGACAATCTTGTTCTTCCAAAACAAATCAACAAAGCATTCGAATACCCATAATTTGCACGGTACTTTTAGCCAATTTTCCGACAGTTTGTCGGTGTGATAAGTAAACTCACCTCCGCGTGAATGAAACAATTTAAGCTGTTGTAAACAAGTCTGTTCGCCGTTTCAAATATCTTCATATATCATCCATATCATTTATATATCATTCATAGCCAGCAGGTGGAATAAAGAGCTGATTCAAAAGTTATAAGCAGGACCAAGTTTGCCGTTCGGGATGACGGTCAAATTTACTAAGGAGTCGATGATTGTGTATGGTTATCTGATTTGCTTTTCCATTTATTTAATGAATAGCTTTTCATCCCCATTGTAAAAGCCACTGCTGAGATATATTATCAACGTATCCGTTTTGTAGGACATTCTAAAGCCCCAAACTTTTTTGATTTTTCAACATTTTTCGACGAAGTGTGACAGATTAGTGTCCATTTCAGGTCACCTCGCACAAGAAAATACTGTGGATGATAAATTGGATGGATTCCCTTTTATTTACATCGTGAATACATGTTAAGCCCGTTCACGTTTGCTAATTTAGGGGTGTTGTCTTGCAGGACTTAACGGAAATACGGCCGACCACCTACGAGCTCCAAATTACGTTAAATTAACAATCTATATTATCGAAAGGTTTGGGTCTCCATTTCGGGTATATTATATTTCCTGCTTTCCAAGCAAATCATTCTGCATACTTACTTCTCAACCTACAGTTTAAGTTTTTATTTCCTTCATTTGCGCCACGCTCGGGCACATGCGTAGCGACCAATGCTCGTACAAAAGAAAGTAAATCCTGGTGTTAGCGTTGATTTCAATCCCTATCCCACTCTACTTATTCGAACGTGAGTAAGACAGGCAAATCAGACTGTGTGCGCTCTGTAAACCTTGGAAAACCCATGTTTTATCGTGGTTTTACTGATCTTTTTAAAGGCCATGGAATATAAGAAAGTTCCAGGAAGAGTCATGCAGTAGTTTTGATGGCCTGGTAGACTCATATTTGGATAGTCTACAGAGAGGTTTCTGGGCGATTGGCCGTTGTTACAAAATCATGTAGGGAATTTTGAACCCAGGCAAAGCGGGTACCGTAAATCTTGCACTTCTGTTGTAATGCTTCGTAAGTTTTCGAAGTTGTGTAGACGGCACTGAACCAATTTGTCACATACCCCATCAAGTAACGGTGAGAAAACTCAAACGAAGGGACCGTTAGGGTCCGATCGTCAGTAGAGTTCCATGAGGTGCTAAATGTGATGTTATAGGTAGTGCGCAAGTATTTCCACGTCCTAGAAGATTCTGACTAGAATCATACGTACAGCGGTACACTTGTTCCCTACATCCCGCTTGCGTTTCGCCAAAACCTGTAAATACTAGGTAGCAGCTACGGCAAAGCCCTAGTGTTTTCAAATTCGACCATCAGCTCACTGTTGATTGATCCTTTTTAGTTTGACGTGTGTTGTACATGTCAGCGTAACCTATCATGATTCATTTTGCCAGATAATAGTCGCTTGCAAGAGTTGGCTACTCTCCGTTCATTTAATCCTAGTGCTGGGTTCTTACCCGACTCACTTCCACCGATGGTAGTCGACATATTGTCATGCACGTATAAAGGCGTTTGGATGAACAGTTCTTGAATGGCCCTGGCTGAGCAGCTGAAACGACAGTTAGTGAGCATGAGGGTTTATCCAACAGTAAGCCTGCTGGAACTGGTTGCCCCAAGAAAATGTTGATATAAGTTAGGGGATGCAATTTGAAAACACATGTATCTGGTGTAAACAGGTTGCGGTATACTCCAGGGGAGACGTTAAGCAACATGCATGTTTAGATGTTGGTTTCGATAACCGAAGAAACGTGTACCTTTTTTCAAAGAACGCTCCAGGGTTCCATGTTTTATATGAAATTTTTGACGATACGTATACGTCCTTCATAACACGTTAACACTAATTGCAATTCAAATCTCGGTGAATCAGTTCCCGTTAACTTCGGTTTGAATTAGTTTGGTGCTAGTCACTTGCAACTACTTACTGAAAATTCTTAATAAGTAGTGTATCGTGCATCCACCAAATCTCTTCAAAAGGGAATTCAAGAAGATTTTCTTAACCGGAAAACCCAGGTGTGCTTCGTAAACAATAGGAAATTATTGAAGATCGTTGTGATAAATTATGCAGTGCATCAGCATGGCCAGTGCCACCGAAAACTTCAGTCTGTTTGAGGAATCACGTGTCATTTATTGCGGGAATGCCGGCGCAACAAATCAGTTTGACGAAAGCCCATTCTCGAAAGTGGGCATGGTGTTGAAATGGGATAAACTGCATTTCAGAAAGTTCAAATGGCCCTATCAGTTGGGCTGCGGAATGAGAAGGCCAGCGTTTGAATGCTAGCGCCAAGGACTGAAAATCGCATTTGTGGAAATAACTAGTGTTTGCTACAGAATTTTCCGCTCATTTCCAATTTCCTCAACCAACACAGGATTTTATATATGGCCACGCAAAACGCTGGTTAAATAAGGTTTATACTTTAGGTGTACATATGGAATATTTTGATCAATAATGTAATCCTGGTTTTGTTTAGCTCCCTATGGAATAAAAGTGGCGGAACACGATCGAAACCAAATCAGCTCCTGCTTGGAAAATAAAAATAAATCAACAGACCAGCCCTAAAGGGGGATAGAAGCAGTGAGTGAATCTTTCATAAACTGGATTGGCGGTTTGGTAAGACGGGGCCAACCCGCCGTTCTTGAAATTGTCAAGGACTGGTTGACAGAATGTAACGAAATTGCTAACCTGGAGTAGCCCATAGAAATATTCAATAGGAATCATGACTCTCCATCGCAAACTATGTGCGCCCATGGTTTGATGGCTTGGATACAACCGTAACCCATAAATTTTCATGTTACACCGCATGTACGTTGTGCCAGCTAACTGCCAAGCACAACATGTGCGTACGCATAGACCGGCAGTCCTTCGCATAACTGATAAAGTCTTCATCTGATCACAACTGTTTTGCACGGCATCTTTCAGCAGAGGTCCGTGGTGGCACCAGCAAACTGCGGGTCTTAAATTAAATTTTGTTTTGTGTTCACTGACAAATTTTTTTATGAATATTGATGGTTGTCTCGGTTGTGATTGCCTTATCCACTTAATCATTTTTTATTAGAGGGCCTGTACAGCATTTTATCATGCGCTGCACACAAAATTCACGATGAATCTCAACAAACTTTAGCATTCCGCTCATCTTTCAGTCCTAGGCGGAGTTTTCCTCCGCAGTCCCACTTAGACTCTAGATTTTATCAAAAAAGCTAAGTGCGATTTATTTCCTGTTACATGCGAACCTTTGGATCAGTCGGTATTCGAAGAATGCGGGTGGAGGGATTCAGGTTGGGATTTAGCTGAATCTTCCGCCAAAACTGAACTAGTATATTTCGCGTAATAAACGGCTTCTTCGAACGAGATTTCTAGCATATTATGTTGAAGGCGGCAATTATTTTCAGGCCTCTACTCTGTCCATTAGCTTCGACGATTTCATTCAACATGTCAACCACACACAGCCACCACCATTCCGAATTAAATGAAATACTCCAGATCGAGGCACGAAATAAAGGTTTCTTGGTGTGCTAGTCTATAACCGGTTGAATTCGGTTTTTATTGGTAAATTTCTCCCAAACTATGCTGCGTCCGTAACTTCCGCTCCGCAACAGTTTGATTCGTTTTGCACTGTCAGGTAATTCTCTACTCAACTCCCCTTATGCCCCACGGTTACTGTCCTCCAACAGACTTCGGAATAGCACACCATTTGGGCACCTGAAATTCAAACAGTAGTGCAGGGACGTAGGTGTGCACCACGCAGATGACTGGGTGATTGTTGACACCATCCCCAATGGGCAAACGAACAGACGAAGACGTAGTCCGCGACATGATTCTGTGGAGCTGGCGATTAGGCGGTGTGTCAACGATTGATGCAAAAATGCACTCCCTTAGAACAAAAACAGCACAATTGTGTGCAAACATTTAGGTTGAGGGGGTTTTAGCATCACATGATAATAATAATTCCTATTCTCTGACAGCTCATATAGGAGATGTTGGTGAAGAGCAATCACTATTTTAAAGTAATTATTTACTTTTCTCGGCCACCGACTTGCAAAGGTGACGATTCCGTTTTTGAACAGTGCGTCGACCATGTTTGAGCCAAATCGATGAACTAGATGATAGCTGGTGAAGTACAATAACACCAGAATTCAAGAAAAGAGAAAAAGAACCAAAATAAAAGATCACTCTGTGACATCATTCTATGCGGCTTCCATTTGGCTGAATGAACATCAATCATGAAACTAATGACCAGGACTTCCTCGTGCTCAACCCCTTCATCGCAGCTGGACAATAACCATGATCGTTGAAATAAACTTTGTTTATCGATTACGAGAGAAATCAAGGAAGTGTTACTTATTTACAGAAGGAGAATAAATGTACATCTTTCAGAGCAAAATATTCAGTATCTGTTCGAAAGTGTAAACCTTGGCTTGCCTCTATCAGCCGAATACACTGAGGGCAATAGATCTGCATGATCGAAACTTTTGACAGAGGCATGTGGTGGGAAGTTTATAAACACAAACATTTATTATAAAACATAAAAAGTGAACCTTTGTTGACGGACACAGCGGTTTACAAAGCCAGTAGAAACGAGTGGAAATCCGAGAATTAGAAATCGACGTAGAATCGACGATGATTAGCCAGCATGATTCACCGGCAAACTTGAGGCAGTATGTGGACATGCGGAGACTTGCCACAAATTCGTTGAATTTAAAACCCGGAACTGCTGGTTGTTATAGCTGAAGGTTGATTAATCTCTGCCTCCGTGCGGATATCAAAGCAAGTGATAAGCATCACTCTGGATTTGCATGCGTCGACTCGCTTTTGGAGAATTTCAGTCTCTAGCTCAAGTGCATCAAGGAAACCCTCATCATCGGGATCCATTTGCTCGGCAACGCACACTGTGATAACAAAGGTTGTGGAAAAGAGCAATAAATGATTGCTAGGGTCTTTGAACGTACTTATTCAAAAGAAACGCAGTCCTACGTAGTAAGATCATAGGGTTCGAATGATTTACCAACTTATTATTGACCTAATGAAATGCGACTGCTGCTAAGCCATTCATCATCGAAACTTTTCCATTGCCTGCAAACCACATCGTCATCTACAGCGGCATGAAGTTTGAAATCCCTTAAACTGGCCGCTATCAACCTACGCGGAAAGGAAGTCTTACTGCTTCTTTGCCTTCCTGTCGATGATGATGACGATGATGATGATGACGACGATGATGATGATGACGAGGGATGCAAGGCGGGAGGATACATCAGAAAAAACACTGTAGGATCCAATGATTCATGGTTTACGTAAAGCATTTTACTCATCATGGTACAACTTCCACAAGACCTCAGTGCCCGTCCCGCTCGTCAGTAACAAGGAGAGAACTGTAACCGCGCATGTCCTTACCGAAGCAAGTATGAATTATTTTTAATTTAATTCCGAAGCGTCATCTGATCAGTTCTCCGATGACAGCAGTATGACTTAACAAATGAATCGGTATAAATATGGCATTTTATTGCACGTGTCTTAGTGAAAACGTGTTGTGCCATGGCTATTACTTCAAAACTTAAGAAGAGTGTTCACCGATTTTCTGATTGTCTAGACTTGAGAATATTCTACAAGTTTCTTCATTTCCGGTGCTTGTAATGTGGAAGGGTACACATTTTTGATGAGTCCATTCCATATAAAAAGTAAACTATGACTATTTTCCGTTGATTGTCGCAAGCCGTATCACATTTTCGTGGATAACACGCGTGAAGCAGGATGACAGTCCCACTTCTAGCCAGTTACTTCCGGTCAGTGATGAGAACCAGTAGAATTACTGGTGCGCCACTGTTTTCTCAATGAAGAATGAAACTTAGTATCCCTCTCAGTTAACTGGGAAAGTTAGGGCTGTACTGACTTTTGGAATAGCCATGTTCGTGCAAATACGGTGCAAAAGCTTGGACCGTGGGCATTTGAGCGGCATATTCTCCTGTGTAACTCATCCAACTTCAGTAGTATAGTCAGTGAGCTCAGAGATATTTGTAGAGGTAGCGTAATAAATTTAAAGTTACATTCAACCGTATGAAAAAAGCTACTTACCGTCAAAACTCCAAGTAGCTGGATCAATCATCAGACGGTCCTTAGCCTTCATCAGTTCCATCTTAAGCGTGTCTTGCTGCGCTAGCAAGTCATAAATCCTCTCATAACGTATCCGTCGGAGCATTTCCTGTTTGCAAAAACATATTAACAAGACATGAGGCTATTTGTGTTACTGATAATCAGCAACTGAGAATACGGAAACCGATTAAAAAAGAACCTGATTTTTGCCTTCACCAAATTTTTTGTCTGACGGTGCCCAAAGTCAAGATCTAAAAGTTTAAATAACTCAAAGAATCGAACAAGATTTTCTCGTCCAGTTTCATCATACCTTAAGAGACAGACATACTCAAGAGCTGTTGTTGAAAAATATATTCAACAACCGGACAGGCTTGTCTCTTCGTTTTTTTTAAAAGACAGGTCTAGATTTTCAAATTACACAATTATGCGTAGCTCTTCCAGAACTGCACGGTGGTGCTGAGATGGGCCATCAGTGAAACCGATGGTAAACTAGTGAAACCCTATAATTGTGTTCGAATCTTCGGCATGCGTCTTAAGTAACAGATTCTAGTTAGTGTTTACCAGTAGCAAAAGAATTATCAGCACTGAAAAACAATTTTCCGCTGACACAGTCAAACCTCAGCTAGGTTGTGTTGCTAATCATCTGCGACTGTTACGCTTTAATGCCGCATATTAGCTTTCGATGGCCGAAGTCAGTTATAGCAGTCGGATTACTAAATGTAGCTTGACATCATTATAATTCCCGTCCATGTACTTTTGATCTCCAACTGTTTTGCTCATACGTACCCGCCATTCACCTTACCGCAAAGCAGTCCCGTCCGACATTGGTAAAACAGCATGTGTGCGTGTGTGGATGAATGTGCGCAGCTGACCTACTCACCCATGCGTGTTCGTGCCACGTTTGCTGGGCCTACCTTGACTTGTTCTGCAATGAGTTCCGCGCGATCGCAACCCCAATCGGAATCACGAGACTGTCCTCGGAAGGGACGACCGCAACCCACACAACAGAGCCAACATTCCGCTCGCCGTTGTCTGGTTTGCGGACTTTGATACTGCACTGTGCCGGTCAGTGACAGACTTGTGTGTGTTGCCGCAACGAACGTGGACAGTTGAGATTTGTTTTACAACTCTGCTTATCTTTGTGTAAATAGTACTGATCCCAATTGATCCTTTTGATATTCGAGGTCGTCAAACCTACGCGTCCCTCGAAATTCCGTACCGGGGACCTCAACACTGATTTTAACCGCTTTTCAGACAAGGTTGTGCAAAAGGCGGACTAAAGCCTAAAATGTTTCGTTGCCAAGGTAAAAAAGGGTTTGCTTGCAATATTAAACAGATTTGGCCAACACCATCTGTTCTATCGTCACTCCGTTTCTCCGACTGCCATTTACAATCGTGCATAAATGACCACTTATCTTACCCATCAAAACTTGCTCAAAAATGTGATCACCAACTGACCAGACTTACCTCTAAAAATGGGTTGGCTATCAGCCAAATTACATTAACTGGTTCAATAATGGCCCCATATACTTTTATCACAATGCAATGGATGTAAATATTTATCAGAGTGGCATAAATGCCCGTCCGCGAACTTAAATACACAATGTTGATGTTAGGTAATCTAAGACTTTTTCAGTTTTAAGTTAGTGACAAGAAACTCTGGGTGCGTGGAATGGACGGTATGCCGTTTTGGGTTGAGCAGCACGTGTTCTGAATTACAGTCACCTAGTTTAGAAGCGGTAAAAATAATGTTTCCAATGCCCGGCATAAACTACATGGTGCCCCACTACTGGCGGATAACCAAAGCGTATTCCTTTTTTCAACTAAGCAGACTAAATGGAACCTGTCCAACAAGTCGTGAAACTTACCTATGGTGTCCATAGTCCAAAGCTACTCAAGTTCCTTTGCCTCAATGAAATGTGGCGATGCTCCTTAGAGCGAACACCTAGTTGACCGAGCCACAGTAGTTCCCGCTTGCAGGCAGTTCATTTCCAGGTATCCATCATAAATGAGAGATTCAGCTGGGTTCCAGATGAGTTTCCCGCAAAACCAAATTGGTTTGCAAATGAGTGTATTTCGCTATCCATTAGTGTTTTGCACGGATTGGTCACTGTTTGAATACAAAAGCTTTAGTCCACTTGATCCGACCTATCTGAGCAACTGATATTTTCAGACCCGAAAATATCATCTGCAAGCATTCCTGGAAGCTTGTAAAACACATCAGTTTAGGGAGTTCTTCGCACATTACACCCCTGTTACTAAAGCTGCGACGGTTCGTAAACTTCTTCCCTTCCACGGATTTCTTACGACAAGTGTACTAGTTTCTGCACCCTTTTTTTAACTCACTAAAACTCATAACAAGTGCATCACGGTTGTCGATACGCTATTCACTGTTTTCAATCATTTACGTTTCATATGATAGAGTAAAAACCTTACTGTCTGCCTTACACTGCATACATTCTGAAATGATGTGCTTTGAGAAATTTTAATGAAGGTTTGCTGCAAACTGTATTGGAAACCAATGTGAGAGACCTTTTTTATATTTGCATGTCTAGTAGTAAGCCCACGGTACTTCCTGTTTTGGTAGGATGCGCTACTGCTTAGCAGTTTACGTTTTTGCTAATGGATTACAATATTTTGTGCAAGTCAACAAATGTCATTAGCTTCTAACGGATAGGATATCGGTCCACTTTAGAAAATACGACCTGAGAACTTCAAGTCTCAGCTAATGGTAACAACATAATCTAAGTCAATGGGACAGCTCAAAGGATCGGCAGTCTCTGATACTAGTATTTTTGAGCACATTCGAAAAACCAGAGCATGAGTACCTTCCAAAAGTTCACAAACTCGGGTCCACCTCACAGGCTGACCCTTGGCATGTTGTTCAGCTAACTAGCTAAAAGTCTAGCACCAACTAGAGGCGAATTCTTAACTCAGTTTGTGAAATACATTCTAGTTTGCTAACGGAATCAGTTGGTTACGGGTAGACAAACACGGCTCCTTCTCCATCATAGTTTACACATTTACCACTTACCGAAATGCTTGGCCTTGTGAATGTCTTGAGCGCAGTAATGCAGATGTTGGCATCTTAAAGAATCATTATTAGTAGGCATGTGATGTGTTCAGTCCTGTTTCCATGATTAAATGTGCTGGCAGAAACACGGAAGTGCTAAAGTGCTAAACAGTCTTAATTCATACTAATTTCAGGTTCCTTTTGAACTTGAGAGGAGCGAAAGTTAAATTTTCTTGATGTTACCATTCTAAAGAAGGCGAATGGGCCCAAAAAAACTCACTCTATAGAGAAAACTCAATATGTTCACTCTGAGAGCTTTGTCCTGTGAGACCAAAAGTGGAACATAACTAGATATTTAACTGAAAGGGCAATGAAATTATGTTTCGCCGAGTGACTGGAAGGGGAACATTAGTGTTCATAAAACGTATCTACGTAGGACGGATATTCAGGACGATTCATACTGAAAACTACGCAGTCCACGGTGCGGAGAGTAAAACAGCCTATTATTCAAACGAGACACAAATGCAGAACTTGCTACCAAAATACCAACACGGTCCACCATTATGAAATAAACGGCCAATGATCTGTGCTTGAGGTTCAATCCCATCAGATTCCGTTTGAAAGATAAACAGCCAATCTCTACCGTCGAATTATATGACCACTAACTCATAAGCTTGCTGGGTACCGTTGGTTGGAAGAACCTATCTTTATGTCGAGTGTCAGGCACATTTACGGGTATAAGTCAAGAGGATCAACCACCCAAAAGTAGCTTTGTTTGTTACCTCTGTTTTCCGCATGATTCCAAGAAATGATTTACGACTGACAAAACCTTATTTCTTCCTACAAAACATTTCACTTGAATAAGTCACATGTTCTCCAGGGTATCTGAAGTAAAATCCAGTTGCAAAGGCTCATTTCACGTGTCCTCCTATCAAACGGGGGCTTAACGCTTTTCAATTTTACATTCGATCTACTTTGAATGATGTCAGCAATATCTTTCTGGTTGTTAAGTTGAAGCACGCATTTATGTTTCTTGATTAATCGGATCATTGAAATTCTGTGGTTGAAAATCATCTAACAGAATCAGTACGTTACAAAGTAAAACATCAGACAGGGCCATCACACATCTCTGAGCACACAGAAACTCAAGAATTTAGTCTTAGTTTATATAAGATCAGGAGTGAACAATTTCATATAGTTGTGTAGTAGTCGTGTAGTAATACTGTCCTCAGTCTGCAATACCTGAAATTTAGTAAATACTCCTGTGTAAAGGCAGTCTTTAGCACTCCAAAAGTCCGCAACGTTCGTAAATGCCAGAAAGCCTCATCACTTACAAGTGCTATCCGAAATTGTACCAGAGTACCTCTTTTATGTTGAAACCTGTGTGCCATCCCATTGGAAATATTTTCACTCTGCTTTCTGTTTGGTGACAGACAGGGGTGTCGTGGGACAGTGGTTAAATTTACCCATAGTTCCGAGATTCACACTTGATGATGGGTGCACTAGTCGTTGCATGCACGCGCACTTTTTGTGCAAATAGGTGCAAATATAGGTTGAAGAAGTATGAGTGCAGAACGCGTTACCTGAAATACATGAGCATCATTTCAATCGCTCGAGTGGCTTGCTACCCGCTACTCGTATCCGAATTATACAAAAACGAATTTGGCTGTGATTCTGTCCGTTTTTCCAGGGGTCTCATCATTAGCATGACCTAGATCACAGTGGAAGTCACTGTCCGCTGGTACCGGACTGACGCGTCTCGGCAAAACTAGACCCTTCGATACAATGCTGTCGACCGAGAGGAGCACATCGCAGGTCACTAAGCCCTTGTTATGCCCATCAGGTCAGTCCAAAATGTTTGCCATAAGCTTCGGTATGATACGGGGCAACTTGGACGAACAAAACAATCCGCATAAAGCCTTGACTGTGAAAGTTTATTTTTAGATGGACGTTACACTTTTGACACAGGAGCTTTTCAGACCAATTGAGTAGTTTACTAAGCTGGTCAGGGTTTAAGAGAGACGGAGGACCTACCGGACCTACCTAATCCGATTAGTACACCGGATAAGTGTTGGATATCAGTCTAAGCGCCTTGACGGTTGGTGTGGTTGTCTAAATCTTACGGCTGATGGGTTGGGGGAATTTCGCATTGTTTTTTATCAGTTTCGGTTTCTTGATCTTCCGGTTCAAGGTGCTTCAACTAATGATTTACCTTGGGTGCCACTGGTAAGTTTTTTTGTTCTGTGTGGGCTTGTAAGTGCTAGGAAAATTCAGCTGGAGAGTGGGTGGGTGAGATCAAGTGGGATTTTCGGTCGGTTGGGGTCATGCACTACTTCTATTGATGACTCCTGTTTCTGTAACCGCACAGCATCACATGTCAGCTCAACTGACCTAACTGTTTTCCGGAAGAGGTCTTGCTGATGGTTCTCTGTCCGTCTTAAAACCTGACCAGCTTGGCAACCTGCACGCTTGGCCTGACAAAACTTTTGTGTCAAAAGCGAAACGTTGCCCAGTTAAAGACCACCTATTGTTTACCAGGCTCTTCTGAAACGAAAAGCCGTTTCAGACCTCATTTGGTAAATGCGACCGACCGTTTAGATTTTGTGGCCTTAAAAAACGCACCTGAATTTCTTCTTGATGTGGCTCATTTGCCACTACACTTGGTTCGTCCGTTTTGGCGGCTCCAGAATTTTCCACGCTTGTGGTCAGTGAAGAGACGACTGTAGTGGTAGCCTTTGGCGGCACGTAACGAACACTAATTGGACTGCTTGTCGTCGCCTCCGAAGTGTCTTCAGAACACGGTGGGGCTGAATGGCTGCGACGCGACGTTGACGAAGACGAGGAGGCAGCTGGATGAGGGAAAGATGAGCTGAGTTGTACTATTCTAAGTAGGGTCTACTAAGAACTAGTTAAGCAAATGAATGTCAACATTTAAACTCGGAAGGCTCGGCTAAAGCCGAGCTAACAGTCAGGCGGTAAATTCACGAAAAGATGCGGAAAGCTAGCATGCACTTCCTGGGAGGTCGACAAGTTACGAACGACTCGAGGACAGCAAGTCGAAAATAGAGAATAACCAACACTGAACACCAGTGTTCCTTCATGCGCGGAGCAAAACACATGTAGCGTATTAATCACTCAAGGTTTCAGGTCTATTCGATTTCATTTCAAAGCATCCGGGTAATTTTTACAAGTTCCTGTAAAATTTTTGCAATGACTTCATAGGAGATATAGCCTTTTAACTAGTTGCATGCCAATGTTCCTGAGAAGAGATTCCATGCCTCCCAGTTTCATATTTTGTCAGTTTTTCCCACACCAAGATGTGTCCTGGATAGAACCGATGCATTTCCATATTGAAACTCGGTAGGGGCTGCGCAATGAATGGTACGAAATACTGCCGGTGAGGGTCAAATCATCATCATAAAATGCTTTGGGCAACCGCAAAAAAACTACGGTCAAAGTGTCCTTCCACAATTAAACAGAAACTTCTGGGGCACTGAGAAGCATTACTGAACTGTCACTCTAGCTGGGAATGGTCAGCATTGTGCGTCTCATTAATATATTGGCATACTGGAGTCCGCGGCCATCCGGCTAGTAACTGAAAACTATATGAACCCTCCACAAGTGACCTGTCACCAATGTGGCTGGCCAGTCAACAACTTGGACTGCCTCAGGGGAAGATGGATGACCCGCATCCTGCCCAATCTGTATCACTTAAAGGATAGTGTTACGGTATTGAACTTCTGCCTGGAAGACCGCGGTTTCGAATCTCCCAAGGTATTCATGACGTTCGAAAGCTGCGCACTGACAATTATTACCAACCATACAGATTTCTTAAACTTTTCAGCACAGGATGTCTTGTCTTGCAGAAAGAAGTCCTGATTAAAACAAAAAAGAAGAGACAAAACATGATGGTAACGAATTTGGTGTGGAAAACAAATAAATTCATAAAGACATCTTACAACCGATTTGATTTAGGAATAGAAATATTTGAGCGTTGTCAAAATAAAGATCAATTTCAGTGGGGTCAAGACGTGACAAGTATTGTTGCCTTATGTACTGTAACGTTCTTTCAGTCCCAGTGGACCATGTATATATTGTTACCACACTGCCTGCATCAAGATGGGAGTTGACGAAATCAAACAGTTAGTTCTAGGGCAAGTTGCTTCCATGTTGAACTGGGCTTTCTATCAGACAATGGATTATTTACTGAGGTTTTCGTTTTTTGTACACATGAATTATCCTTCTAATTGGAACACCAAAAAATTCACTGTCGTCCTCCAGCTCGGGAGATTCTCTACCAAGGCTTTAGATCTTACCTAAGCCCACTTATTCAGGGACTGTTTCTCCGTATTCAGTTGTTTCTGCGCCCTGTCAATCTGGTCTACTTAGCGTCCAACGGATTAAGTGCGCCAAATAAAGTGAACATCTGTGGTCCTTATTGATGTAACAGTAAGGCTCGGGTCATCTTCCCTTCGTTCTCACCCGTAACCGTCGTCCAAAGATAAAACTGATGTTTCCATTGCCTACATGGCACTCAAGAAACACCGTTATCTGCGGGTAAATCTAGTGCCATTTGAGTACTGTTCAAAATAGGCCACTTGGGTTGAGTGGGTTGAGTGACTGTTTCTGTCAAATGTTTTACAACAACAACAACGGGCTGTCATCGTCAGCATACCCCGAAATGGGTAAAAAGCCGTCGCTAACCGGCAGTGAAGTGACGAAAACCTGTTAGACTGCGTCGGATACACTTCTTTCAATGCTCAATGATTAGTGAAATTCAATACAGACTCTGGAGTCGTTGTCATATCCAACTGGTCAGCTACCTTACTCTGATGACTGTTTACTAGCCACATGAACAAGTTAAGTGACAAAATCAACTTATAATTATTATCTGTTTTTCCACAATTCTCAGTCAGTTGGGAACTTCTTTCTAAATGAAATTTGACAGTGACGAAATTCGGACGTTTCTTTTCGTCTGAGGACTTCTCTCAAAGAAAGTTTTCTTTAAAAATGCACCACAATACTTGTTGTTCTAACCAAAACCGTAAATCCTTGAATCTCATGTTTCAAAAGTTTGCCCGTTGTGATCCAACACAGACTTACATAAGCAGTTGCTGTTTTGTGGATTCAGAACGTTTGTTGTCATAGCTTGCTGTCCGTTTGTCATGGTTCTGGAAGCAGGGGAACAGTTGGAATTGGCAAATTGTCCAGCATGTCGCTCAAAATTCAGATCCTGCAGACCCGGAGAAAGTGTTTGTTGTTTTTCCTTCGTATCGGACGGGAATGCAGATGAGGGAGTAGTGCGGTTGCCGTCGTGTGTTTTCCCAATTTCGGTTGCAGGAATAGTCGAAGAGCGCTCACTGCAAATTGCCTCTGCCTGACAGCCAATAGAACTGCCACTTGTTGAGTCAGCGTGCGATGAGACTTCACTGTCGCGAACAATACTTTCATATCCACTGCTCGTATGGCCTCCTCCAACTCTTACACCAACTGAACCCTGTGTAATCACAGATGATTTCACACTCGGAGATACTAGGGTTCGATTTTTAACATTTGACTCTGTGATCATCGCACAAGCTCCAACAGAATCGGTTACCGAATACTTGCGATATGGTTCCAAGGGAATTTTACAGTCTGTCCGACTTGAACTGCAACGTGTTACGTTTCTGCCATGTAAACCACATCGAATAGTCTTGTGCTCATCCAGTGTACCGAATTTCATGCCAGCCTCAGTCGCACAGTCACACCTCCTGTGGAAACAAATTCGACATCGATGTTTGGTCACAGTAGTTGAGCTGACTTGGTTAGACTCAGTATGGCGTGCTCGATTAGGCCGTCGATAGTGTGGGCACTGATACTGGTGACCTGGACAAGAAAATCCTTCGTGGATCTCTGTTCCGACTTGTGGATAAGGATTGCTGCTGCATTCGCTTCCGTGGCCGCTACTTGACTGCTTTGACGAGAATTTCGGACTACCATGCTTCATATCGGGCCATCTGGTAGAGTGCATCTTCCGAGATGAATGGGAAGGTATACGTGGACATGGTAATCTAGTTCCTTCGGCACACGTGCGGCGTGTTGCGCAATCATGTTGCATTCCAACATCCGCTATTCTCACAGATGTGTGAGTCACTTGTTGTTTGAATGGGCTAGTTTCCGCTGGCCTGAACTCAAGGCTAGCAGGCGCTGCAATCGATAATCGGGGCGCATGGATTTGCGCCGTAGTTGGGTTGGTCTTGTTACTTTTCAGTTTGTGCTTCTCGTTGTCAAGAGGTCCAGTTTTCTGAATTGCATCATGTACTTTTTCTCTTCTTTTCCCGAACAGCGGGCTAGTTAGAAAGCCCAGACGACCTTTTGAGGACTAGAAGGTGGGAAATGGAACTGAACATTAGGTTATAGTTTTCTGAATGACACGTACCTACATTTGTACTGACCAAAAAGTTTCATAACTGACACGAATGCAGTGTTTACGAGGAACTGACAAACAGCATGACCACAGGAAGAAAGCGAAACATAAAAACTATTGACTGTAGCATAGAACCCTACTAGTGTGATCAAGATAACACCAACAACGAGTGCTGAACTTAATGCAGTTGCTTATCCAGAGATACAGAGCAGTCGCATGTGACTTAATCAACTAAAAAGATTGTTTGGTTGACCAATGAAGCGAGTGCCTGTTTATGCATTCATGAGACCTCTATTTGCCACACTATTTTGCTCTGTAGTGTTTGTTCAGGCGAAGTTATCGCAGGCAAGGTTGCCCATGCCACCAAGTGTGTTCTGATTGGCTAAGTATGTTCAAAATGGATTGAAAGCTGTTTATCGCTCGTCAGTAATGAGCTACTGGAGTGACTCATCCATTAATGTGGGACAAGAATTTAGACAACCCATGGGCATACAGTTCAGACGAAAAAACAGACGGTACCATCCCGGATCCCGGGACATTTGCTGTATGACGGGGATTAATCTGATCGGTTGGCTAATGAAAGATGTGTCGCAAAAGTACGTTATTTGGTCAGGCTAAAGATACAACACCTCCTGTGTTACGCACTGGGGCATAGTGAACATGGTCGACTGGAATGACCACTTTCACTGGTGCGTCTCATGTATGCAAGTAAAAATGTCGCCACAACTTGGTCTTGATGAGTGACATGGATATGCTCGGTTTACGGCATATAATTGTACCAAAAATGAAATCATACTGTAACTTCTAGAAAGTAATCAATCTTACTTTGGAACGGGCTTCTTTGGTGTTTCTTGTTTTTGCACCTATGATCATCACATGCTTTTCACCAAGTTCAAAAGGTTGGTCGGAAGGATGTCGAGCCTTTGGATTACAAATGCCTGTTTCATCAGAGTGAACACTATTCAACGAAGAACAATAACTCCTTGGTCTTTGTCGAGCTTTGGGTGTTTCAAGAGAGACTTGTTTTTCATACATCTTTGTTTTGTCGTTAGGTCGCCCCAAATGTTTGCCGAATTCTGGAGAGCGATATTTCTTCTGTAAACTGTGATGTATATTTGCACAAAGGAATGAGGGTTGGATGGAACCATAGATTTCATCCTCCGCCCCGTGTCTGGCTACATGCTTTGTGCCAACTGTTTTATTTTTGGGGCCGCAGAAAGTAAAATGCCTGCATCGGGGATGCTGATAGAGCTTAGTACAAAGCGGGATCGGTTGGTTTTCTAGGTGTCGCTGCAATATATCAGCATTTAGCCCTTGCTCCTGGAGGTGAAGGTGGGGATTAGATGAGCCATCTGGACGGCGTAGTTCTAGAGATCCTGGGAAATCACTTTGTTCTCTGGTGGTTGGAATTTCGGAGCTCAGAATATTTGGATGTGTAGTGGAAATATCGTTCGAAGCCAGTGTGTGCAGCGTAGCTTGACTGGTTAGTTGACGAGTGCCAGATTGTTTGAATCCTCTGGGGGGTACAGATCTTCCTCGACGATGTCGATAGTTACCAGGGGACAGGGTAGGAACACACGGGACAGGAATTTCTGTGGCTGACATGGTTGGTTCTGTTTCTGTTTGAGGAATAGCGTTTAGTGTGCTGAAAGTGTTTGCGTGCAAGCAGGTCGTGGGTGGCCTTACGATTGTTGTATCGTTTGAAAGTCCAGCAGGAAACAACAACCTGAGGACTCGCATCTTAGTTCCTTCAGTTTTATTTGGATTCCGAATTGGGTTAAGCAAGCAAGCGCCATCATTCGATGTTATCTTTCCTGTTTTAACACCTCGCTGTTCCGCTACTGTCGTATCGCCAGTTTCCATCGCAACTGACTTCACCCACTTAGCTATGCGAGCAAAGTTTGAGTTAATTTCTTTTGATGAAAAGTGGTCATCACTGTCGCATATTTCGCCAGGTTGTATCATTCTGTTTGGCTTCTGACTTGCTAACTTATTGCATTTCTGACAAACTGTTTCACGAATTTCGGCCTGAGCACTGTACAAAGAGAGGTGATTGAAATTAACGTGTTAAAGTACTCTCAAAACGTACTACAAACGTAATAATTTGTGCCTGGATCAAAAGAAATATTCTACACCATGTGGTTCATTCATGCTAGCTTTCCTGCGGTAGGCAAATCTTTTGCTTTCCGAGTGTTGCGTTCACAAAATTCCACACATTTCATTGTGCATAACCACTGTGGCAGCTTGGCTTTCATCGGATCCTAACCAAGTCCTGCGTGAAAAAAGATATTTACCTTTTTGCGGAACCTGCTGTTTCGTTTAGATCAAGAATCGGCTTAACTTAGCCATCCGTTGAAACATGGCGCTGAATCTTGTCCAACGTGAGAACGAGTGGCCCTCTACGGATTCGCATACACCCCAGTTATTCGAGATCTCTGCAAACGGACCGTAGTCAACAGAGTGCCTTAAAAGCTAGGCAGTCTTTCTTGTGCTTTACTGCAAAAACAACTAAAATACGGACCTTCCATGCTCCAGGAACCAATCAGTATTTGGTACAAATGCGACCTTGGAGTAATATGGGTTGTAAAATACGGCTTTTACAAGCTAGGTGGTTTCAACAACTGGCAAAAGGCACAATGTATGGACGCCTATGTATGGATACACAGAAATGATGAAAGATCATAGTACCACCTACCGTACAGACTTCATAAACATAGAAGTAGTTTCAGTTGGATTTGAGCTAATGGTTTCGAGGCTAATCATGGACATTCAAGTAATACGACAATCGCAGATGATTTACCATAAACTTCAATCATTTGGGCATGCTGAAGGTGGGAATGTTTCGCTTGTATAACCACTGATTCTCGTACATGACCTGATAAGTCGCAAACTATAGACTTGAAATCCAACAGTTTGTCGCCTGATGGTGCATCGGATCCTGGAAAGCTCGACAGCACAAAGCCTTTCACCTTTCCTCGAAATCTTTCAATCAGCGTATATGGAGAAGGCACGTAATTCTTTGGTTAACAGTTTCACATTATTGACCGTGTGACCACCGAACAGTCCCATCCTTCCACACACATACTTCATAAGTCGAGATACGAAAGAAAGACATTATGCGGTTGGGTTTTTTGGGCCTCGACCACATCCTTAATGTAACTGTACATATAGTTCCTTGTCATGAAATGGTTTCTGAAATGGTGCCAATCTAGGAACGACCGTTACACAGGGAGCACTGCACTTTGAAGCAATTCTACTCATCTGCCGGGGAATAGAGGAATCTTCCTGAGTAGGCTGCTTGATCAAAAACAAACCTGATGCTACGAGGACGAAAAACTCATCAACCTTGGGAAACACGTTTTCTGGAGTTCATCTTAGCGTTCTGCATCACCAGGTGAATGTAAACGAGTTAATAAAAAAATAGAAATCATAAGGTGGAATGATATCCGGTTAACTGCGAGGATTTTTCATTTTTCTTACGGACAGTACTACTTCCATCGTTAGCGTACGCCTGCTCGACCAGATGACCTGACCATGATTAAGCCCAGTCTAGGTAGGCCTAGTGGTTCTCAAATGTAATCAATACAGTATCACCTAGGCCAGTCTATATGCATCTGGCATGCTAAGCGGCAAGTCAGCCAGAGGCACAAGAAGACATTTGTGCGCAAATATTACACTCTGCGTGTATTACCAAACTGGACCAGCTTTCCCATGATCAGACAACGACAGCTGGATGGTCGGCTGCCTCGTCGGGACAAATTATTTTGTGTCTGTCGGTTTGCGTGTGCCTATGCGGTTCTCTATATCGGTGGGAGGACGAAACAGTTATCTAAACAAATTTCTGGACTTGATCTCTCTAGGCTAAGGAGAGATTTCTCGTTATGTGCGAATGACTAGTTCTTGCTCACTAAGTAGATGGAGGATATCACAGTCTTCAAAATCTCCAAAGAGATCAGTCAAAAACTGACAGGCTTCGCTGCAGCCCAGATGTAAAATATGGCTAGAGTTATTGCATTTATAGGCCACAGTTATGCGTTCATAAATATTTCCCTCGGGATCATGCTTACCGTTACCTAACAACAAGTGTACAGGCATCATGCGCCAGAGGACACAGCCGGCCCAAATGAACATTCTCAGTGAACTACGCTCAACACGTTGCCCAAATATGTCCATTGATTCATCTTTCTATTAGTCATTCGACCCATCTATCACACTTCTTGACCGATTGCTCTCACTAGCTTTAGGTACGCTGTTTTTCAACCCTTAGACAAGCACGAGTTTGACAGTAGGATGTTGGAAAATGGTCTTCCACTCAAAGTGAATTCGTGCGTTTCCACTGACTTTTTCGTACAGTTTCGATCAGGTTTTGGATGCATGGTAATAAATATTTCAGTTTTTCATGACGGCAGGATGTCATCGAAACTGAAACAGATTGACTACCCAACGGACATTCAATAAATGTTTTGTGAGAATGGATAAGACAGGGATCATTCTACCACTGTGGCGAACACTACTAAGCTACCTTTTAACTTCCTCACACAACAGTTAACATGAAACACCAACCATTGCCTCATGTTCGGTTTATAGTCTCTGCATGCTGTTATTTTTACGAGTGAGCGCGTTTGATTATTTCAGACTTAATGATAACCAAACGTGAAAAATTTCACGAAGATGGTTGACGTTGGACAGGATCCGACTCAGCCTACGGGATTGTACAGAGAACTGGTTATGCTGTCTAGCCCTCATCAATAATAGCTGAATATTTGTTCCTCTCCTTTTCTATTGAGATAGCTTCCACAATGTGATCGAATTTGCCTGATGTCTGAGGTTGTAGTCAACAGGAAGTGAGACATCGGTTTGATTAATTCTGCTGTGTTGTAAAACCACAACCCTTTTTCTTAGGTGTTCTTCTGTGACCTTTGTTCGAGTTCGCCCAGGCAGCGTGGTAATGACACATAGTGGAGAACGTGGCGTCTGTTATCTCGGGTACACATAGAAAAGCCTACTGAGTATCTACACTCTTCATCGCACAGTAACAAAAGCGGCAAGCAGTCTTCGTATAATTCAAACATCCAAGGAATAGATGGTGCCGCCGTTGACGTTTTTTGTATCGTCCGATTGTATTTTCTTGATTTATGGCACCGTACTTGATTGTCTTCTATTACAGTAAATATCCTGAATATTCGTACCATTTCCGCATAGCTCATTATTAAGGTGTTTGAAAAACCATAGCCGAACATTTCACTTCGGGGTAAAACTTACTCAGCACCGATTCCTAGAACAAGTGACATTCCAAGGCAGACGAAGCAAGTGACACTTTTGCGAAATGACAGGCGACTTACGCAGATACGTACGGCCGATTGATAGCCTTTTCAGCATCGGTAGTGGGACCACCGATGAGATAATTAGGAGTTGCGGCTGGATGTTCCATGTGGGCGTGACCATTTTGTATGAGCTCTACTTTACGATTTTCATCATTTGGCAATTTCGTTTCTCCCACCTTTTCTGCATACTGAAATTGATAAGTAGAAGCGACGTCAGCCTAACACGGACAAACGGACTTTGTAAATAAGATGTATCTTCTGAGATACCACCCTTTTGTGGAACTTAAAATATAGTTCCATTAGGTCACAGTAAAATAGTTATATAACCATAGATTTTGAGATATGAAGTATTCCACGCTCAAGCCAGTATGTTGCAACGATTGCACAGTCCAACAGTTTCCTTCTTTAACAGTCGGCAAAAACGCATCTTTTTCGATTTTCAAAGGCAGATTGTGACAAACAAGTGGAAAATCCACATAACTACATTTGCATTGTTCCCCGCACATATGTGCCGAACAATAAGCCATTTGAGCTATTTTCTCAATAAACAAAATTTTCAGCATAAATGTTAATTTTGCTCATAATCAGTGATATACTGTCTGACCAAATCCGAATAGCTAAATCCAAAACCTGTGGATAGGTAAGGTGTACCATGTCTACTGCTGATGAGCATACAGACAATCGGAACTCCCTTGATTAGGAAACGAAAGAAACTCACTAATTGTTTAGATAAAGGACTTCGCTCTTCAGTGCGTCGCAAGCCACTATGTGAGTCCTGGAATGCAACCCTGCCTTGTTAGGCGAACTAGCGATCCAAGTGGTACAAAGTAGTAGATGTTTGCATATCAGCAACATAACCACAAGTATTTATCCACGACAGCGGAATGCAAGCGACAGAGCGTAATTACCACTTTCTAGCCTTTTTTATGTGGAAACTTCATATATGACGTATAATGAAATACTTCAAAACAAAAGTCTACATGCGCAAATTTGCGTATAGATAAGTTCTCATCATCCATCAAGTCAACAATCTTTTACCGTGATCACGATTTCACCAGGGGATATTTTTTTAGGTCAGGTCATGGAAATCGAACATTCGAAAATGATATGATTAACATTAGTTTGCCTTGTGGGGATTAAACAACATTTGGTAGTTGCTGTTTCTAGATATCGTTATACTTTCGGACGACAGTGTTCATTTCTGGCAAACGAATGGTGGACCACCCATGCACATGAAAATGGCAAAACGAGGTGACACCGGTGCTCCGTTTGTAGGGTGATATAATATAGTTGTTTTAAAAACCACCCGAGTTTGAGAATCAAAGAAAGAATTATTTGGATGCAGATTCTACAGGTCTCGTAAACACCTACTACTAATACATATTTGTCCCGTTTGTTCCCCGTTTGGTGTGAGTTCACGAGAACAATTAAGCAGGAACAGGCGGAGGACTCTTCAAACGGGAGAAATGCTGATCTTGAGAAAATTGGGGATGTGTGAACGTTCTGAAAATATACATATATATATATGATCGTTGGTTTGTTCGCTGAGCTGGGCAAATTGATTGCAAACGTTTCATCACCAACCGAGATGACATCATCAGTGTTAGGGAGCTTAGTGCAGGGTAGCTACCAAACCAACAACCATCCAAGCTACCTGAGTTACCAACGTTCTTTTCAGTAGCAGAGAGATATACGCTTACATTCTACTAGGTTTCAAGAACTAAACACCGGTGACTGCGGTACACTCTTACTGGACACAGAGCACTGCACAGAGTTGAAAAACGAATACTCACTTGTTCGTCTACTTCGATCGAACTCGTCAGAACTCGATGTTTTCGTAACCATTCGGTGACAAACGGGTTGAAGTTTAGGGGGTTATGTGTGCGGTAGGGTGACTTTTCGTGGTGCTGTTCATGTGGCCCAGGACTCGGATGGTTTGATTCCTCGACAGTCAGGTCATTTTGGATGGATATGTCTGCCTCCTGCGTTCTGATTCTAGTTTGATTTGTGACAAGAGGCAAAAATGTTGACCTTCCCCTTGTCACAAGTGCGTCAGTCGCGGAACATGCTGAACAGCCCACAATTGGCTCAACCCATTGCCCGGTTAGATGCAATTTACCTTGATGGATTGAAAGTGCAAATGATTAGTAGATAGTTCCGAAATTTCCGCCGAAACCTTGCCAACATACACACAATAAAATAATTCAGAAGACCAAGTAAAGTCAAGCTGGCTCATTTTGTGGCATAAAGGAACACTAGGGATATTCTCCGGGAAATCAGCCTTCAAACATACCTCGTACGGTTGTGACCTCTACCTTCTAACAGAGCATTCTCAGCTGCTTGTTTAAACGCTAGCAAAACTGGAGTATATCTAGATACTATTCATGGTTTGTTTTCCACGTGTTGAATACTGGTGCAAGCACATTCTTCCAAATTTTCTGATGTACGCAAATCATTATTCGTGTCTGATAACTCTGGCTAAAGTCAGCCAAGACCAGTTGATTTTGCTTACGGGCAAATGCGTAAGTGATACAATGGATTGCAACCCCAGCTGAGAAACTGCAAGCTCTAATTTAATGTTCTGGGCAATATCTACGACTTTGTGGCAACTCGATTCCGTCACACACTCAAATTCATCGTATGCTACATCAAGAGCATCATTTGAAATCGGCTCACTTCTTGAGTAATTGGGACTTCAGACAAATTCCTCCTCATTTGGGTATGGCAATGGTTTTCTTTTCTTTTCCCTACTTTGCAATCAGTATCCAATGACCGTTCTCAAGAAGCTTGCGTTCAACGCTAGGAACACCGGGTCGTATGAAAAACCGATAGCATCAGTAATCAAGAGTTAATCCATCTGTGACTAAGTTCACACCTGCCTGTACTTTGCCTTCCTAATGCAGTGAAACCTCAAAAAAATACTATTCTGTAGCCACTTTCTATCTCTAAGAAATTGCCACTGAAATACATACAGCCACATAGATGTGTCAAAACATTCCAAGCATTTTATTGGACTAAGGTGGCATCGGTCGGAACACCTATCACTCAGTTAGATATTTTGATGCAAAAGATTAATTGGTGCCTTGGTGAATGTGAGCAAGGATCCTTACCTAATTCGGTGGGAACTTCATTAGCTGTCAACCGATCACACTGGGCACATGGACTGAGTCCTGGGAAGTGCCCCGTCATCTCCTGCGTGCCACTGACTGTTTGCAAAAAGCCTTGACCACCTTTATCTACCGCGCTTTCATCAGGTGGATGCGTATTGCCATACAACCCGTAATCATGTGTTTGTGAAAAATTGTGCGATTTTATTCCGGTTGATAGGACTTTATGGCATGGGGGTGTAGAGCTCTCGCTAAAACCGATAGTTCGATCGCCATAAACTTCAGTCTGTGCTGAACAGTCTTCCACTGCCCATCGATCGGCAGTCTCTTCCGACTGCGTATTCTGCAGAAAAAAATTGTAAAACAGGTGATGAATGACATTCAAAAATAACTGACAACGAAGTAACCCAACTGGGAAGAGGCCCGGAGAAAGTGTACGGATTAAGGCATTGCTAAGTAGCTTTTACTGATTTAATAAACACGAATTAGTGATTCCATAAGACCTTTATCTCAAAAGATATCAGTTTTTGCTGATCCATGAATATTTTGCCAATGGCAACGGTTCTTAGATTTTCTATTTTATTGAACTAAGTTTCAGAAAAATGCTCGAAAAGATCCATTTCTGGCTTAATGGCTTCCAGGCACAGATTCGTCGATAAACTTCATATTTCTCCAGGCGATATCGCGTTGTTGAAAGCCTGCAATTCGAAGCTTATGCTCCACATGCTGCTTCTCCTCACTCATATTTGACTTTCGTAATATAATCTGTAACGTACATCACTAATTTTGCTCCTTAAAAAAGTATTCCCTCGCAACAACTAGCTGGGAAGAGAGGTAAGGTGATGTCCTCGAAATCCTCGCATTTTTTGCTCGTCTTCATTTTGGGCAATTTCTCCTACCGTTCTAACTTTTTCATGCTGATAACGACACCTAAAACACTTCTCGGGAAGGTCATACTTTATTTTCAGGCCCACGCGTCACATCTGTCTTTGTATTTCTCACCAATTTGCTATCGTTTACTCAACCAAACGTCTCATACCCTCCACCCATAATTTTAACTAGCATGATGGAACGATAATTTTAAGAGTGCCTTAACAAATACACATGTTCCTATTTCCCTCTGCAGGAATTCAGTCGTTCTCAGCTCGTTGCCTCATTAAACCTGGTACAAGCAGGACAAAACTTCAAATGGTCTTTCCCACTTCGTCGCATTTTTTTGCTTTGCTTTGCTCCACAGGTTTTGTCATCAACCACGGTTGTAGCTTCCTACTGGACATTCGTTATGGCTGAGCGCGACGGCGTAGTGGTCGGATGATGAAACTTTTCCAGGGAGACTATGTCATAGATGGTGGCTATTCGACAAAAAAGTTAGCGCTCTGCAAAGCAAGGCTAGCGAAGGGAGCTTATCGGGACATTCATGAAAGTCATGATCAGCCCTACTTGAGACACTGTGGAGAATCTGATGTCCCTACTTAATTACGGTCAGTATCAAACGATTCCCAAAATCTTCGAGTTTGGAAATTGTAGTTGGATTTAATAGTTCGCCCAGTCTTTCCAGATCACGTTGAATTTTCAATAACACGATAATAGTCGTGTATTCACAATGATATATTAATTGTCGTTCCTGTTCAGGACCGCCATTTACAAAAGCCTAGTTGCACAACAGTTAAGCAACATTCGGAATAATACGTTGCGGAGCACATCCATGTAACGGGTCACAGGATTGTCTTATGTTGTTACTATCTTGTTGCTCCAGTGGACTATAAAGCCCGTAGTTCTCAGTAAGTCGATGCTGATCAAACTACAGCAAAGGAAACTATGTTCATGGTGTAGCCCTGAAGCTGATCCAAACACGTTCTTCTTTCGAAATACAAGGTGACCTTCCAAATTTTCGACCGATTTTCCCTATCTCCAGACAAGTGGACGTAAATACCATTGTTAAAACACTCAAGTTGTGACTGCGTCTGCGGGAGATCCGACGAGTCAGATGACAATGACGTGCTGCATGTGCGTGTGATTTTTTCCGGAGGTTAGTTTGTTAATCACATGACACGTGAAAAGATGGGCGACAAAAAGGACCACGACCTACACAGAACAGATAGTCTGACACCCATTACCGGCTGGACACCGAAATGCTAGAGCACCGTGTTTCGTTATTTAAATTTTATAGTAAAAATTCTTAATTAACTTTGCCTGGTCGCACCAATTAAAACGAACTATGTGAATACAGTAGGGAACCTGTTTACGTTTTTGGAGGACACAGTGACCATTGGAGAAAAATTTGTGCAATTTGTAGACGCTATTCATTTCTACAAATAAGCTGTCATTCTTTCAAGGGAAATTCAATGCTCGCTCTTACCTTATCTTCCATTGTCAGACACTCCCTTTTCGTGGTGCGCGATTGGCATGTCATTTGAATCGGTTCCGCGTTCACCAACTTCTTTGGACTGAAATTCGCTTTCGGCCCATCAACCCATTGTTCCTTTTGTGTACTCAATGTTTCAATTGCATTTTTCACAGCTGCTCTGGACCAGGCGTGGACATTTCCACGAGTATTGGCGCGCCTGAACTCCACGATCGTTTTCGCACGCCCTTCAGGTCTTTCTTTCGTGGACGCCTTAATCTCATTGCAATCTCCCGAACCTGTTGGCGCCTGAGTTGCATCGCTGGGAAGGGAATTTTCAGTTAACTGGTTCGGAAGTCCACTGTCAACATTGTCCTGATTTTTGAAGTAAAGTGAAATAAATTCAATGAAAGAAGAATAACGACACTACGATGGCAAGTTTGATTCAAAAACAGTATAGAAAAAAAACATATTCACTACTTCTGAAAAACCCTGATGAATAGATCGCGCGCTGGCAAGCAATCCTCGTTCGCGTCCCAAATGTTCAATACTATTTTCAACATCATCCGCACTTGTTTATGGCTCAGAGGACACTCTACGTGAAAACGTGGTTTTGGATGGATTCTATTCACGCAACGAATTTAATATAGCGGTCATGTGGTAGAGCGGAAGACTTACGGAAGGTTAGCCGTAGATTGAGACACCCCAGGCACAATTAGGCGGGGTTTGTTGAATTTGTGCAGCAGCATACAAAGACATATTGTGAAATAAACGCACGTCGTATGATTGGACGTAAGTTACGTTTCTGTTCACATATCCGTAACCATTCCGGTTCTTTGGTTTAGAAATCATTTCCATTAATTAGTTCCGTTTTGCCAAAATATAAGGTACCCAGTCGACGGCATGACTTGGAGTAACCGAACCACTACCGTGGCTAAAGGAAGATCACACACGTGGCTGAAACTTCCAATACTCTGTATACGAAATGAGAAAGTAACCCAAGCAACCTTAAACTATAGTTTTTTAAACTTTTCTGCATGAATCGATGGTCTATGCGTCTGCTGTGATCTTGGAGGCAGTTGAAACCTTGAGAAAGTAGCTTGACACTATCCTGAATACGACCCAGTTACAATTGAAAAGAGTGCTCACAATCCTTGCTAGTGTTCATATTCGGTCAAAATGGCTCTACCTTTTCGGTCTGTCCGAGTACTCAAAGCTATAAGATCGAAACCATTCAATAATGGGTGGTGTAAAATGAGACTGATATCGCAGAAAACTAGACTGAAGTATCCAAAAACAGTAGTTACAACAGTAGACGACCTGGGCGGCAATACTAAATGGAAAATGAGTTGATCCATATCTTAAGCATAGATCGGATAACAAAGCTGCCGACACTTCAAAAGATAGGCAAATGTAACCAAAACCAAAAATGTAACAAAACCGCGCTTGTCGTAATCCTGTTCACAGTTGCTTATTGTTTGGTCCGCCTATTCCACATACACGGTGGGACTGTGTCCGTCTGCCCGAGGTGTCTATATTCTCGTGTGTAAAGTGGGCGTCACGTGCAAAATACAAGAATTCATGTTGTCTGACCAAGGGTGGGTCGTATGCCATCTATATCTGACTATCTGTCAAAGCCAGGCGATTCGCTCACTTAGAGAAAAATGTAGCAGCTGGTGCACATAATACTCACTGGCTGCGTCTCTCCAATGGAACCATTGATAATTCTGCATGGACCTGGTTTGGATTGCTGAGACTCTATCTCCGCTGCCATGCTTCCGTGATATTCATGTCGTCCAAGAAATATCACAGTATCACAAGATTGCTCACTGCTTGACGTGTAGTCACGTTCGGATGAATGTGTACCATTGAGCACATTTGATCTTCTTTTTTCGGCCTTGGTCCTGTGAAAGGCTGACCGCCTGGAGCCTGAGTATGGGCCTGTATGCATTCGAATTCGGTTTGCCCGTCTTAAACCGAAACTGTCACACGATGAGCTGTCCTCAGAACTGGTACCATGACAGGGTTTGTCTGCAGTGCCGCTCATTTCAGACCCGGCCGATACAAGCCTGGATGGATTACGCCGCTTTCGGTGGTGTTGAATGCGCTGAATGAGCTGGAGAAGCTGTAAGCGTTTGGAATGACACAGGTTAAAATGGTAGGATAAAATATTTTTCCAAGTTTATTCTCTAATAATTTCCTTTTACGCCCACGTGATCAATGTCTTTCATTGCTCCATTCCCTTCATGGGGTCCGAGTTCATTGCCAACAGCTCAAAAAATCACAGAACATGAATCATGCATACGAATAAAACAAGGAAAGATGCGCCACTAAACGGTAGCACACGCCGGTCATCTGGCATATCATATAACCAAATTTCAAAGTGGACAGACCCTCGTTACGGTACGTGAATCTACTCTTTACAGGCCAATACATTCGGACTTTGTCTAAGTGAGCAAATGCTCATGACTCTTCCGAAAACGCGATACTACGGTTATATTTGTAACAGTGTTTTTACTACACCCAAATAGGCGTCCTTTGCAGGTTTCTGGGTTGAATAAATAACATAATACTGCCGCAGAATATCGAAGTATTGCAGTATACATCAGGCGGTACTGCTAGTATATACCTGAAAACACCGAATTCAACATTGTTTCGTTCCTTACTGTATCCTAACAGCATCCTTCACGCTTTCATGAAACTTGACAGACAATTTAAGAAGCAGTCGCTTGTCATGCATCGTCAGATGAGTTACGCCCTTACATCCGTTGAAGAATAGTTACTGACGTGGGGAGAAAAGTCTGACTTTCATGCAACTGGTACAGTGACAATCGACCAGCAAAGATTATTCAGTCAGATAATGTCGTGTTTGACAGTTTCTTCTGTGTCAGCCGATTATTCCCGCCAGGTGAGGCAATCTAACGGATGAGATCTATAAAAATTTACCTTTTTCTGTGTGGAGGATGGCGTCATGCTGACGGAACTATGCATTATTACTGGAAACGCATGATAAGCGGTGGCTAACTTGGATAAAGCGATCGTTCACGAAATGAACGTTGGCGTGATAGATTACGATTGAGCAAGAATGGCGAAGATTCATTTTATTGTGCGTGCTGATACTTCGCTGTAAACAAAACGCCAGCAAACCAATCTCGAGACACGGGGTTGGCAAACTGTATTCTGTTCTTATGGGTTGAGTGGTTTCGTTGACCACCTACCAACGTGTTGTGGAAGAAAAAAACTTTATTTAAAGAAAAATGATTCTGTGAAACGGATTCCACAAGTTTTGCTCTGTAATCTCAGATTTGACAAACAGAATTTGTCAGCTTGAATGAAATCTCAAAGCCTCACAAAGTCGTTGTCTCACAAGTGATATAAATCCCAGGACAAGGCATTACCCTTCAGTCCTGGTACTAAAAAACAAACCCCGTTCACTGACTAATGTGAGTTTTGCTGAAGATTTGCGAATGGTGCACTGATACTGAGTCCAAATAAGAATGAAAGGGATGCACAACAAACTTCCAACTGAAAAGTCTCTGCTCGACGGTCAAGCCAAAACCTGACCACGTGATGGTGATTCTGTCTTTTGACCTTCAGCTACAACCCGGGAAGCTGTGAAACCAAATTGCCTCGGAGATTCATTAAATGAGCGCTACGGGTGATTTCCAGGAAGGGTGCAGAGCTTCTCGGTTTTCGGCCTAAGAGTGGCTTCATTTATGAGAGGAAATCGCGATTGAAACTCCTAAATCGGATACTATCAGCGAACTATGTGATTGGACTTTACAATGTCAACCATGATTATTTTCCACTCCCTTTGCATGTTAGAAAACACAGCTTTTGTGAAAAAGGAGTTTGTAGTAATTTTTCACCAGTCTTCTGACAAGTCCACTAATAATAAACGCACTACTTTTTCGATGAGTGTTATGTCGTCATATTCTTACTTTTTAGGGATCCGGGGTTATGGAGAAAACTGTTTTTTGTCCCATTGTCAGACCACATTCAGCAAATAACTCCTTATTTGTCCAGCTTTTTGGGCATAAATGACACATTTGTGTGCCATTTTCAAGAGCACTAGCCGTTCAGTCAAATGACAAGCTTGCACTTCTCTTTGAGTCACAGTAAGTGCTTCAACGACGAAACTTCCGCATCCAACGGGATCCTCAATTTTCTCCTACTGATTAGTTGAATTGTTTACAAAACTATAGTGTTTCTTGAACTTTCAAAACCCAACGTTCTCATCCAACACCTAGCTATTTTCCTACCTAACATACCTATCAACACAGTGACATCAATCTTGGAAGCTATATTCTTTCAATGCGAACTTAATCTCAGGAAAACATGTTGGGTAAACTTCTTACCAAGAATTAGTAAAGTAGGACACATTACGCAGTTCTCTTCTGCATCGGTTTATAACCCTAACTTCGACTGTACTTGCGCTGTACGTCGGTGTTCGCCAAGAGGCTACGCTGTAATATCCAGTACCAAATCAATACCACTTGCCAGCAGAAAATGGACAGTTAAAATGTCAAGCATCATTAGCCGCTGTATGCTAGTGGAGCAGTGCAACAGCGTACCATAACCTTAGGGAGCAGGCGATGGATGGCGTCGACGTCAGTGACCCGAAGCACATCATGCACATCGACTCAGATCTGGGACAAACCAGCCACAGTTCTCTACGGGCTTGCCGTACTAACAACACAGGCCAAGGGTCACGCACACAGCATGACTCATCATGCTTTCGAGGTTGAACACGACGCAAATCTGTGAGGCCTGTTCCGTTTCGGTTCGGAGGTAACCGCGCGACCCTCCATACACCCAACACATGCGGAACAATGCTGCTCCACAAAAATGTATTTTATTCACAGCTTGATCGGTCTCAAGTTTGAAAACACCATACAGTTCAAAATGTTATGCTGCGATAACCGGAACACAGTAGATTTGCGAGCTATTCACAATGTTTACGATTATCTTCGACTACAGGGTTATTCCGTTGTTCGGTTACTTTTCAGATCACCCGGGGCTCTTTATAATGGCAGTCGAAACGCACGAAACGCACTTTATGCAGTCGAAAGAAATTAACCTTGAAGCGCTGTACTAGTATTCACTGAAAATAGAAATTTGCACTCCGTCATCGGCATTGACAATGGGTGCGTGTATTTGTTCCTCAGGACAACCGGACCAGAATCTGGAGGTGCATATTAGTTACGTTTTTCGGGGCATACTAAAGTGGCTCCACCACGTACTGCATAAAGTCGTCACAGCTGTTTGCTTATTATTTTGCATAATGTATAATGTATAGGTGATTTTTCCTTCAACGTCAAAGCTCCTGAAGCTTGCAAATAGAAAAAGCACAAATCAAAATTGATCCACTTGCGCCACAGAGCATGATGTATGCAATCGTTTGACCTTCACGTAATAAGAAGAGTCATCTTATGGCGGCTAAGTTTTGTGACAGGATGTGATGTTATATACCACATGAAGTTGGGAATCTGGAAACTCTAACTATTTGAACCTCTGCAATGATCCGAGTGGCCTAGGGTGTTCGAATAAAACGTCGCCTTAAATCTTCATTTCCCAAAATGGTTTCCCTCACTTAGGCCTGTGCGGTTATCAAATTATCGTCCATTGTTACCATTCCCGGGGTACGAAGTTTTCAGTTGCAACATGTAATTCTTATTCTGATTGCGTCGATAGCACTTCGCGAATCGGTACCAAAATCTACCTACGAAACGAAGAGATAAACAAATAGTCAGGAACATAGTACGGAACATAGTACGTAGCGGAACGACCAGACTTGGCAGAAGTCTTGGTCTTATGCCGCATATCAGATGGATTTTGGACGAAAATGTGCGCTTTGTCTGAAGTCTGAGTAAAAAATCAAGCACATTTTTCTGGAGAATTTATCCGTGCAACATTTTGCTAAATAAGTCTACTCAATATTTGTGAGTGCGCATGAGCGACTGGTTGTGAATAGGTCCAATCCAAAGAAATGCCAATTGTGCTCCTGCCTCCCCAACTGAAATCAGCTCACTTAGATATCGAGAACAAGGATTAGTCCAAAAAGCACCAGGTATTGTATTTTTCGGCAGTTAGACGTAAATCCTGTCTCAAATTCCGTTACGAATTTAATTTGATACTCAATATTCATTCCTCAAGCCACATGCAGTACGTAGTGCAGCAGTGCTCGCCAAACACTTCTATATATTTTTCCCAAATCTTCTGTTCACATAGAACGACTAACGGTTTTTATTTTGTACGACGCCATGCCAAAATGAAGGAAAATGGCAACGCAAAGGTTTTACGCCCACACGCACGCACTGCAACCGGCCACTAACTGAATAACAATACACCACGTAACCATCCATTAGGTGATGGTGACAACAGTTGTGCGATTCAATCATTTATGTCTAGCCCCATTAGAGCTATGAGTGACCGCTGGTTTAGTTTTTCGCTGCTGCTGCTGCTCCTAAGCTGTTGATGTTTACGTGTCCTCAACTTCCTACGTGCCTCAGGGACAAATCCCGTTGTTGTCTAATCACGGTGCAGAAATTCAACAAGAACAGCAACTGCCAACACACAGTAAGCAGAAGAACATGAAATCCTTTAAAAAATGTTTTTACAAACCTGCAAGTTTTCCGCGTAATGATGAGCACCGGACGAGGCTTCGATTACGACGCAGTGCTGGCAGTTGACGCCGCCTAAACAGTCACGCAGAAGACGTGCCAGATGACTGTTACGGTAGGGAATGTATGTTTGACCACTCAAGATGGAAAGGATAACTGAAATGATGGAGTCAGTTGACAGTCTAGTCTTTGTCATTCTGGAAATTGTTGTGATGAGTTGGGGTGCCGAAGACGGGGTGTTTGAGGATATTGTGGTAGATGTTCTTGAAGCAACAGAAGCTACGTCTCGCGCATCAGGACAGCGGGCATCAAGTTCAATCAGATGAAGGCGACTGCGACCACCTGAAACTAATTGGTTGAAAAACGAGGAAAAGTATAGGCCGAAAGGATGCTTTGAACGGGTAGTTTTCGAAATAAAACGAAGGAAATTCTCCAGAAGCCATATTCCGTGCACTCAAGGAAAAAAAGCGGGAATCATATGTTATTGTAGACCGAGACTATACACGAATAATGCTTACCCCGGTATCGGTCTTGCTCTGTCACGTATCTGCAACTGCCTGACTGTCCTTCGGCCACTTGAGGCACACGTGTGAGCACTTTACAACAAATACAATACTTAACACCACGCACTTTCAAGATCCTCATCGAACCTGACAAATTGGGCCAGCGGTCCAAACGATTCCCTCAGGCGGAAAACCTCCAATCGGTGCGTCAATGAAACCCACTTTCCGTAACCTCAACCTAAAGCAATGAAGCTAAATTTCAGGGGTATTCGCTAATTCCTCATAAACAACCAAATGTTTTGTACTTTTACGTAGTAAACAACTTATTCTCCAAAGTCACGCAGCATCCTTAATTATTTTCATCCTTTTTAGTAGTCTGTTGGAGGAGGAGGGGTCAAGCCAAAGGTGACCTACAGGGAGTTAGGTGACCTTGGTTTTGGAAACTATAAGGCCCAGTTTTCTTCAAAACCCTAGTTTGCGGCTCTACCAAGGACGTAATGTGTGCAGGAGGAAACGGTTTCCACTCGCAGAATGAACCCAAAACGAAAAGTTGCCCGTAGGCCATCCAAGAACAAAGCAGGTGAGGTGAGCCGAGTGACTGAATGGGATGTCACTAAATTACTCACATTTATGATCAACTAACTGTAACTGGATCAAAGTATTTGAGCTCATAATCGATATATTTCGGATTCGAAACTCCTTTGTAATTTGTAAAACACACATACAAAGCGACAAACCCCCCTTAAAGTACTTTTCAGCTTCTGGTTTGCCCGACCAAGTCCATGTTGTACATCGAGGAACTAATGACTCTTCAAATTCAGTTATTTAACTGCGCCATTCTCAAGTTCATGTAGACTGGTAACCTGCCGATGATTTTGACGCAAACATTTAACGAGAAGTTCAACGTTTGCAGCAGAATTTTCTTATGTTTACCTGATAACTTTATCGATCTAGTTCAGGAATACGGTCTTCTTCTGCAGCTTCCGGTGAAAAGACCTGATTAAATGTCAGTTTTGATCAGCTCCGCTTACTCATCGAGCTTGTATAAAGGTGTCAAATGAAAAGAATGGTAGGCTTCCGGACCACGGAAGTGCTCTCAGACTGATTTTCTGAACAAATCTTATACTGATCGATTGATGTGAGTCGAAGATTTGTTGTGGGAAAAATCCTTTTTATGCAAATGAGACAGTTGGTTGGACTATGTTTCGTGATAAAATTTATGTAACCAACTGCGCATATATATGGTCTACTTTTTCGAACTTTCGTATACTTCCCGGTGTGCACATTAAAACTAGTAATGACAGAAGTTTTTTTTACTGTAAACTGAAAAACATGATCGGTGGTTTGTAAGTTGCTGAGCTTGTCAAGCCCATCTTATGGAGAAGAGCATGGAGGAAAAGTTACAACACCCAACTGTCGGACGCGCGGGGCAAAAAGAAACGTTTGCGGCCTATCTCTGTGTCCAATTCCTGTGTATGTGTGCGGATGAATTGATGGTTGCCGGCCAGTTCAATGACATAATGAGTTTGGATTTGGAAAGTTGTTTTTACGAAGCTCTTAGCTATTTTATTGTTTGGTCTTCGGTCGTTGTTTCTCCCCGCTCAGAATGTGTGTTAAGACAGTCTGTCCTCATATACAAGACTTCAGTGAACGACATCTCTGTTGTTTTGTGTTTGAAGTTGAAGTCGATCTCAAACTTTATCCAGTTGGGTATGAAACGTTGGATACTTTACAAACTTTGCCCTGGAACAAGTTTTATGACGCCGTAGGATATTAAGAAGAAACTGCCGATGTGTGCACCAATAAAGATAGGTATGTTCGTGTGGACATGAGAATATTTCTCAAAACCGCTGTGCAATGAAATGGCCGATTGGTATCAAAGCATTTTTCCCCACAGTGAAACTTTACCAATGAATAGGTCACTAAAACGGCCAATAGGCCGGTAAAACTGCACGAAATGAGAATAATCCGTTAATAGATCACTGCTCTTGGAGACATCCCTCAGTAGTTCACTTAAAGGCAATTTCAGTAAACCACTTGGGGAGTATATTTACCTCCAAGTAGTCATTTCTGATAAAACATTTATACTAAGAATGACCTTCCATTCGATCTGCTCCGTAATTCATGAGGTACGAGTAGACTCCTCCAACAACTCAGCCACACCCAAATCAACTTAGAAACTCAAACATACCTTATGTATTTCTGGAAGAGAGCAGCAAAAATGCTAGAAACCCGCGCTTGTTAGAGTCACCTACGCATGCATATATGGCGATGATAGTTCATCTCGTTATAATATGGGTATAGTCTAAATATAATAATGTTATGTTTGAAGACGACTGGTCAAACTTACGAAAAAACAATGATAGGATGGTCAAGAACCCATTGGAGAATGCAGTAATGATTGTAATAGTTGGGTGTTAAGAAGCAGAACTGCCGGGCCAGATTCATCCGGTCAACAAAGATGGCAGGGCGAATAGTTGTTTTAGAGCGGTCGTTTTTGAGAAAACTGGTCCCGTGGAGATGTCTCCATTTTGTGAGAACTTCCACCATACAAGAGCAGTGGTGTCATCAGTGGCCTTAACTAACAGCAAACACCACTACGAGAATGTGTTCACAGTTCTGCTAACCTCGAGGAGTCTGGTGGAGTCTCGTAGTATTTTCTACACTTTCACGAAATTGATCGGATGACATACCGAAAATGTGTGAAAAACCTGAGCCTGTGAAACCTCAGGTTGTCTAAGACGAGGAAGCTGCGGTCACAGTTCGGGTTACCTTGCAGCACCAACAAAAACTAACCTTCGGAACTGCCACCACACTTTTCAATTCGATATTGATACAGGTGAAGTGTGAAGAAAAAGTGAGAAGTGTTTAGGTTAGAGGTCTGAAGATCGGACGCAGTATGCAGAGCGTCGGACTGAAGGAATGCTGTTGCATGCTGTTTGTTCACACGAGTCCTGGCGTTTAGCGCTGAATCGAGATAGAACGCTGCCTTCTCGGGAGTCGGAGCTCTCAGTTCACTTTGGTTTTCCATGGGTGCTCCAGATACTGACTCTTCACGTAAATATAACCCTGGTGGATGTGCTCCCGATGCATCAGAAGCTAGAAAGTTGAAAAAGTAGTAAATTTGCGTCGTTGTCAAGCTCACATAGTTTTAACTGTGACTATTCGACTTAAAGACAGCATAAAACACAGTACTGTTTAAAATTGGCCTGGGTATGTGGCGCTACACTTCCTCAAACATCTATAACAGAATAAATAAAGCAGTCAAACGGAAGTACCGAGCTGACAGCTTGGTATCGCATTGCTGCTCCCAAATTTTTGAATGATTTTGAATGATAGGCAATGTTACTTATTTGGTTGGATACGTAAGCAGCTATTGAAGGTGGAACCTGTTGGATGTACATGTATACCATGTGAAGCATCGTAAAAACACAAGAGATATTCGTATAGACGTACTACACTACTCATAAAGATGCTGAAAATTCTACGAAAGTCCACGACCGGTTTCGCTCTTCTCGGGGCCCATCAGGTAGGCACATTCCTCGAGTTTCTGTCAATCTTATGTTCTACTTAAAACCAAATTGCACGAAACTAGCGAAATGCACTCATTTGCAAACAAATTTGGTTTTGCGAGAGACTCACCTGGAGCCCAGCTGAATCTCTCGTTTACGGTATTTCTAAGCAACTGAATGTGGCGCACCAGGCATGCTTCAGTTGGTACGGTATTCGAGATATCGCGATGCATGTATAGACGTAATACACTACTCATAAGGTTGTTGAAAATTCTTTGACAGCCCACGAACGGTTTTGCTCTCCTTGGGGCTCGTCAAATAGGCGCACTCCCCGAACATCGTACCAACTGAACCATGAGGCGACCTGGTACAGCACATTCAGTCGCTTAAAATCATCAAAAACAAGAGATTCAACTTGGTTCCAGGTGAGCCTCTCGCACAACCAAACAAGAGATATTCATTAAGACAACATGGAACTGCTGGTGTTGGCTTGTGCATTTTGCCAGGGAATAGAGGAAGATGGAGGTGGGCTAAACCTCTGAAATAATCAATCAACTTGAACGTGGGTGGTGAATACCTGATTTTTCGAACTTTTATCCTTTTGCCATGGACCACCACTTGGGCTATCATTTGGAATACCATTTGGATGGACGGAATCATTCTTCTATCTTTATTAGGAAACAGATGAACCGATTACAACTTCAGGCGATCACCGGTCTAAAACAAATTCTACATTAATATTTAATACAATGACGCACAGTCGCTCACCTTGCGCAACTTCGACCAACAAGTCTTTCACGCTCTCATCTTGTCCGTCTACTTCCAAGGCCGATACGCGAACTGAAAACCGCGCCCCCGTCTGTTCCTTTTGTTCTGCAATTAACTTGAACAACCAGGAAATCGAGCACGGGATAATGCCGAGGTCCGTGGGAGGTTTGTCGCTGCCAGTTATGCATCCTCCTTGGTCTGTTTTAGAAGAACCAAAAGCTAAATTCAGCAGCCGTTCTTTGTAAAAGACCAGACAGGGCAACCATCTATACACATTCCTAATTAATACTGGCCTCGGAAGAAACACTCCCAGACATGTGATTCTACCGGTGACGATGCAAGAATAATGATTATCTAATTCTGCTTTTGCTGACGGACAGTTGTCTGCACGCATCGTTGAGCGTGAATCTGAGAATTTGGGCACGAACAGATGTCCAAGTAGACTGCATTTTCTGGTGAAGATTTATGTATTCAAGGCTAGGGCCGGCAGAATGTTAAAAAGAGGAATACAGAATAGTTTTAACTCCTGGAGCGGGGACTTTTTAAACCCAAGTGTCAGATTTGCAGTAGTCACAAATGGCTAGGGCCAATTATACACCTTGGCTTTGAATAAAATGGCATGTGGTGTGAGGGGAACAGATTGCGGCTACGCTGTTCACTCTGCTTAGATGAGCCGAAACGTAACAATTTTTAACTTTATTCCCTCTAGTTAGTTTCCCCTTAAGCGTTGGAATCTTTAAATGGCGTCCATTCGGGTAAGTCCTTATCGTAGAGTAAATCTTTGTTGTCTTCTTACAGTCATCGCGCTATCATTATCCGAACTAACACCAGAATCGTCTCTCACTTCTAGACTCTAATAACCTGGCGACACTTCTCCAGTGGAGCGCTTGTTTTTGGCGCCCTGCCAGCTTGAAAAATTTAGAAAGTGGCGAGTTTGTTCAAAGTGAGAAATATTGTCCAGAACCAACAAAGCTGACAAAAAATTCTTTCGGTCACTTTTATCTTGAACTGACTTTTCCTTCAGAATCAAGGTTCTGTCCTACAAAACTGCACACATAAAACACTTTTGCGGTAACTGGCGTGTAGCTTCGAAAACAACATACAACTCATTCTGTTTGTGAACTGACGGGCCGAAAGTTTTCCTGGCATTAGTACAAGAGTGACCAAACCTCAAATCAGGGTGATGTACCAAACGCGGCGGGTGTTGCTATTAGCACGTTCTAGTTGTCTACCATAGATCAGCATATGAGCCATTGTGTGGATATCATAAATACTCCTTATATGTTTATCAACCTGAGTCGAACAAGGTAAGTGAACGGCGGTTGCAGACTGCAATATCTATTGTGAGGATACTTTGCGCATACAGATCATACACATCTTCATTTTTAATATGTTATCTCCTTTATAATGTGAGTTCGTTGTTTTCGCTCAGTAAACGGGTTGCGGTCGGGTTTAAATTGACTCAATGCCTTATTATCTGTAAACATCTTTTTGGGCTTTCCCAACGAATTGCTGTGTCTAGTTTCATCCGTATTGCTTAATGGATATATTTGGTTAAATTAGTGCTTCATCATGCGCAATATTCGGGTCAGTAAACAAATAAAGGGGGCAAAAAACACTGATTTTGGGTTCATTGACCAGTTTTTGCAAAGGATCTTTAGAAGCGAATTCCTCTTCGAAAAATATTAAACACAACTGTTTGCATCATTCCACTATAGACTGTTTTCTGCAGACCTGTCAAACCCAATTAAATAGACATTCACATTAATC